>JAJTUV010000673.1:600000-928101 GCA_021653895.1 Mastomys natalensis
ATCCACCTGCCTCTGCCTCCCAAGTGCTGGGATTAAAGGCATGGGCCACCACTGCCTGGCTTAGAGCTCACAATATAAACCAGGTTGCGCTCAAACTCACAGAGATTCACTTGCCTCCCCCGCCCCACCCGCCCCCAAGTGCTGGGATTAAAGGCTTGCACTACCATGCCTGGCTAAAAATATCTAAATAAAGTCAGTTTTCCATATATTCAGGCTCAGCACTTGCGATTGAACAACTAATTAAATATATTCTGAGGAAAAGAGTCTATACTGAACACAACACAGGCTTTTTTCTGCCATATTCTGTGTAGTAGTGTAACTAGTATTTACATATCATTTGCATTTTGTTAAATAAATTGGATGAGGGCTGATTCAGCCTATATGGATAGACAGAAAAAATTATACAGGAAGGTGTGTGTGTCAAATATGAACAGCATGGAATTTATGTAAGTCTTTGAGTGGCCTAGTGTCCTGTGTGTCCCAAGAGATGGTTTATTTTCCCACTTATTTTTCTGGTCTGATTGCAAAGGAGACTATTACTAAAATGATCATTGACACTAGTATGCCCAAGGATATACCTGTGTTATTTCTTATCCTTGTGTAAGATGCTAATTTAACAACACATCCATCTATCAACCCCTCCTCAACCACCTAGCTTTCCACTCACCCACCATCCATCCATCTGTCCACTTACCCATCTCCTGATCCATCCTTTCACGTACCAATTCACCCATCCACCTATCTATTCACTTGCCCATCCATCATCCACCAATCAGTCCATCCATATGTCCATCTATCTATCCACTGGCTCACCCACTAACCCACTCATGCATGTATCCATCCACTTACGCCTATCCACTCACCCACCCTCTCATCCATCCATGTACCCACCATTCCTCCCTCCTCCTCTGCTCTAGCTCCCGCTCCCACTGGGGATAGGAGGGGGCATGGCATCTGGGGACATGGGGGACCTTACCATCCTTCCAGATCTCAGCCGTCAGACGATCTGTGCTCTGGTGAAGCAAGGCAGCCACGTTGTCATTCAGTGGGTCCATGTTCTTCATCAGCCACTCATTGGCTTTGTAGTCAACCTGAATGGAACAAGGCAGACAGTGTGACTGAGCTCCTCACACGGGTCCTTAACATGGACTGGAACACTGGGGTCTACTTGTGTCCATGCTCTCAACTGCCCCTCACCTGCATGACCCTTCCTTCTATGTCCTTCCCTCACCCTCCTGTAGCCCATCCCTTTTCCCTCTAGGACTACAACATTCTTCTAGTACATTCTGCCTTGCCACATAGGCCTCCTCTGTTCCTCAAACATAGTCCCCTCTCATCAAAGGGCCACAGGAATTTCACTGGTGGCCTCCTCCTGGAGGAAACTGTGGCTGACTTTGTCTTGTGGTCTGTGTGTCACTCGACCCAAAGTACCCTGGGGCCAAGTCGAGACCCCTGAATCCTTGAGTGGGGCTCCACAGCTAGTCTAGTCCTCACCTTGCCTGCGTAGTGCAGGACACTGAAGTCAGCTTGATCCCGTAGGTTCCGGGGGCGCTGGAACTTAGGGTGGCTGCCTTGTTCCTGGGCAACTTTCTCCACAAAAGACTTGTCGGTGGCCTTGGGGAACCAGCACTCCTCGTCCAGCAGGGCCAGGAGACCTGGAGGGTTGGCCTGGCCAGCAAGAGGAACAGAAGTCAGATTCCCCAAGTCTGGGCACAGGTTGCTGCTATCAGCGCTTAGGAGTGGCTCGAGGTTGAGGGACTGGGGCGTGGCTGAGTAGCTGAGTCCTTGTCTAGCATAAGCGCTAGGCTCCAGCATCCCGCACCGAGCCTCGCACTGACTCGATGTCTATAGCCAGGAACTCAAGTGGGACCTGTAGTGTCCAGAGAACCCGCTGGTCACTGGGATGTGGCTGCGTGTGGGGCATTCCCTCTTTGGGTCAGTGAAGGGCGCTGTGGCAGGTGGGCGGGGTTGGGTAGTAGGTGGAGCCAAGCTTTGTGGGTCTAGCATTGGAGGGCAGAGTTTTGTGGGACTAGGTGGTGGTCAGAGCCAAGTTTTGAGTGTCTAATGGTAGCAGAACTGAGTGGTGTGTGTCTGGCAGTGGGTGGGGAAAGTTTTTAGGGTCTGAGAGGTAGGCGGGGGACAAGCATTGAGAGTCGAGTTGCCAGCCTGTTGGTTCTGGCCCCCTCACGGCGCTCAATGAGGTCGATGCAAGGCTGGGAGGTCCAACCCAAAGTCCAGGAAGGTCCAGGGATGCCCTCTGCCCGGTACTCTTCCTGCTCCAGCACAAACATGGTGTGGTTGAAAACGCTGTTGCAGCTTCTCATTGTGGTTTGTTGATGCACAGCTGCTCGAAGGAGTTTAGCTACCAGGGTGTTGAAGGATAGGGGTGGAGTGCGGGATGGACATACGGACCAGAATGGGGGAGGAGGGAACGGCAAGGCAACGGTGCACACCTGGAAGATCTCAAAAACCCCCGATGTCCAGGATTGCCCAGGAAGGAGGCACCCTGCGACTGGCTTCTGTCCAGGGCACGGTTGAGCCGCAGAACCAGCCAGCGGAACAGGCGCTCATTTGGTAGCTTTGGCCAGAGCCTCCAGCGCAAAGTCAGCCTGCAGGGTAGGGGGTGCAAAGTGAGTCCAGCCCATGTGGATTGGTGTGTATCAAGCACGGTATCCCCGAACCTTAGGCCTTGAAGTTCACCCCCAAAAGTTTTCTTCAGTATAAAACCAAAAAGCACCACCTAACAACACTCTGCCCTGACTGAAGACCTAGTGTGCTCAGGCTCCTACCCTCCTCCACCTCTTAAATCAATATCAATAGCCAGTGGTAGCTCTAGGTCCAAGAGTCTGGGTTCGAATCCCAATATAGCCACTCAGAGCTGTGTAGCCTCAGGGCTTGAAAAACCTCTCCATGCCTTATTTCTCTATGCTATTAGAGATCACAGCTGAGATGGAAATCCAGGGGCTCCTGAGTCCTTCCCGTTCCCTGTGTGAACCTTTCTGTCCCCATGATCATGGCTTCAGGGACCCCCCTTTCCCCGCTCCTTTGTTTTGACATCACTAGCCTCCTTCACTGAGGCACCCGCTGGCTGAGCCAAACCAGCTTTCATTTACCCGGCTTATTTGCAAAGGCCCGTGACAGTGTTTCTCAACCTGTGGGTCTCGACCCCCACAGAGGTCACAAGTAAATTCTTGCATATCAATACTACATAACATTTAAAATGGAGCAAAATACAGTTATAAAGTAGCCACAAAATTAAATATGGTAGGGTTCACCACAAAGTGATTACTGTTTAAAGGGTCAAGTATTAGGAAAGGTGAGAACAACCCCATTTGTCCATCCCAAGCCCTTGAGAGACAAGTCTTATTTTTGTTTGTGTTGTCACATGTGAGCACAATGAGGGTGTGGAGGCCAGAGGTCAAGCTCAGGTGTTTATGCCCCAGAAAGAAGTCACTTCCCATGGCTCTTCTAGGAGAAGCCTCCACATGAAGTGGAGCCTGTTCTTTCAGTCCAGCATCTGGGGGTGAACCAGGGGTCCTCGTGTGAGTTCACCGCCACAGCTCTGACAGGGGGCCCTGGGTTCGAAACTCCAGTCCACGTGCCCTTGTGAGGGCCAGCACTTGCGGGGTGGAGCCACCCCCTAGCCTTGATCTGTGTTTTCATTACTGCACGCGGCGCCGCACACACCCCACCACACCACAACACCACACGCACTCACGCACGGGCCAGTGAGGAGTTGGGGCAGGCAAGGTTGTTGAGTGTGAGAGATGGAGTAAGCTATTTAAAGACCTAGTAAGAAGGGTTTTGAAGGTAAAGCCTGACGGCTGGAGTTCAATTCCCCGGACCCCACATGGTAGAAGGACAGAATTAACTGCTGGGGTGCGGGTGCTTCTTGGTTTTGGCATGCCGTGGCACTCCCCCTACAAAAACAACAAATAAATAAACAAATAATAGTTAATAATATAATAAAAGTCTCAGGATCACAAATCATAAGCCAGTTCTTCCTGCCCCTACACAGTCAGATCTCACCCACCTGCTCCTTGGTCTGTGCTTCTTTAACATAATCTCGGCCCACTTTGATGCGGGGTGTGAGAAGGGCTCTGGAGAAGTCGGTCACTCCAAGTCCCAAGAGGCGGCAAAGCTTCTGGGCAGCTGAGGGAGGGGAGGAGGTGACGGGTCATACCGGGGAAGGGGAGAACATCATACCCCTCTGTCGGAGAAAAAAAGGTGGGAGCAGCCTTTTCTGGGAGGAGTATCCTGAGCTAGCAAGGGCTGGGTTAAGAGACCTGTGCTATGGGCCCCAGAGCGATGTGCATCTTCTGGGAGGAATAACTACACAAAAAGCACCTCGACACCAAACACGTTAAATAGATGGATGTTTGCGGTGGTGGGACGCCAAGGCGCGTGGGAGGCGCATTTCCCTTTCTAAATCTGAATTAAACCCTGAATCAAGCCACGTTTCCAGGGATCGTCAGCTCCACGGAGGGAATCTTACTCTGCGCTCGGCCCCAGAAGGAAAAAGAGAATGCCTAGAAGAATGCATAAAAGGCAACAGATGCCGGGCGGTGGTGGCGCACGCTTTAATCCAGCACTTGGGAGGCAGAGGCAGGCGGATTTCTGAGTTCGAGGCCAGCCGGTCTACAGAGTGAGTTCCAGGCAGCAGACATCACAGAAAAACCCTTTTCTCAAACCCCACCGCCCAACATAACACCAAAAGTAAAATAAAAAACAAAAATAAAGAAGAAAACGAAGCTTGTAGTGTTTGCCCCTATAAGTAAGCAAACGGTGCGCAGTGCAGGCAGTGCGGGTTGTTGAATTGCACCCGGTGGCACAAGTGGAGCTGCAGGCGGGTGAGTGGGAGCATGCCCACAGTTCCCCAGATTGTCAGAGAAGAGCTGGAGGGTTTTATACACAGGACAGGAGTTCAGATGTCCAGAGGGAGCCTGTGAACTCTACTTTCCTGTCTAGATCTCAGCTACAAAATAAAAGGCAAAGGCTGGAAAACCCAGGGGAGACCCCAAGGAACAGACATCATGGAATCGACTGTGGGCATGTCTCTCTTCTTTGACAATACAAATCCCAGCACTGGGAGGCTGAGGCAGAGGCTGGCTTGAGTTTGAGGTAACATGGGCACAGTGATAACTCTCTCACAAAGCTTAAAACCAAAAAGATAAGTGTGTTAGCTCATGCCTTTAGTGTCAACCTGGGAGGCAGGTAGTGAATTGCTGTGAGTTCAAGCAGGCTGGACGTAGAGCAGGTTCCAAGCAGTGTGTTACATAGATAGACTGTCTAGAGAGAGAGAGAAAGATGAGGAGAGAGAAAGAGAGAGAGGACAGAGACAGAGAGAGAGTCAGAGACAGACAGGACAGACGAGAGAACTGCCAGGGACGGGGCAAGAACTTACCTGCCTGCCACACAGTCTTCCCTTACTCCAAGAAGCCATGGAGCTGCTTGAGCTCACAGCTGACACCACTCATGGCTGAATGGCATGGCAGGTCATTTGTACAAAAAGTCCTCGTTTTTCTATTGTTCTAGGAGCTTAAAAAATAGATCCAACTACCTGGATGAGGTGGGAAGGTCTGTTATGCAGCCCCAACCTTAATCCCAGCATCGGAGGCAGAGGCAGGTGAATCACTGTGAGTTCAAGGCCAGCCTGGTCTACAGAGAGAGCTCCGGACAGCCAGGGTTAACAGAGAAACCTGTCTCAAAAATAAATAAATAAATAAATAAATAAATAAAAAATAAAAAAAGGTGGATGCAAGAGGATCAGGAGTTCAAGGCCACCCGAGCTATATGGCCCGTCCAAATAACAAGAGCCAGGGTGAGGAAGGTGAGTTTTCATTGTTTAACAAACCAGGAGGAGGGTGGAAATTGGGTGTGGTCCCCTTGAGGGGCAGAGGCAGGAAATCAGGTTTTAAAAGGCCCGGGTTGGGGCAGAAAGATGGTTCAGTGGTTTAAAGAGCATGTCTCTTTCCAGAGGACCCATGTTTAATTCCCAGCACCAATGGCGTCACAAACTGTCTGAACTCCAGTTCCGGAGTCTGACACCCATACGGACTGTATGCAGAAAAAAACCAAAGAATAAAGTAAATAAGTATTTTATAAAGGAAAATAAAACCCAAGGCTGGAGGAGAGATGCTCTCAGAATGGTGGGGTGGTCTACCTACCAGGAAGGGGTTGCTTCAGCAGGGCATTTAAAATGAAGAAAGCCTGCCATGGTACTCTGGCAAGACCTTACAAAGTGCAGGAGTCTGAGCCCCCGGGGTGAGGGGTAGGGTGGGGGGACACTGGCAAGGGACAGTGGACATTGGCCCTGGTATACCTGTGTTGTCAGGGCATGGGGCTTGGTCTGTGTTGCCTCTTTCTTCAGGACAATGTTGCCAAACTGGAGACAGCTAGGACGGTGCGCGCATGGCTGTGGGGCAGAGAAGAAGGTCACAGGGGGACTCTGGATCTGTTAAATCCTGCTGAGGAAAACCCAAAGCTATGTCCAGTGCCCCAGAGCTCAAAGCTCACCTGTGACCCAGCTAGGCCTTTAAAACTGCAACAGAATCAATACACACAGCTTTCTGTTTTCAAGCTTTGAAAAGAGAGATGATGTGTACACCATTCAAAATGAACCAGATGTTGTGCTAGGGAGATGACTCAGCCAGGAAAGTGCTCTCTGAACAAGCATGAGGGCCCAAGTGTGTACCCACACAAAAAGCTGGGTACAGTGGTACACATCTGCAAACCTCAGGCCCGAGGAGACTGACAGGAAGAGCCTAGAAGTCAGCGGCTGGCCAAGCAGCCTCGTCACAAAGCCAAGTTCCAGGTTCAGGAAGAGAACCTGTTTCAAAAATAAGGTCACCAGACCTAGCTGAAAGCCCCTTTAACCACGGCTCCATCTAGCCAGCCCCATGCTCAACGCTTTACCCGAGTGTTCAGGATTGGAACTCAGGTCCCCATGTTTGGCAACAGTATTCTTCCCACTAGGCCATCTCCTCAGCCCATTGCTGATTCTGACACACAGAGTTTGTGACCAAGGGTATTAAAGTTGATGCCGCAGTGAAGTGAGTTGTCTTCCAAGTTGGTCACCGAAGCCTCTGCTCCAGCACTGTGCTGGGATGCAGTTTACATGGCAAGAACTGCACCATGGTGAAGAGCACTTGCTGCTCTTCCAAAGGACCCAAGTTCTGTTCCTAGACCCAGATCAGGTAGATGCAACCACTCGTAACCAGCTTCAGGGGATCCTACATCCTCTCCTGGCCTTCATAGGTATGCATTCAGATACATATAACACACAGCACACGAGTACACACACACACACACACATACACATCTTAAAAAAAAAAAATCCCAAGATAGGAAACCAAGCAAAGCCCAGAAAGGACACTAGTCTGAACTGACATGGCTAAGCGTCTTGCTTTGACCTTGGCTTGTGTGTTCTTAGAGCCAAATCACACTGCTCTGCTCTGTGAGTGGCCACAACTGGGGACTCTGAAAGAACAGACCTTAAAGAGCTAAGATTTCTCTAGAAAATTCTCTGCTAGACCTGAATACCCAGAAACTCCAGCAACTGGAGCAGACAGCCCCCGAAAGCTGTGCTAAGCCACCTCACAGTTTGATCGACACATAGTTTCCTGGCTGGAGGTCTCTGTCTCTCTTACTGAGACACCTTACAAGAGTTGGTTCTCTCCTTCCTACTGTGCAGATTTTAGGAACTGAACTCTGGTCTTGAGGCTTGGCAGCAAGCTCCTTTACTTATTGAGCTGTTTTGCTGGCCCATTTCCTGGCAGAACAGAACAAAGGATTCTTCTGTCCTTTAAATAAATCTATTCTCATCCCAATTCCTATTTCCTAGGATTTTGTTTTGTTTTGATTTTATTTGATTTTTGCATGTTTGAGACTAGTTTCATACATCCCAGGCTGGCCTGGACGTATATATATATATATATGTGTGTGTGTGTGTGTGTGTGTGTGTGTGTGTGTGTATGTATGTGTATGTATGTATGTATATGTATGTATATATGTATACACACACACATACATGTATGATGTATGTGATCTTGAACTTCTGCCTTTCTTTCCCTAGTATTAGGATGACAAGGCTCCACTTCCTTGCCTGAGTTATAAGAACCCAATACTTCATAACTAGGCCCCAGCCCCAGCTCCTATATCTTTTTTTTGGTAAGGTGTCCAGCTACAGACCTCAGAGACCTCTGACTACAGTAGGGTTTGGTTTACAAATAGATCTAGGGAGAAAATACTTAGAAAATACTTAGATTTTGCAAAATGTCTTGGCTGTGACCACCCAGTGCAGTTTTTTCATTAGGAATGCTAGGTGCTCCGAGAACAGAGGTTGTGCTGCCCCCTGGAGGACACCCGGGGCACTGTGGAGGAGCAGCTCAGCCTGTGTGTTTAGGGACTATCACCATCTGTGTTACTACTTATCACAGGAGTGTTTTCTATGGGGAGTGGGGAAGGGGAGAGGGAGAGGGAGAGGAAGGGGAGGGGAAGGGGAGGAGAGAAGGGGAGGGGGAAGGGAGGAGAGAGGGGGAGGAGAGAAGGGGAGGAGAGAAGGGGAGGGGGAAGGGAGGAGAGAAGGGAGGAGAGAAGGGGAGGAGAGAAGGGGAGGGGGAAGTGGGGGAAGGGGAGGAGAGAAGGGGAGGGGGAAGTGGGGGAAGGGGAGGAGGAAGGGGAGGAGAGAGGGGAGGAGAGAAGGGGGAGGGGAGAAGTGGGGAGAGGAGGGGGAAGGAGAAGGGAAAGGGGAGGGGGAAGGGGGGAAGGGGGGAGGGGGGAAGGGGGAATGGGAGGGGCAGCCACTGTGTGACCTGAGAAACTGCTGCTAATGTTTTCCTTTACTTTATTCATGTTGTATAGATGATCTGTGCATCATGTGCACACAATGCCCACAGAGGCAGATCCCCTGGAACTGGAGTTCCAGATGGTTGTGAGCCACCATATGGATGCTGGGTATCAAACCTGAGCCTTCTGGAAGAGCAGCCAGTGCTCTTAAGGGCTGAACCATATCTCAGCTCCTGCTGCTGGTTTAACTCAGAGTTCTATCAAAACTTGAGATCTTCTGTCCCTTGAGCTCAGGCACAGGGGTCAGTGATGGGCTGTGACAGCTGTGTTTGTGTCCGCTGTCTCCATGGCACCACTGAAGAGCGAGCGACACAGCGGGCACTGTTCCCACCCAGCTGCTCAGGCTCCAATGTTTACGCAGTCAACAGATATGGATTATTTTCTCTTCCCTGTACCACATCCAATGCAAGCACCTGACCTACAAAACCAGCTCTAGGAGGTGGACCCTGCTCCTGTGAGCCCAAGGTGACAGATGGAGAAGGTGGGGCATGTCATTCACAAACTCAGGATCACTCAATTCATAAGCACACAGGTAGGATTCCAGCTGAAGTTATGAACTTTCTTGTCCATCATAGAGAAAGTTGGAACAAGTAAGTACCTGCACACAGCACATCAACAGAAACTGGGATCTCTCTGGATCTCTCTCCTCTCTCTCTCTCTCTCTTTCTCTCTCTCTCTTTCATACACACACTCATTGTGTAAGGAGAGAAATGACTTCCCACAGCTGTCCCCACCTCCAAGTACATATGCATGCATATGTAAGTGCTAAATACATAAATGTGGAAAGGAAGAAAACAAAAACTATCAAATATTTAAACAGAAGCCTAGTGCTCAGTGGTAGAATTAGCTGACTGGAGGCTGGAGACATGGCTCAGTGGCGAAGAGCATTGGCTGCCACTTTTACAAAGGACCAGCATTCAAATTTCACTACCCACATGGTGACTCACAAACACCTGTACCTCCAGTTCCAGGGGAACTGACGTCCTTGGGCATAACACAGGTATACATGCAGGTAAACCACCCATACACATGAGATAAATAAGTCAAAGACGTAAAAAAAAAAATGTTGAGTGTCCATCTGAGCCTCAGTTTCCTCAGCGGGGCAGTAGGAAGGGGATGGACTCACTGGTCTTTATTTGTCACTCTTAGAGTGGAAGAGAATGAGGGGTGGGGCAGAGACAGGAGTCCCAGGAATGCTGCGAGCTCTGCAGCTGACAGGAGACACTTCACATGAGGTCCTGGGTCCCAGAGCTGAGGACTGCTAAGAGCCCAAGACAGAGATCACTACTGCTGACCGAGTGCTGGAAAGGCCTGTGTTAAGCAGCTGACACTCCGAGGGCCTCCCAGGACCAAGGCTGGGAGATCTATCTGTATGACTGGCAAAAAACGGGGTGCTGTTGGGACCAGGCAGAGCAGAGTTGGGCATCAACCTGGGGGTGGCAGCCAGGTCTGCAGAAAACGGGGCCTCAGTGTCCCCCTCTGTGACAGAAGCACAGCTGTGGTTTTTTGTGGCTGCCCCATCACTGTGGGTATAAGTAAGTAAAACAGGATATTTTACAGTCAGCATGTGGTCACCCTGACCCTGAGATCGCCCCGTGATCAGGACTCCAGGGACTGCCTCCAAATGAAATGTGTCTGAGTACAGTGGCTCATATCTGTAGTCTGAAAATTAGAAAGCTGAAGCAGGAGGATTATCATGAGTTCAAGATTCTTATAGAAGAGGTTCTCAGGTTCCCTGTGTCTGCTAACTGTTCAGCTTCCCAGCCTGGCATTTATAATACCAAGGGTTGCCGGGCAGTGGTGGCTCACGCCTTTAATCCCAGCACTTAGGAGGCAGAGGCAGGTGGATTTCTGAGTTCGAGGCCAGCCTGGTCTACAGAGTGAGTTCCAGGACAGCCAGGGCTACACAGAGAAACCCTGTCTCAAAAAAACAAAAAAACAAAACAAAACAAAAAAACCAATATAATACCAAGGGTTAGCAGGGAATGATACAAAGTGAGGTGACAGACACACAGAGGTCCTTTCTTGTTGGGTCCCAAATGCTGTCTGCCCCAGGTTACCCTTGGGCATGTCCATCTGCATTTCTGGCTGAGGGTTATGGGGTCCACCACCACTCTGCCATCTCCTGTAGGGAGGTGGGACCCAGGCAAGACTTCCTGACCTTCTGTCTCATCTTTGATCTGAAAGTCTATGCAAAGATGTTGGGCTCTAGTCCATACAAATGGAACACAAGGAGACTGTCACATGTGTCTGTCACTCCAACAAAAACATACAAACTTCCTAGAGAGATGGAGGGCATGCAAGGGAGTGGAGAACTGGCGCCACCTTGTGGATGGTGGTGAGGTGGCTCCTCTGCAGCCCAAACCAACCAAGGTTCTAGGGTATGGCTGTTGGGTAGAGCCCTTGCCTAGAATCTCCCAGTGATCAGCTGAGGACACTGCTCAGTGGTAGTGCACTTGCCCAGTAATCAAATCTCAGCACCGAAATAAATTAATGTGTTAAGTTAAATGTGTATGGGCAGACACTGGGAATCTAGAGCCAGGCTCTGGGGTCTCCGGATGAAGATGACCACACACGGTCCTCTCTCTGGAAGGTGTAAGTGTAACTGAAGTTGTGGAGATCCAAGGTCAGGCTGTAAGCACATTCAAACTCTGAAAATTTAGTTTGCAGAATGGAAAACTCCCATCTGCCACTGGACCCACTACACAGCAGGCCACCAGCAGGAGTGCCCCATGGGCCAATTAAGAGGCTGGGCTGATCACGGCCAAGTTCTGAAATTGTTTGCTAGTTGCCTGGTAGGGTAGACCAGCAGCCCAGGGATTACAAAACCATGGTTAAGAAATCTGGTCATGGCTGGGCAGTGGTGGCTCATGCCTTTAATCCCAGCACTTGGGAGGCAGAGGCAGGCGGATTTCTGAGTTCGAGGCCAGCCTGGTCTACAGAGTGAGTTCCAGAACAGCAGGGCTACACAGAGAAACCCTGTCTCAAAAAACCAAAAAAAAAAAAAAAAAAAAAGAAAGAAAGAAAAAAAAAAAAAGAAAAGAAAGAAAGAAAGAAAGAAAGAAAGAAAGAAGAAGAAAAAGAAAAAAGAAATCTGGCTGTGGCTGTGGCTGTGGCTGTGGCCATGGGTAGGTACATTCAGGTGCTCAGCACTCTAGGTTGAGCCCTGAAGGCGACATGAGCTCCAGGGGAGACTCAAACTGTGAGGTGGAGCCCAGTCGAACCACATACACCTAGGGGTCTCTGTCTGAGAGCCCAGTCCATCCAAAAGGGAAGATTCCACAACCTCTCAAAAGATGCTGTGGTCCAGCTGAGTAAAGGGGCCAGTGCCTGCCATCGTCATACTCTGGAGGCTGAGACAGGAGAATTGCTATAAGCTTGAGGCCTTCCTTAGCTACATAGCCAGTTCTTGGCCAGTCTGGGCTACAGTATGAGACTCCTTCTGAAACAAACATAATCACCATCATCACTGGTAGTAATAATTTAAAGGGTTGTAAATATAGTTTAGTAGGCAGAGTACCCGACTAACAAGGTATAAGGGCTCAGGTTCCATCCCCAGCACCACATAAACCAGGCATGTTGGTGCACACCTGTTGTGCCAGCATTCAGGAGGTAGGAACGGAGGCAGGAGAATTAGAAATTCAAGTCATTGCCGGGCGGTGGTGGCCACGCCTTTAATCCCAGCACTTGGGAGGCAGAGGCAGGCGGATTTCTGAGTTCGAGGCCAGCCTGGTCTACAGAGTGAGTTCCAGGACAGCCCGAGCTACACAGAGAAACCCTGTCTCGAAAAAACCAAAAAAAAAAAAAAAAAAAAAAAAAGAAAAGAAATTCAAGTCATCCTTGGCTACATAAGGAGTTTATGGGCAGCCTGGGAAGCAAGAGACCCTGACTCAGTTTCTGATCTACTTTGCTTTCTGTTGCTGTGATAAAACCTGACCAAAAGCAACTTAGGGGAAGAAACAGTTTACTTGGCTTAGACTTCCAGGGCACAGTTCATCACTGAGGAGAGGCAGAAACTCAAACAGGAAATGAAGCAAAAACCACAGACAAGCCGGCGGTGGTGGCGTACGTCTTTAATCCCAGCACTTGGGAGGCTGAGGCAGGCAGCAGATTTCTGAGTTCGAGGCCAGCCTGGTCTACAGAGTGAGTTCCAGGACAGCCAGGACTACACAGAGAAACTCTGTCTCGAAAAACCAACCAACCAACCAACAACAACAACAAAAACCATGGATAAATGCTGCTCACTGCCTTGCTCTCCAGCTTATGCCCAGCCTGCTTTCTTACATAGCTTGAAGCACCTGCCTAGGAATGGCACCACCCACAGTGGGCAGGGTCCTCCAACATTAATTATCAATCAAGACGATTCCCTACAGACATGCACACAGGCCAATCTGATCACACAAGTCTTCATTTGAGGCCCTTCTTCCCAGTTGGTTCAAGGCACTCCATCCTTTGCCCACTTGACACACATCACTGTTAAGCCATAACTTTTCCTTTCCTGTTGTCCCCAAGAGCTCTTCTTACTATCACAATATAAAATGTCAAATGAAATTCAAAGAAGACCCAACTCACTCCTGAAGCTTCAACTTCTCAAACACACACTTCCCCTGCTCCAGGGCCTTTGCACAGGCCATCCCAGAACACTCTTCCTACGGTCCTCATCTCAGGCCTCTGTCCAAGCACCTTTTTTCCCAGGTACTCTTGTCTGGCCTCCTGTGTGGAGCTGTACCCCAACTCCAACCCCCCATACTCTGACTGGGTTCCTATCATTTATATGACTGGTTGATCTAGTCTCCGTGAGGTGAGGAGGGGAGGTCTGCCCATCTCCTCCCTGGAAGAGTTCCAGCCCTTTATACACAGCAGTATCAATAAATACTTAAACAGTAGGCTGGGAGGTGGATCAGTCCAAGTGAAGATGAGGAAATGACCTGAGCTCACTCCTCAGAACCAACAGAAGCATCTACAAACTCTCCTCTGACCTACCTCTCTCTCTCTCCTCTCTCTCTCCTCTCTCTCTCTCTCTCTCTCTCTCAAATGCTCACTCTCAAAGACAATCCCATTCCCAGGTAGGAGTGGCCCAGGCTCACTCACCAGTGATCTCTTCTGGGAGGAGGCCCAGCACTCGCAGGGACTCCAGGGTCTCCTGGAATAACTCCCGCTCCTGGCCCGGGGATGATGAGGGCCCGTTGGTCAGGAAGCGGTAATGGGAACAGGGCTCCAGAAGGAGGTCAGCTGTAGACAAAGGAAGTGCTGGGGTCAGCTGTGCCGTGACAGGACCTGAGATCTGTTCCTGAGGGCTGGGTGGGCCTGGAGCAGGCAGGCTAGAGAAGGTGTTTGACCAAGATGGCAGAGCCAGCACCTGGGGACACACATGCTTCTAGAAGCCACAGAGTTGGAACCAGGGTGTCAGGGAACCAACACAGGAGCCAGGAGGGACAGAAAAAGCTGTGGACAGAAGGCAGAGGAATAAAGAACTACAAAGTCAGACATGGTGGCTCATATGTCATTCTAGCTGGGAATTCCAGACTAGCCTGGGCTACATAGTGAGATCTTGTCTCAAAAGAAAGAGAGGAGGACTAGAGAGATGGCTCAACAGTTGAGAGCACTGACTGCTCTTCTAGAGGTCCTGAGTTCAATTCCAGCAACCACATGGTGGCTCACAACCAACTGTAATGGGATCCAATGCTCTCTTTTGGTATGTCTGAAGACAGTGATAGTACTCAATATATAAAATAAATAAGACTTAAAAAAAAAAAGAGGAGACAAGAGAGGGCACAACCTCTGGCATAGCCTCTAAACCAGCAGGATCAGCTTGCAGGCGCCAACAGCACACAGTAAGGTCAACTGGAAGCATGGAGTTGCAAGAAGCCACAGCAAGGCAGAGCCACCATAGGGCCAGGAGGAACAGAGGTGCAGGAACGAAGCAGACAGATGCCACGGGCAGGAGCAAAACCCAGAAGGCAGCTGGAAGCAGAGGGTAGAAAGCAGAGCTTGGGAGGCCAGCACCAGAATCGACGACAGAAGCCCAGAGCTGAGCAGCTCCGCTACTGCGCTGTTCCCACGCATCACAGGGATGGCAGAACTGGACATAGACTCCGTTTTGAGGATGGGGCTCCCGCTGAGAGTGTGGAGAGGGGGAAACCTTATGTTTCTCAACCACCCCAGGGCATATCAGGCTGGGAAAGAGCGACACTAACCTTTTAGCTGCTCCCCAGCGCCCCCTAGCAGCTGGTAGAAGATATGGAAGCTGCATTCGTCCTTGGCCTGTCTGATGGCCCGGGACTTCTCCAGCAGATCTGGGAGGGGAGGTGGGTCAAGGAGCCTGCGGCCTCAGTATTTGGGATGCAGATCAGCCTAGACTACATAATGAATTTCCAGGCCAGCATCTCAAAGATTAATTAATTAATTAGATAAAATATAAATAACGTGGAGCTGGAGGGATGGATCAGCGGTTAAGAACAGGCTGGTGTGTTCGTTTGTTGTCAGTGTCGTTGCTTTACAGTTTTCTGAGACAGGGTTTCTGTGTGTAGCCCTGGCTGTCCTGGAACTCACTGTGAAGACCAGGCTGGTACTGAACATAGAGATCTGCCTGCCTCTGCCTCCAAGTGTTGGGATCAAAGGTGTGCACCACGGGCTGTTCTTAAACAGAGAACCAGAGCTCAACCCCCGGCATCCATGTTGTGACTCACAACCATCTGTAACTCTGTCCCAGGAGATCAAATGCCCTTTTCTCGCCTCTGCCAGCACCAAGGACATGGTACATAGACATATACACAGGCTACAACACCCCAAAATAACAGAATAAAGTAAATTTAAATCAATGGGAGATTGCAACACGGCTATGTGGGTAAAAGTGCTTGCCACTGAAGCCTGAAGATCTGAGATCAGTTCCCAGGACCCACATGGAGAGCTGTCTGTCTCTGTGCTGTTCCCATGCATCACAGGGATGGCAGGACTGGACATGAGACTCCATTTTGAGGATGGGGCTCCCGCTGAGGGTATGGTCCTCCGCCTCTCATTTTGTTGGGTATTTTGAGACAGGATCTTGAGTGCTAGGATGACCGGTATGCCTTGCTGTATGCTGCTTCAATGTGGTACATACCATTCCGGGAGGAGTTTTTGATCCAGCAAACAATGGGGTTGCCTCACCCTGATAACACTGAGCCATGAGGCTCTGCCTAGACTTCCTAAGGGACTTTTCCCTGCAAGTTCCCATGTTGTTTAGACAGTTAAGCACACCCTTTATAACCCACTAAAAAAAAAAATTCTGGAAGCTCACCTGGCTTTCCTGGACCCAACCCTCCTGTGTCTCCCTGGATTCCTATGCCCCCAACTCCATAAAGCACAGCCAAGAGTGTGACCATAGGCTGACTAGGACATCAAAAGCATGCCCTCACAAGGCTGCTCGGTCCCCACTGAGCATCTCCACGGGGTATCTTTTTGGGGTGAAGACTCAGAGGGCTGTCCTCCTTGGTTGCTACCCATGCCTCCCAGGATCCCTCAGAGGATACAAGTCTCGATGTTTGCTCCCACGATGTAGCCAGAAGTATCAAAGTTGATGCGGATAAATTTGCCCTGTAGCAAAAATGGTTCAGGGCTTAAGTCCTGCAAGGGGTCTCTCCAAATCCAAACCTCCTCCTTCTTCTTCAAGCTCACACCAGCAGTGAGTCCCAAGCAGGGACTCTGCAGGCAATTCCAGTCCAGTCTACTTTGCTGAGCCACCAGCAGCCAGGTTGTAGGCCCTCCTCCCTTAGACTCCAGGTTCAAACCCTAGCCTCCTTCCTCAGATCCAGAGATCCTCCACAGACCTCCTCTCTCAAACCCTAGGGGGCCAGACCCCTGTCTCTTCCCTACCACCAAATTGGGCCCCAGTCTTCCAGACTGCCAGATGCACAGCCCCCATACTCACAAAGCGGGAAGAGTTGTCATTCTTCACCGTCTTGGCATTGCCAAAGGCCTCTAGGATGGGGTTGGCTTGAAGAAGCTGCCGCTCTAGCTCCCCCTGCGGGGCATGGGAGACGGTGCATCAGTGAGAAAGGGAAGATCCCTCTTCATGGGGCCAGGCATGGGGCTGGCCTTCTCTGGGTGGGGTCTTTTGTATGGGTGGGGGTGGAAGAGTCTTGCCTGCCATGTGTATAGTGAGGGGAACAGAGAAAATTCTTGGAGATTTACTGTTGAGTGGATGTAAAACAACCAAACAAAGGGGGAAAATGTTGCAGAACCAGTCTTGTTCCATTAATAAGAAACGAAGTAGGTTAGAAACTACAGCACAAACAACATGGTTATTTCTACAGACATACATGGTAGTAAACATAGGGAGAGAGGTCTGCGAGGGTGCACACCAAACTGTCTGCTGACACGTGTGCTGCTGCAGTTCACAGGTCCCCATACATCTCTTGTGGAAACAAGAGAATGATATATAATCTACTACGCATAGAACACGCTTCAATCACCCTGGCGCACAGTGGGCAGTCAGGAAATGGTAGTCTTGTGCTGTGAAGACAGTTCCTTATTCTGAGCTTGCTTCTAGCTCCTCCAGTGTCAGAGCCAGGCGCACAGTAGGTGCTCAGTAAATGGTACCTGAATGTGTTTTCTCCAACAAAGTTAGTGGCTTTGTCAAATGAGCAAAAAACCAAATGCAGCCCCATACAGTGACTCACAACCGTAATCCCAGAATTTGGGAATGTGAAAGGAGGAGAGTTGATATTAAGTTCAAGACCAGCATGTGTTATAGAGCAAATTCAGGGTCGGCCTGGGCTATGAAATAAGAGCCTATCCCAGAAAAAAATAAAACAAACAAAAAGATGATGCGCAAAGTAAGGGTCATGTGGCTTGGTCCTCTGAAAGCTTGTTCCTCCAGCCCCACCGGGAGGCGTGGCCTGGGTGTCCGGGTTACTGGGTGATAGTGTCTGTGGCCTCTTTCTGTACACATGGCAGGCAGTACAGGCCCAGGCTGCATAGAGTAGGACTGGAGTGTACACATAGTATGGCTTCTCTGGCAGTGAGGACCTAGTTTCATGGACACTGTAGGACTTCCATGAACCATAGAGGAGGAATGGCTCTGTGCAGACAGTAGGACTGCACTAAAAGCAGCATGGAGTCTGGGCATGTGCACATAGTGGGGTCACCTTGAGTGGTGGCAGAGACCTTTGCTTTGTGCACATGAATATTGGGGGAGGGGAGCAATTACAGGCACATAGTAGGACTGTACACAGTGACAGCATGGGGTCTAGGCACGTGAATGCAGTAGAGCTGGTATGAATGATGGGGGCTTGGCTGCGTGTACTGCATTAAATGCCAGGATGAGACCTGAGCATGTGCACAACAGCAGGCCTGGCACAAGCATGGGAGAGTTGTCTTTGTAGACAGGGAGAGCCTGCTAAATAGCAGTACAGGGCCTGGGTACGCACACATGCCAGGGCTGCCATGAAGGGCAGGGTACATGTGGTTGTGTGTCCATAGGGGACTTTCTGTGGGCTTGCTTGAACACAGTGGAGCTGAGTGGCAACAGTAGACAACCTTGGCTTCATGCATATAGTATGTCTGAGCTAGATAGCCATGTGGTCCCAGCATGAGCATAGTAGAACTGTCAACAGTGGCTTTGTGGGTCGCTGTGGGGCTGGTATGCCATTCTTGGACCCTGTCTCCTAGATGGCTGTGGGCTGGTGGCCTCAAGTGACACTGGGTGACAATGGGGTGGCAAGGGGATTTCTGCTACTCACATAAGACATGGTGCTGACGGAGGCCTGAGGAATTCACAGGACAGGACACACGAACCAGGACACGGCACATGGAACATGGACAGACATGCAGATGAACTGAGGGCCTTAGGGCAGAGCTGGGGCTGAGGGGCTAGGGAGTATGAGGCAGGGGAACCCCAGGGATTATGTGCCTGGCTTAAATCCCACTGTACCACCTCCTTCTGCCCCATCAGGACTCACCCACCATGACTGGGGCTTTCCGTGAGGATTGCTGGTAACCACTCCCTGAGGAGTCTAGGGGTACCTCTACCACCTCCAAACCTAGACACAGGTCACCTAAAATCAGGCCTCAAAATGAAGCATGTACCATGTGCCCAGTGCTATTCTCGAACCAACAAGGCTAATAACCAGCCTCATATCTCCAACCTGTTCACTCCTGACTTCATGATGAGCACGCAGCAGGTGCTCAGGTAGCACAGGAAGACATAGAGCTCTGCACCAGCTGTGAATGTGGAGTGTATCCCAACATAAGATATGCTGCCAGTGACATGTCTGGAGTGTCTCAAGGCTGTGTGGCTTACAGGGACACCAGGTTCCTTCCTGCCCTTTGGAGATGATGCCACATGGGCCAGGTACTGGATGACCTTCTTGGTGTTCTCCGTCTTCCCAGCTCCAGACTCTCCCCTGTGGAGGGAGTAAGGGGAGGTAGGGTGGGCAGGGAGACCAGGCAGCCCCTACCCCACACATTTATGTAAAGCCATGCCCCCTGGCACTCTGTCATTTTACCCAATGCCGCACCCATGTGCGCCCTTCCCATTTGTGCAGAGCCGAATTCTACGGGAGCTTCTGACTCTGGGGCCCTTTGGGATAACTCACGTGCAGAGAATGGACTGATCCTCACGATCTGCAGGGGACAGATGGAATGACATGTCACCTAGAGGATCTCCAAGTTTCCTGACCCCTTTGCATCTCAAAATCTTTCCAGAACCATAAGGAAATGACAGAATTGTAATGCACAACCCTCCTGGGTTCAAATACCATCTCCTCTCTAAACCTCCCTGAGTGACCCTACAGAAGCATCTGTCCCTCTCTGAACCTTTATCTCCTCATCAGTGGGGACAAGGAACCCAAATTATACAGATGCAATTCACCTGCCAACTTCAATTTGAGCCCCTCCTGTGTGCACCACCTCAGGCTAGGCATCAAAGACTCAAGAACTGGAAAGTGAGCTGTGAGCTGGACAGTGGTGGTGCACACCTTTAATCCCAGCATTCAGGAGGCTGAGGCAGGTGGATCTCTCTGAGTTCGAGTCCAGCCTGGTCTACAGATTGAGTTCCAGGTCAGGCAGAGCTATACAGAGAAACTCTGTCTCAAAAACAAAAACAAAAATAAAAAAAAAAAACAAAACAAACAAACAAACAAAAAAAGAATTGGAATGTGAGGTCCAGGAGCCTATAAGTCTAGCTTAGACTATCTGACAGCAACCCTGGGCATAGTGCCACCATCTCATTATATACTCTGACCACCTACTAAGTGCTAAGTCCTATTATCCGCACAGAAAAGAACACTGAATAAGCGCTAAGGTGGTGACTAGAGGCTGGGGAGCCTCTCCATCTTCTCAAAGGAAGGCTTGTTTAGGACAGACTCTGGCAATCCTCAGGACAGCACAACAGTCGGCTTCAGTGTGATTCCAGAATAAGCATCCATGTTTGTGTGCCACATGGATCTTAGTAATGAATCTTACACACAATCTGTATTTTCATGGGTGAAGACTCTGTGGACAGACCAAGGTGAGGGTGCAGGCTCTGTGCACAGAGAGTCAGGTTATAGACAGCACAGTGGCATCCATCTAACTTGCTATGATGGACCCTGGGATATGCGTCAGATCTGAACCAACCAACTTGATGGTCCAGTATCCTCTTGTGTGACTATGGACCAGTCTCTGATTTGCTTTGTACCTCCATTTACCTATCCAAAAAATGGGTTCAGCACAGCTCCTTGTCTGACAAGGCTGTAGTCAGAGTCTGGGAATGTTTAAAACACATTCAAGATGGCTCAGTGGTTAAGAACACTGGCTGCTATTGCAGAGGACCCAGGTTCAATTCCCAGCACCAACACAATAGCCCACAATTTCAGTTCCCAAAAAGATGAAATATATAAATCTTAAAAAAAAAAAAAAGGAAGAATTAGATGGCTCAGTGGGTAAAGGCAGTTGCTACCAAGTTCAATGGCCCAGGACCTAGATGATGGTGACATGGTGGTACACACAACCCCACAGACCCTCGCCTAGCATGCACAAAGCCCTAGACTCTGTTCTCAGTACCACATGAACCAGGTATTGTACACGCCTATCATCCCAACTCTCAGGAGAATCGGGAGTTCAAAGTCATCCTCAAGTGCATAGGAGTTAGGGGCCAGCCTGGGCTACACGAGGCCATCTCACAAATACAAATGTCCAACACAATACTCAGCATAGAATGAATATGGGAAGCAGTGGCCAGGACCCTGCTTAAAGTCCTACCTCAGCACCTACCCGTCAGTGTGGCCATGGGCAGTAACTGTACTGCCTCAGTTTCCCCATCTGGAAATGAGTGCTAATAAAAGAAACTACAGCACGGGACTATTATGAAGTTAAATAATGTAGCCAGGAGCCTGCTATCCTAGAGACTTCTATACTTGCACAGAAACAGACTGGCCCTGAGTGATGCAGGAGACAACGGCATCAGGGGCAGACTACAGACAGTGCCTCACCACAGCAGTAGCTTGCTTCCAGAGATTGATCCTCAGGGGACTGAGCACAAGAGGGAGCACATTCAGGGGCCTTCACGTGGTTAACCAAAGGCAAGGCGGTTTGCTTGGACTAATCAGAAATTAACAGCAGAAAGATAGGGCAAGGGGCCAGGGAGACACTTAGCTGATCAAGTGCTACCAATCCTGAGAACCTGAGTCCAAGTCCCAGCCCCCCAAGCAAAAGGCTAGGCCTGGTGAGGCCCACCTGTAACCCTGTGCTGTGGAGGCAGAGACAGGTGGATTGCAGGGGCTCAATGGCCAGCTAGTCCAGCCTATCTGGCAACTTCCCGGCCAGTGGATAACCTAGGGAAGGACACCTGAGTTCAGTTCATAGCACCCACTTCAGGCAGCTCACAACCACCTGTAAGTTCAGCCCCAGGGGATCTGAGGCCCTCTTCTGGTTCCCATGGGTACTGCGCTCACATGCCCATACCCCACAGACTCACATAAACATATATATAATTTTGAAAAAAGCTAAAAACAACAACAACAAAACAAAACAAAACAAAACAAAAAACCAAGGAAGGAGTAAGACCACATAACCTGACCCATTCATCATTCATGACACAGATGTCCCATGTCACATACTTGCTGTCTCTCTGGAAAACCTCTACAGAAGCCAGTGCCAACTGCCTTTCAAAATATTGCTGCCACAAATACAGAGGCTGATCCTTTTTAAAAAGGCCTACATGGTAAGAACTGGATCCCTGCCTTCCAATGCATTTTCTATTGTTCAAGCCTAGCCCTGGCTCCCAGCAGCCCACCCGGTCCTCCTACAGTGCTGACCATACACTCACCCTGAAGCATGCTGCGGTAGGCGCCCTCCGTCACAGCATACACATGAGGTGGCACCTCGTGGCGCTTCTTGCCCCGGTACATTTCAACAATGGCCTCCGTGTAGATGGGCAGCTGCTTGTACGGGTTAATGACCACACAGAAAAGGCCAGAATAGGTCTATGGTGGGCAAGAGGGGAGAGTGTGTCAGGTGGCTGCCCTCAGCGAGGACAGAGCTGTGGTGGACAGCTGGGTGCATACGCCAAGAGGAAACCTGTATAAGGCATAAGGTATATCTTCCCCCAACCCCCACATAAAGCTACTTTGTTCTCTCAGTGTTCTGTTTATTTTGGTTTACAAAAGGTCTTCCTACATAGCCTCAGTTGGACTGAGACTTATAGGAATCCTCTTGCCTCTGCCTCCCCAGGGCTGAGATTATGGGTGTGTCACTGTGCCTGCATGCATGTCTATGTACTACATGCATACAGTACCCACAGAGGCCTGAAGAAAGCACTGGATGTCCCAGCTGGAGTTACAGATGGTTGTGAGCTGCCGTGTGGGAGCTCTGCATGAACAAGTGCTCCTTGGTGCTAAGCCATCTCTGTGTCTCTGTTTGTTAGTGCTTGTTTGAGGCAAATCTTGAAATTGCAGCAATCCTCCTGCCTCCAACTCCCAAGTGATAGAATTACACGCGCGTTCTACACAGCATGAATGTTACTAACAGTGCTAAGCTAACAGTGGGCATCAAACTTCCCAGATGGTACAGAGGTTTCCACAGGTGAAGTTTCACCACAGAGGTGGATGAAGCCAGGGAAGGCAGCCTCAGGTC
Source organism: Mastomys natalensis (assembly GCA_021653895.1). Lineage (NCBI taxonomy): Eukaryota > Metazoa > Chordata > Mammalia > Rodentia > Muridae > Mastomys > Mastomys natalensis. The sequence goes on from JAJTUV010000673.1 coordinate 622,942, forward strand.
ACAGGCCTCTGGCTTCCCTGGTAGACATGGAAGGAAGACAAATGACCATCTGTTAAAGCCTCAAGGGTAGAAGTGAAGCCGTGGAGACAACAGTGTGCGCCTGTAACCCCATCATTCAGGAAGCTGAAGCAGGAGGACTGCTATGAGTTTCAGGCCAGCCTGAGCTACAGATCAGAATCAGAGTGTATCTTACAAAAACCAGAAGGCTGGAGATGTAGCTCCATCCTCAGAGCGTTTGCCTGGCACACACAAACCCCTGGGTTCTATCCCCAGCACCCCATGTGCCAGGCCCACTCATCATCCCAGCACCCAGGAGGTGGAGCCAGAAATATCAGGTCATCTGACTACATATGGAGTTTGAGACTAGCCTGGGCTACATGAAACTCTGTAGGCCTATTTTCACAAAACCAAAGAAATAAACAAACAAGAGATGAAGGAGTCAGATATGGCAGGATAGCCTATCATCCCTGCACTCTGGGGGCCGAAGCAGGAGGATTGTTGTCAGCCTGAGATTCTGCTGAACTCACAAGGGTGTCAAGATCAACAGGAAACACCATCCACAGAGGAGTCTAAATAACCAAGAACTAGTTAGTCCTTTAGCTAAGTTGGCCCAACAGCTAACTAGTCTAATGCACTAGAGACAGCCAGCTGAATTAGCTAGAAAGCTCGCCACTCATAGCCACAGCTGCTTATTAGTTAAGCCAGTCAGCCAGCTGCTGGCTTTCTAGTGGGTTACCTGCTCTCCCCTCCCACCTGGCTGCAGGAGGGTGTAGCCACCAGGCTGCCTGGTATTACCTCCTCATAGAAGGGGGCGGGGCAGCTGGCCACAAGCGGGAGAACCGGTCAGCCTAGTATCTGTCTCCTAGTCTCCCAGGCTGCTCCCACTGGGCTCTCAGAGGTCTCAGGGTGGGGCGGCTGGACCACATTCCCAGGGAGGGTATCTCATGGCCGCTGGCGCCAGAGCCCACTCCCCATGCCAGCCCCTCAGGCCAGACACAGCTTGGGTAACACCCAGGATGGAAATTCTAGCTGGCCAACAGGGCCAGGGAAAAAGGGAAGCGGCCACAGTTCCTAGAGGATCCCCTGGAAGGGTCTGGAAGGACTGCCTAGCCCAGAGAGCTCTGGAGACAGGCCTACTCCTCCCTGCACCCCACACCCCTATGCACAGTTTAAGGATGTTCCCTTGTCTGACTTCCTCTGGAAGAGGTAGACAGCCTGCCTCATTACAAAGGCCCAGGGATTAAGAGAGAATGAATATGAGCCAGCCAAGGTGGCCCCACCTCCCTCTCCAAACAACAGGCTGGTATGCTCGCGTTACAGTCCCACCTAGGAGCCAAAGCTGGCTGGGCTTTAACTGTCTAGGGTGGGAAGCCAGAGGCTGAGGTTCCCAGCTGTGTGCAACTTCCAGGAAGGACTGGTCCCCTTAAAAACTCAGTGGCAACCAGGTTTGGTAAGCATAGGCCTGCCACCATAGCTTCTCTGGAGACTTAGGCAGGAGGATCAGAAGGCTGCCAAAGGCAACCTATTGAGAATTTGTCTCAAAGTAAAAAGAGATCTAAAGATGTGGTTTAGTGGTTAGGACCCTTCCTAGAATCCCCCAATGAGGGGCTGTGGGTGTGGCTCAGTGGTAGAGCCCCTGCCTAGAATACCTCAGTGAGGGGCTGTGGGTTTAGCTTACCATGAGCAAGGCTCTGAGTTTGATCACCAATACTGTAGGGAAAAAAAGCCTCAGAGTTCAGCCCTGGATGATGGGGTTTGAAGCTATTTCCTAGCAGGAATCTAACAGTGACACACTGTCCCATGTCACATGAAGCAGAGAGTTCCTTACATAGTCATTAACACCAACCCTCTTCCTTCCACCTCTATAGTCCCACTGAAGGGACCAATTCCCTTATTAAGTCAAGGTCCCTGGGGACCTCAGCTTCCACTCCTCTCCCTGGCATCAGCTAGCCAGTCAGTGAACACATACCATACACTGGACATCAGACAGGATCTGAGCCTGAATCTTGGTGCTACCAATTTCTTACTGGTCGACCTGAGCAAGTAAGTATCACTGTTTCCATCAACGGGGACAAAAGTTGTGCTTCCCACCTGACATGGCTGAAAGCCTGTCACAAGTTAATGTAGCTTACTGGGAACTCAACACTGCTCAGAGCCTGCAACACTGTGCACGTTTGCATGATAGTATTATCAGTTTCTGTTAGGCCAAGCTGAGGTGAAAGGGAGAGGTTGGTCTCTACCTGTGTACTTGGCTGGGGGAGGGAGGGTAGTGAGCAACAAGATTCCTTAGGAAAAGAACTCAGAACTGAGCCTAGCAGCAGAAGCTAGTGGTTATTATCAGGGCTAGATGGAGGTCCATGGATTCCTCAGTGACTGTGGGCCCTGGGCCCGGGTCACTTAATATTCTGGAATGTCGGGTGACATCAACAGTCCCCAGCCAAGAAGCCAGCCAAGAACTCAACAATGGCACTCAGAACAGTGCCCAGTACAACATAAGTACTTAATAAATATTTACCAGTCATTCTCAGTTTTTTTTTTTCATTATGGCTATAACATTCTTTGTTAAACTCCATAATCCTGTTTGCTCTCTCTTAAATAGAGTTAATCACACCTTGGCTGTCCATGAGACACACCCTGCAAGCTTATTTTAAAAAAAAAAAAAAAGAGGGGAAAAAAAACCCCAAAACCTATGTTCATGTCACACCCACCATCATCCCAGAGTTCCACGTTGGTAGTAGTGGTCTGAAGCAGTGAGCAGACATTCTAGAGACAAATGATTCTAACATGAAGCCAGGATGTGGAACCATGTCTTGTGTTAAACAACTTCCTGTACACCACCTGTGTGCTATGCAGACATCAAAAATGGATCACAGAGCTTGGCATACCACCTTAATCGACCTGGACATCATCAATCTCATCACACTGTTTTGTTTTCTGTTGTTTTGAAATAGTATATCACTCTATAACCCAGCTAGCCTCAAAGTCAAGATTCTTCTGCCAGGAGGTAGTGAGATGGCTCAGCTAGTAAAGATGTTTGCCACCAAGCCTGATGACCTGAGTGTGAACCCTAGGTGGTTAGAATAGACCAACACAGCAAGTTGTACTCGGACCTCATACCCCCACTTCCAAATCAATAAATGTTATCATTTTTTAGAAGATCCTCCTCTCTTCTCCATGCCTTATTATATGATATATTACTCTCTTCTCCATGCCTTATTATATAATATATTACTATTTTCATTTCTTTCTCTTGATTTTTAGTAAAATGGGGTTAATAATGGCCACTGCCTTGGTGAACAGAAGTAGATAAACTAATGGGATTCATATAGGCTTAGTATTAATTAATTTTCATTCTTTATTATTACATAATAACAAAGTTACCCTCATAAAGGACAATCCAGTCAGGTGGAAGCAGGCTCCGGTCACCCAATAAGATATAAGTTGGACCAGTCTTAAGGTTGCAAGCCTGTCATTCAAGCTACTCTGAGGGGTGAGGCCGCAGAAGCCCAAGTTAGAGGTCAGCTGCAGCTAAGAGGGGATCCCATCGCAAGGCAAACAAACAAAGAAACAAACAACCCAGAAGGGGAAGTCGCTCAGTATTAGAGGAAGTGCCTGGAATCCCCCAATCAGGGGCTAGGACTCAGTGGTAGAGCCCTTGCCTAGGATCCCTCAGTGAAGTGCCAGGGGCATCTGTCTAACTCCGCCTCCTACCCCATTCCATAAAAAATAAAAGCATCATAATTTCCCACTAGTTGGAGAACAGTCACAGGACATGAGGCAAATACTCTAGACCACTCCCTGCTAATCCAGATCAGGTTGGTGACACCTGGCACCCCACCCGGGCATGTCACTCACATAAATGAGCCCAGAGTAGTAGCGTTCTCGCAGGTTGTGCAGGACCGAGGCCTCGTTAAGGCAGGTGAGCTCAGCCATATCTTCTGCTTTGCTGAACTTGGGTGGGTTCATGCGCTGGATCTGGTCCCTGGGCAGCCGCAGGCGCCGCCCACTCTCCGCCAGCTCCACTTCTGCTTCTTCCTCCCCTTCATCCCGCAGGGCTGCTGCCTCAAACCCATGCAGTTCCGAGGGCACCCACACCATGCGCCGTGCTGTCCACTCCACTGGTGGCCCACCAGGGCCACCTACGTTTGGCGTCCGGGGTGCAAACAGGAACGATTGGGCTGCCTCAGGCACCGGGCCTGGCCTGGAGGCCACCTTCCTCCAGGCACGGACAGGGTCACTGCGGCCATGATCTGTGGAAAGAAAGTGGACACATATATTGGGACTGTCCCTCTCCGATTTCTTTGCTTTACTCATACTAGGGCTTAAATGACTTGCATACTGGAGAAGCACTGCACCCTTGAAGCATGTCCCTAGACTTTTTTTTTTTTTTTTTTTTTGGTTTTGGTTTTGGTTTTTTGCAACAAGATATAGCCCTGGCTTTCCTGGAACTTGCTCTATAGATCAGGCTGGCCTTGATCTCAGAAATCCTGCTGTCTCTGCCTCACAAGTGCTGGGATTAAAGGTACATGCCACCACTGCCCTTCAACTTCTTAATTTTAAAACAAGGTCTTGCTAAGTCAGTTCGGAATGACCTTGAATTTACAACCTACCCTGCTCCAGCCTTAGAGTAGATGAGATGATAAGACTGGCCCAGCTTTAACACACGCGCGCACACACACACACAAAGCATTTAAACCAGGCGTGGTGGCCCATGCCTTAAATCCTAGCACTCAGGAGGCAAAGGTAGGCAGATCTCTGAATTTTAGGCCAGCCTGGTGGACAGAGTGAATTCCAGGACAGCCAGGGATACACAGAGAAACCCTGTCTCGAAAAACCAAGATAAATATATAAATAAATACATTAATTTTAAAAATCACCATAGGCTCCTGTACTCACACATACTCTGCACCCCCCACCACACACAGAGAATTTAAAGTAAAATAAATAAATCTTCTTGTAAAAGATGTATTATTTGTGTGTATGTGTGTGTGCTTGGGTGAGTTTATATGTACCACACGTATGCAAGTTCCCACAGCAGCCAGAAGGGGGCAGTAGCTCCCTGGAACTGGAGTAATGGGTTGTGGTTACAGTTCTCTGCAAGAACGATTAGTGCCACAAAATGCCAGCTGTCTCTACACCCCACTTTAAAAACTATTTTATGTGTAAGGGTGTTTGCCTGCATGTATGTCTATAGCACATGCATCACGTACTCATGGAGGCCAGAAGAGGGATTCCCTAGAGCTGTAGTCACACATAGACAGTTCTGAACCACCATGTAGGTGCTGGGACTTGAGATCCCCTGGAAGAGCAGCCGGAGCTGTCAACCACATAGACACCACTCCAGTGCCCACCCCTAAATGTGGTTACTATAAAACTTAAATACTCTTGACTTGTGCTCGCTTTATACTGGGCAGTACCATTCTAATCTCAAGAAACAGAATAAAAAGATACATTGTTATAAACATGTAAACCGTTTAAATGGTGATAAATGGCTGTCAGAGGCCAGGGGAAGGGCCTTGCTGGGGCTGGGGCTGTGTTCACATTTTTAACTGGACTGACTGGAGAGCCCTTCCCTAGTGTGTTGCTTTCAAAATAAAGACCTGAGTGTCTCTAACTAGCGAGCTACTAGGATGCTGCGACAAAGCAAAGGCCCTGGGCAGGAATGTGTCCCCAGGTCTGCAGCCTAAATGAGAAGCAGACAGGAAGAGAGGTAGCAAGGACAATAAAGGTTGTCACACAGTTTACACTCTGAGATGGGGCCCAGGTGGGGCATGGCTGACATTTGTCGCCAAGTTCTCTGTGCACCGCTGGTCCTGACTGCTCCATAATTACAGGTTGATCACCCAATCCTTGTCGTTTCTCTGGCTTCATGCATTCACTCTTTCTCAGGTTCATTCAACACTCTCAGAGACCTTTCAAAGCCCAGACTCTGGAAACCTGTCACGAGTCACTGGGGCCCTGCCTTTCAACAGGTCTTGGAGTATGGACCCAGCTAAGTCTCAAGACTCTTTAAGGAAGCTTTCAGGAGGCAGTCAGGGTGTCTAGGCCTCTCCCCCACTTCCAGGGCCATTTCAGGGTTGTCCACTATCCCACAGAAAATGTCCCACAGCAAGCAGCCTCTACTGACCCACCATCTCATCCCCAATCAGAGAACACCTGAAAACACCCGTGTCCCTGTCTTCCATTGTCACCTCTGTGCACCAGGCCAACGGCATCTCCAGCATACCCCTTGGGGACATCTATCCAAGCACTTAGCTTGTTCAAGAGGTGTCCTCTCAGATCTTGTCCCCTCAAGCTTGCCCCAGGAGCCTCCCCCCATGCAAACTTCCTCTGTCTTGGGCCCCTCTCAGCCCTCCTCACACCCACCGCCACCAGTAGCCTGATTCCCGGTCACTTTGCCCCCCTGTGCTCTACAAGTGGTCAGCCCCAAAGGGTCAAGGATCACCCCAGGTTCCAGTGTGGTAAAGATACACCCAGAGCCAAGCCCCATCCCAGGGACTTTACCCCACCCCACCCACCTGCTTCCTCTCCAGCCTTGTAGCCTTTGACCAGTAAGGGTTTGGTGGCGTTGTACCTCCCAGTCCTACTGCTCCCAACAGCTTAAGAGCAGCCTCAGCCTCCTCAGACCCAGAGTCCAGGCCCAGAATCCCAGAGTGGGATCTCCAGCCCTGTCTCCACTGGACACAGGTGTTGCTGAGAGGCTTACTGCAGTTGCGAGTTAGAAGTGGGGATGTGAGGTTCAGGGAAATTGAACAAGCCAAGAGGGTGGGTCCAGGGCTTGGCCCCAAATGGCTGAGCCCCAGCCACACACCCCTCCCTCAGGCAGCAGGAATGCAGTGCCAGGACTCATTAGTGTCACTTAGGCAGGTGAGAGCACCTGGGAGGAGCAGACAGAGCTGTGTGGAAAAGGAAAGCAGCCAGGGCCCCACCCGCCTGGGCAGAGGCTGGGGCAGCACCAAGCTTATGACCTCAGCTAATGGTGAGATCCTATCCTGCCCCAGCCTCCTCTCTCAGACTCAAGGGTCCAGGACCCAACTTCCTCCCTCAGACACAGAGGTCCTGACCCCAGCTCTCCTTCCTCAGGCCCAGAGGTCCTGACCCCAGCTACTCTCTCAGACTCAGGGGTCCAGGACCCAACCTCTTCCTACAAACCCAGGGGTACTGACCCCAGCCTCCTCCCTCAGACCTAGACTGGTGAGGACCCGAGACCTTTTTCCTCAGACCCAGGGATCCAGGCCCCAGCCCTCCTTCCTCAGGCACAGAAGTCCAGACCTCAGCCCTCTTCCTTCAGACACTGTGGGGCAGACCTCCGCCCTCCTCCCTCAGACACTGGGGTCCATGCTCAACTTCTTTCCTCTGATTTGGGGTACCTGGCCCATTATAGTTCCGGGAGCCTGGATCCTAACCCCCTCTCCTCCTGACCCAGTGCCCTGTAGCATAGCTCCTTTATCCCGCGGACCCCGAGGCTACCTGGGCTCCTGGCGGTAGAGATGGGAGGCCTCAGAGTCCAGATCCTCTCCAGCACCCAGGTGAGGCCGGCTCTGCGGTCCAGCAAGAGGTGGGGCCTCTCCCGTCAGGAGGCAGGACCAGGCTCTGACGTCTCCTGACACCTGCCAGGCTGGGCAGGGGCGGGGCCCGGCACGGTAGGCAGCAGAGATAGAACCTGTTGCCAAATGGGCGGCGGTGTGCAAAGGTGAAGGCCTGGCACAGAGCCGGACTGAGCATGCCTAGGATTCGAATCTCTCTCCAGCCTTCTGAACCTCCGCTTTCTTCGCTAGGAATTGAGGCTCATGAAATCAACAAAAATCATGTGAGGAAAAGGAACCAGGTCTCTGCTTTATCTTTTTTTTTTTTTTTTTTTTTAACTTAGAATCTCAGTTTCCTCAACCCTGGAAGTGGGACATCCTCAGATATGATGTCAAAATGCTATGCCAGCCTCAGAGGCTTGGGTCTTCTCTTCAAGACTGAATTGAGGAGGAGACATAGGGTGGTTGTGTCTACGATAAACTTGTGGCTTAAGAGGTATTAAGAGGTATGACTTACAGAATAATATATTTTTCTTTTTTGTTTTTCTGATACAGGGTCTTATGTAGCCCAGGCTCGCCTGAAACTCATCGTGGAGCTGAGGCTGGTCTTGAACTCCTGATTACTATTACTATGTTTTAAAAAAGCCACAGGCCAGGCACACCAGGTCCCTGCATTCCCCACCTTGGTCCAGTCTCCACCTTTCACTCCTTGTGAAATGTAAAGTACATAAGCCACCTCGAATCCATTTTTCTACACTGGAGAGGAGTTTAGTTATACATTAAAGTGCCCACGTCCATTGTGAAGGTGTTCCAACACAACTTAGCTAGGCTTGGTGGCATACTCCTGTCACCTCAGCAGTTGAGAGGCTCAGGCAGGAAGGTTGGGGGTTGAGGTCAGCTCGGTCTACACAGTGAGTTCAGAAACTATCTCAAAAAAACCTAACTAAACCAAGTTAAAACAAAACAAAGTGGGACACCCAGCCAAACACATCCTTCCCTGCCCCTGGCCCTGACTGTCACGACCCCTCTCTCTGATCCACAGCTTTTTCCTCCTCTGACATCTGACACTGTAGTCCTGGGAGCTGGGGACTGGAGACCATGACTCAGGTGTTCTATCACGCAACGTCCCAAGCACTGCCTCAGTTTCCCCTTCTGCAGAACAGACCGTGTGACATCTTCAGAGATGACCCCAGACTCCCTGGCACAAGGTGGGAACCGGGCGGGGTGACTGCAACCCTCCCCTTCCCCTTCCCCGACCCTGGGGTCACTTGCACCCAGGGTGAATGTCTCGACCCACCCCTCTCCAGGACCCCTGTTGTAGCCCACCGGCTCTGGCCTCCCCAGGTCTGGCTGGCCCTGATCAACCCTTGGGGCGCACCACGGGGGAAGGGCCCTCGGACACTCACCGGCGCCCAGGGCGGTCCAGAGGCCTCGGCCTGGACAGAAAAGGAGGCGGGGCCTGCGCTGGACGGCCCCGCCCACAGGTAGACATTACGGACCAATCAGCACTTGCTGCGGCCCGCTCCGACCTCGCCCCTGGGGCTCAGTGCTGCCCAATCAAAAAGAACGACTGGCGCGCCAGGCCAATCAGAAGTTGGCAAAGCGTGCCAGGCGTGGGAAAAGAACCTGGCCGAGAGTGTGCGGCAGTAGGTGGGGCCCGGGCCTGAAGGCCAGCAGGAAGCACCAATAGAGAGACCTGGGGAGCGGCCAGCAGCTGCTGGATCAAGGGGACTGGGTGAATGGGCCGCTTTGTAAACAGGCATGAATGGATGCCTTTGTGCGCTCCCGTAGGGGGCGGCGGGAGGCCAGAATGCCCGGGTCCCCCGGGAGCTGGTGTGCGGACACACACCAAGAAGCCGCTTTTGTAGAGTGCAGACTGTGAGCAGACCCAGTGCAGGTGGATAGCGACTTCATGGGTCAGAATCATAATTTATTGAGCTCAAAGCTGTGTGAAGCATTTCCACTACATAATTTCACTAAAGCCTTGAACTTAGTGCGATTGAGACCTTATCTTGGAGCTAGGGCTAGGGCTGGGGCATGGTCAGTAGAGGGTTTGCCTAGCATGCATGCATGAAGCCCTGGGTTCCACCCCAACACCTTGCAAAACAGGAGTGATGGCACCTGCGAATCATCCCAGTCCTGGAGAACTGGAGGCTGGAGGCTTAGGAGTTCAAGATCATCCTATGGCTATGTAAAGAATTCTAGGCCAGCCTAGATAATAGGAGACCCAGTTTCAGAAAACAAAGCAAAAACCCCAACCTCATCTGGAGGACCACACCTACCATCCTAGCATTAGGAGGCTGAGGCAGGAGGACTGCAATGAGTTGAGGTCATGGGTTTAAACAAAGTGATTGTGACCTCATCTCAAAGTACAAAAAGAAGACTTAATATGTGGCTCAGGAAAAAAAAAAAAAAAAAAAGATGTGGCTCAGCTATATAGGACTGTAAAGCACTAAATTCAAATCACACTACTGCGAAAACAAATATATAAGCAAACACACAATTAATAAGTACCAAAGTCACCAAGGCCCTCACCGAATAGCCACTCTCCACCTTGTCTCCCCTCTGCTTAGCTCCTGTCTAACATAGCCCTTTAAGCACTTGGATCTGCCTCAGTTGTCTCCTTGTGGTGTTTTATTTTAATTTGTTTTCAATGTGTATGGGTGTTTTACCTGCATATATGTTTGCATACTATGTGCACACAGTGCTGTTGGAGGTCAGAAGAGGGGGTCAGACCTCCTGCAACTGGAGTTACAAATGATTCTAAGCTGCCATATGGGTACTGGGAATTGAACCCAGGTCCTCTGGAGAAACAGCCAATGCTCTTAACCACTGAGCCACTGTTTGCAGGCCTGCTTCTTTGTTTCTGAGACAGGGTTTCATTCTTCAGCTCTGTCATCCTTGGCACTCTGTTGTCCATTTGGAAATGACAGCTCAGGTGTCTGTAGCCAATCAACCCACCTGCCAACTACCGATATTATCAACCTGATCAAGGCTAAATCTACCTAGCAACCAGTAATGTCATCATCTGTCTTTACCGGCCTGGTTCCGGAGGTGGCGTTAGTTCTGCTTGCTCAGCCTAAGGGGAGATCAGACTACCTGTATAACAGAGGATGGCTCTGAACTTCTTCTGAGTGTAGGGACAACCGGTATGCATCACTACACACGGCTTAGCAGGCTTTGTGTGCTGGGATTTTCTTTGCCCTGTAAGCCCGTACCACTTTAATGCCTGCTAATATTTAGTGAGAACACACACAGTTCTAAGCTCTCGATGTACATTAAATTCCACACCATGGACCCACCAGCTCTATGCAGTTGGTCCTGCTACCGCACACATTTTACAGTTGTGGGCACAGAGACCAAGCTGCCTCAGTGAGATCACTTCCTGTCTCTATTATACCACCAGGGATAAGGCAAGACCAAAGAATCAAGTCCAAAGGAAGCATGTCCCTGCCTCTAAACCCTCCAGGCATCTTCCATCACACCAACCAGAATACATACTTTAGATACACACACACCACCACCACCACCACCACCATCATCTGCAGGATACTCTCAGTTACATTGTAAGTCCCTGGTTGACTGTGTCTGGTCTTCTCCTTCCGAGGTTCCCCATGGGTGGATAAGCTGAACTAGAGAAATTGGTTGTATGGGGAGTGAAACACCCAGACATGTGTGACCAGAGAAGGAAATAGAACACGAAAGCTTCTTTAATCCCAGCTCGCAGAGTGACCTGGGTCTGTAGAACCCGGTCACTAGTCTGGAAGGTGTGGGGAAAGCCAGCAAGGAGCCAAGATAATACACAAAAATGAAAGGTTTTGACTGGGTCGGAGGCTCAGTTGTTCCAGTGTGCACGAAGCCTTGGGTTAGGTCCCCAGGGTCACATGAACTGAGTGAAGTGATATGCACCTGTAATTCCAGCATTTTGGAGGTGGAGGCAGCAGGATCCAGAGTTCAAGATTCCACATCACTCAGCCAGAATGGCCCTCATCAAGAAAAAACACCAGGCCAGCAAAATGACTTACCAAGTATAAGTGCTTGCCACCAAGCCCCATACGCCAAGTTGAACCCCTGGAGCCACATCAGGAGGCAAAAGCTGCAGAGGGCCACTACCCCAAGACCAGCTGGTCTACATAGCGAGTTCTGGGCCAAATAGGGCTACACACTGAAGCCTTGTCAGAAAAACAAGACTGAGGACTGAGATGATATCAAGGTAAGGCACTTGTCACCAAGCCTGATGACCAGAGTTCTGTCCCGGGGACCCATGTGGTGGAAAGAGAGAACCAGGTCCCCAGGTCCCCACATCCCCACACTGTCCTCTGACCTCTACAATGTGCTGTGGTAACATGCACTCCACTCATGCATGTGCATGCACACACACAAACATATAGAGACGGGAGGTGGGGCAGGAATACTCCGTTGGGAAAAGTGCCTGCTGGCAAGCCTACTGACTGACCCACAGTAAAAGAACAGGACTGACTCCTGAAAGTTGTCCTCTGCCCTGAACACATTCATTATGGCTGTGGCTATCCTACACAAACATATTTCCCCACTAATAATGGGTGCCTTTTTTTTCTCCAGTTTTCTGAGACAGGGTTTCTCTGTGTGTAGTCCTGGCTGTCCTGGAACTCACTCTGTAGACCAGGCTGGCCTTGAACTGAGAGATCCACCTGCCTCTGCCTCCCAAGTGCTGGGATTAAAGGCGTGCACCACCACCGCCTCGCTCATAGCTGTGGAGGTGGCTCACTGATTAAGAGCTTGTGCTGCTTTCCCTGATGACCCAAGTTCAACTCCCAGTCCTCACATCTACCTGTAACTCCAGCTTCAAGGCTAACGCCTGCTCTGGCCCCAGGGGTATCTTTACTCCCATGTACACACCCACCAATTCATAGACAGATAGATATGTTTGTGTGTGCACACACACATCAAAACAAATTATTTTTCAATTTATGTGTATGGGTGTATGTCTGCAGAACATGTGTGCAGTGCCTGTGGAGACCAGAAGACAGCTTGGCTCTCCTGAAACTAGAGTTACAAATGATTGTTCGCAGCCAAGTGGATCTTGGGCATTGAACCTGGGTCTTCTACAAGAGCAGTGCGTGTTCTTAAGCAAGTTTTCTCTTCTGCCCACAGATTTCTTTCTTTCTTTCTTTCTTTCTTTCTTTCTTTCTTTTTCTTAAAAAAACTAAAAGTTGGGGCTGGAGAGATGGCTCAGCGGTTAAGAGCACCGGTTGCTCTTCCAGAGGTCCTGAGTTCAATTCCCAGCAACCACATGGTGGCTCACAACCATCTGTAATGGGATCCGGCACCCTCTTCTGGTGCGAAGACATCGACAGTGTACTCATATGCATAAAGTAAAAATAAATCTAAAAAAAAAAAAAAAAAAAAAAAAAACTAAAAGTTGTAACTGGAGAGATTGCTCTGCTGTTCAGATGATTGCTGCTCTTGCAGAGGTCCTAGATTGTGTTCCAGCTCACAAACACCTGTAACCCAGTCCAGGTTATCTGACGCCCTCTTCTGGCCTTTATGGGCACTGCACTCACACGATGCACATGAATACACATACACATAACATTTTGTTTTGTTTTTGGAGACAGGATCTCTCTATGTAGCCCTGGCTGCCCTAGAATCTCCTGTACAGACCAAGCTGGCCTCAAACTCACAGAGATCCACCTGCCTCTGCTTGAATTAAAGGTGTGCATTGTTATGCCTGGCTCACATAAAGATTTTTAAAAAATAATTCTAAAAAACAAAACCGAAAACAGGGGCAACAGAGACAGTCTAGCAGTTAAGATCACTAGCTGCTTTTGTAGTAAACCCAGGTTCTGTTGTATGTGTGTGCATCTGTATGGACACACACAACCATCTGTAACTCCAATTCTCGGGCATTCAATACATTCTTCTGGTCTCTGCAGGCACCTGGCATGCATACATGGCACAGGCATGCATACATACACACAGGTAAAAGGCATAAAATAATAAAGTAATTTTACTTATCCAGGCAAAACATGGATGTACCTCAAAAAAATCTATGCACTTAAAATAATAAATAATTTTTTACATTGTAAAGCTAATCCAAAAATAGAAGTACCACACAAGCGGCTGTACCACTCGTGGAAGTGCACCACACGCACCCTGAGGTATTACGCCACAGACACAGCTGCTCATCCACGCTCACTGCCTCTTGATTCACAAAAACCAGGAAGTGGAAGCAGCCGAGATGTCCAGCAACAGATGAGCAAATAGAGAATGTGGTGCAGACACAATGAAGCCTTTTTCGGCTGCAAAGAGGACAGAAATCATGTTCTCTGTGGGAAGATAGGTGGGACCACAAATCATGTTAAAAGATCTCAGACAGAGACAGCTTCAAAAAGACAAATACTGCATGCTTTATCTCACAGGTCAACTCTGGATTAAGACATATCACAAATAATAATCATACATGATATGTTTCACTATCATACATAACACAAAAAGTAGAAGGGGTTTGGGTGTGGCAGTTCAAGACTGTCATTCCAGCACTTGGGAGGTGGATGCAGGAAGACCTTCAAGTCAAGGCCAGCCTGGGCTTACCGGAAGAGCTGGGTCAGCCTGGGCTATGTGGAAAAGTGTCCCTAAAAAGAAAAGACCAGGTGGTGGTGACGCACACTCAGGAGGCAGCAATAGGCAGATCTCTGTGAGTTTAAGGCTAGCTTGATCTATACAGTGAGTTCCAGGACAGCCAGGGTTACATAGCGAAAGCCTGTCTACCAACAACAAAAGAGCTGCAAAGATGGCTCAGCCAGGAAAGTGCTGCAGGTCAAACACAAAGAACTGGGTTTTCAGTCCCCCCAACTCCCCCATCCCCCACATACACCCATGTAATAAGACAGGTGTAGTGGTACAAGCTGGTAATCCCAGCACTGGGCAGGCAAAGGCAGGAGGGTCCCCAGGACTCACTAGTCAACCAGGCGAGCTAAACTGACATATGCTAGGTTCAGTGAGAAACCGTGTCTCAACAAATAAAGAGAAGAGCCAGTGGGACATCGTCAAGGAAAAGCTCGTGCTGCCTGTTTGGAGGACCCGCATCTCATGCAGGGACCCACATGGTCGGGGAAGGGGGCGTCAGTCTCTGCGCAGGGAAAGAGGGCAGAAAAACCAAGAGAGTCACAGGCTGGATAGAACACAAGTATGTACCAAATATTTCTGAAAATATCGTAATTAACCCACCCCCTTTCAATTTTAAATTTGAAACTAAAATGTGTAATTAGATACATGAACTGATAGAGCCCTCCCCACCCCAAATCTGAAGCTGAAAGGAGAAAAGACAGGGAGTCAGGGGTTGATGGCTGCCCCATGGTGCAACAGAGTTTTGTGTGAGCACAAAAAGTGGGGGACCTTGGACTCCACAGAGCAGGGGTGAGCTTGTAATTCTGTCTGAATGTTCTCCAAGGCAAAGGCTTGGGTGATGCCAGCATTATTTTTGGTCGCTGTTGTTCTGTCATTGGTTGTTGTTTTGGTCCACGTGACTCTGGGCTGGAAGTAGCCCCAGGACCAGAGAGAGTTGGCAGCCTTCTGTGATTCAGGGGACAAGTGGCAGGCCCTGCTCTGCACAGAGAAATATTTAGAGTGCCTGCTATGTCCTGGGAGCTGCTCCCACTTGGGGCTGGCTCGATCTCTTGCATAAAGCAAGATGTTAGAAACTCCCCAGCTTTACCAGGTCTAGCATGTAGCTATCTGGCTCTGACAAGAGGTGGAGGTAAGGGGTGAATGGATCCATAAGCTCATGTTTGAATTTTATTAACGTACGCAGAGTGACTGTGGCCCTCGGGCTGAAGGTTGGAAAGCTCAGTCTTGGTCTCTCAGAAGATGACAAGCATAAAGATGTATTAGCCTGTCTACCTGAGAGGTGTCAGGATGCAGGTCACCCATGGCCACATCCTGTTTATCTCTCACTCTGGATTCATATCTAGGGGACCATCTGGTCACACTGAGAGGGTAAGCAGGGTTTCCACTGGACCACCAAGTATTGTCCGTCCCCCTCACCTTCTCTGGCCCCACCTTCCTTTCCTGGCTAGTTCTTGTCAACTTGAGCCACCTGAGAAGAGGGTAGTTCTGTGAGGCATGTTCTTGCTTGATGATTGCTGCTAGAAGGCCCAGCTCACTGTGGGTCGTGCCACCACTAGGCAGGTGGTCCTGGGCTGTATAAGAAGTCAAGATGAGCACGGAAAGCAAACCAGTGGGCAGCATCCTCCATGCCCCTGCATCAGCTCCAGCCTCCAGGCTCCTGTCTTGAGTTTCTGCCCTGATTTCCCTGCATGATAGACTGTGACGCAGGATTGAAGCCAAATAAACCCTTTCTTCCCCTAAGTTGGTTTTGCTCGGTGGTTTTATCACAGCCAAACAGAAAGCTCGAACACATGCCCTGCACCAGCCCCACTGGCCTCTAGTTTTCTCTTCACACACAACAGACTTCTGACCTGCTCAGTGCCTTTGTACTTGCTTTCTCCACCTAGGGTGTGCCCCACTCCTTCCCATCTGTGGTGTTGGGGGGTCTTTCCTGAGTGCCTGCTCATCCCCCGAGGAGCTGACACCCCTTGCCTGCTCTCATTTTATGGTCCAACTGGTTTGGTTAATTTTTTTTATGTCTTTATTTTTATTGTTGTTGTTTTTTTAGCCAGGTTTCTCTGTGTAGTCCTGGAAGTCCTGTAATTTGCTCTGTAGACCAGGCTGGTCTCGAACACAGAGAACCACATGCCTCTGCCTCTCAACCTCTGGGATCAAAGGCATGGGCCACCACTGCCTGGACAACTGGTTTGGTTTAATGAGACAGTCTCATGTAGCATAGGCTGACCTCGAACTTCCAATATATGATGACCTTGAAAGGCTGATCCTCCTGCCTCCATCTCCCAGGCTCTGGAATAACAGGCTGGTTGGGTTCATGGGTGCTGAAGAATCTGAAGTCAAATCCTCAGTCACATGGTCTGAGCTGTCCCCAGCGCCACTTCCTTTAATTAAAACGTGAGTCTGGGACAGCCGTGTACACCTTTAGTCCCAAAATCCAGGAGGCAGAAGGATCAAAAGTTCCAAGCCAAACTGGGCAACAGAGTAAGATAAAAAATCAGACAAACAAAAAGGAAAACAAAACCAAAAACCCCTCAGTCAATAAGGCAACCTAGCTGCCGGTGGGTGGTGCTCCCCATGTCCCTCGTCCATCCCGCTTCTCCGGCAAGTTGAGCCTTTGGTAATACTTTGGTGTGAATTTATTGTTTACTATCCAAGGTAGAGCAAGCTGGTTATAGCCATTCTGTACTGGGAGATCCTGAGTACAAGCTGTCTTAAATATTTCATACCCTGGAGCTAGCTCACTGGAGCTCACAGCTGCCCAACACTGGTGAATGACGGCTTCTATGTCACAGGAGACAAGGATGTTGGAGGAGCACAAGGCTTGCACCAGCCTTTGTAGGTAGAGTGGTGGGGTTGGCATAGCAACCAGGGAGTCCCAAGACCATACTAGCTCTGCCCTTAGAGGCATTTGATGGTGGTGGTCTGTGGGCATACAATCCTGGCTCCCGTGAACATTGCCCAGAGGGGCCAGATGAACAGCTCTGGTCACAGAATCTGCACCTTCCCACACTCCTGAATGCTATGGTTTCATTATCCTCCCAAACTCAGGCTGAAACTTAGTAGTTTTTTTTTTTTAATTAATTAATCAATTTCTCAAGACAGGGTTTCTCCGTGTAGCCCTGGCTGTCCTGGATCTCACTCTGTAGACCAGGCTGGCCTCGAACTCAGAGATCCACCTGCCGCTGCCTCCTGAGTGCTGGAATTAAAGGTGTGTGCCACCAACACCTGGCTAAACCTAGTGTTTTTAAAGTTTTTGTTTTTAATCTATGGATGGTTTGTCTGTTGCTTGGTGCCTATGAAGACCAGAAGAGGCTGACAGATCCCCTGGGACTGGAGTTATAAGTAGATATAAGCAATGTGGTACTGGGAATCACAGCTGGAAGCTCTGGAGGAGCATCCGTGCTCCTGACAATAGACCATCGCTCGGGAGCTCCATTTTTAATTTTTATTGCTTTTACGTATTTATGTATGTGCATGTGTTTGCACAGCACGTGTGTGTGGAGGTCAGGGGACAACTCTAGCCAGTCCACTCTCTCCTTCCACCCTGTGGATCCTGGATATTTGTCAGGCTTGGAGGCAAGGGCTTTTACTTGGTGAGCCATCTTGCTGGCCCCTAGCTGAAATCTAAATGGCATTACTCATTGAAAATATTAGGAGGTGTCAAGAAACACACTCACTGGGATGGCTTAACACCAACACCCTAGTCAGGTGCCTCGAGAGCAGGGGATCACCTGAGCAAATCACCCCACAGGCACACCAGCTATCCCAAGAATATGCACTATCACTAGAGTGAATTAATTGTAGAGAGACTAGGCTGTTTATCTCAGGATCACAGGAGTAGGCCGATTATCCTCTGAGCTGACTATGTATGGATCATGCAGGCTAATAATCACAGGGCAGATAAGTCATCTTTGGAGCGGACTAATTATCCTGCATAAAAACTACTTATCATGAGAGCTTGGATATCACGTATCCTGTGAGTAGGCCACTTCTCCAGATTGGACATCCTGGAGTCATCTTGAAAGAGCAGGCTAACTCATGCAAGAGTTGCCATACCATAAACACAAGCTCCTTTCCAGCGTGCCTTGGCTCCTGTGTGGAGCACTGTATACTGTAGTGTAATGTCATCACTGACGCTGAGTACCTTGATACTGGGCTTCCTGCCTCCCAGAACCACATGAAGAAGAAAACCTTTCTGTTTGACTCACCTAGCCTGTGACCATTTGTTATAGCAATAGACAAGGAACAGAGACCCTTCCTGTCACACCGGATGTCTCTTAATACCTTAGCCCCTATGTCCACCCATCTACATTACTGCACAGTTGACCTTACCATGTAGCCACACTCTGGCCCTGCTTGTCACTTCATCTATCCTCCTGACCACCATCACCTCCTGCACCTGCCTTTGACCATGTCTGAGCTGTCCTATTGAAACCCAAGTTGCCTGAAACCCTAATTACTGAATCCTCCTGCTACCCCAGTTACACTCAGAGTCTTCAGTCAGACCTGCTGGATGTGGCCCATTGTCATCTTCAAGTTTACCTCTGCCATCTTCCCCCTCAGTGGCTCTACCGTGAGCACACAGGCCGCTTTGTAGTTCTTCCTCACACACACACAGGCCCTTGCATAGACCCATTCCTGCTACCTGGAATACACTCTCTCACCAGTGTCTCTGTGGCTCACTCCTGGTTCATTCAAGTATCACTCTAACATCCCATGCTGCCTAGTTCATAATCACAAGCTAGAATCACCTAAGAAGACAGCCTCAGTTGAGGAATTGTCCAGAGCAGGTTGGTGTGCAGGGGATTGTTATACTTGCTAGTTAACTCAGGAAGACCCGTCCACCATGGATGGCGCTATTCCCTAGGCGGGGAACCCTGAACTGTATGAGTGATGAAAGCTGAGTGTGCCTAAACAAGCAGGCAGCATGGATTCATCCGGTTCTCTCTGCTTTTGACTGTGGATCAATGTGACTATCTGTTTGATAGTGCCTGACTCGGCTTCTCCAAAATAGTGGACTGTAACTTGGAATTGTTAAGTAAAATACCTCTGTTGCCTTTTGTCAGGATGTTTTTATTAGTTAAGAGCAGAATAGATGCAAATGTTCTTTTACTCATCTATGCCTACTCTTTTTTTTTTTTTTTTTTTTTTTTTTGAGTTAGATTCTTTACTAGATGTTAATTCAGGCAGATGCCACAGGTATGTGGATTTACTCTCCCTATAGGTCACAGTGAGCAGGTTTCTTCAGAAGAGCCTGAGGCGCTAGGCCCGCTGAGCCCCAGGGTCAGAAGCAGAACTGGAAAGCCTCAGATACATGCTGCTTCCTTGCTTCCAGGCTGGGGAGCAGGGAGGAGAGGCCCACGACGTGCCAGGTCTCTCCATCAGATACCTTGGAGGTTTGGTAGGACAGCAGCTGTACTCCTGCCTCTGCCAGGAGGCCGATCATAGTGGGCAGCATTACAGGGTTGGAGGTCTGAGCCCGGAACATGAGCAGGGGCTGGCCCCTGCGTAGCGGCACCTCTGGCCTGAAGACAGCTCCGTTGAGCACCTGCAACATTGGTGTGGTGCCCTGGACCAAGCCCACAGCTTGGTAGGGGCATCTGCCAGGGCCACAGTCAGGAGGCACTCCCCGCTGCCCTGCTCCCCTGGGACCCCAGGACTGTGGGAGGTGGTGACATTGAGGCCAGCCTCTTTCACCAGTAGCTTAGCGTTCACCAAGTTCACGTCTGCCTGCTTGGATGCTTCTCTCAGAAGGCCGACAATGACTGCAGGGCTCAGGCAGGTCCCAGCATTCTTCAGAGATGTTCCTTGTGTAACCACCTGGACGGTCCCTTTAGGGGAGCCAGCCCAGGCATGCATCAGCGTGCCCAGTGCTTCTGCCAGACCAATCCAAGGCTTGGTGTGTGCAGAGAAGGCACTGGTAAGGGCTTGGGCATTTACAACCCCTGTTAGCGATTCTCCCTTCACCATGTTCACAAACTGGACTGCGATTTCCTCCCCACAGCGGCTCTGGGCCTCCTTGGTGCTGGCGCCCAGGTGGGGACAGCTGATGACGTTCTCGTGGTGGTTCTTCTGTAAACGCATCCAGTCCAGCCCCAGCACACGGACCAGACTGCAGGGCACGGAGCAGGGCACCTTCATCCACAATGCCTCCTCGAGCACAGTTCACCACTCGCACGCCTTTCTTGCACTGGGCAAAGGTGCTGTCATTCAGCAAGCCTGTGGTGGAGGGCAGGAGTGGGGTATGGACAGTTATGAAATCACAGAGAGGCCAGATCTCCTCCAGCGGTAGCTGCTGAACACCAAAGGAGGCCGCGACTTCAGGAGAAATGATGGGGTCATAGCCTACAGTCTTCATTCCAAAGGACTGCATTCAGGTGGCCACCTCTCTCTCGATTCTGCCTAGACCAAGAATTCCCAGTGTCTTCCCATTCAGTTCTGTCCCCATGAACTTCTTCAGGTCCCATCTGCCATCTTTCATCGAAGCCGTCGCCTGAGGAATCTGCCTGGCCAGACACACGATCATCCCACAGGTGAGTTCCGCGGCGCTGAGGCTGTTTCCGTTGGGGGTGTTCATGACTAGGATGCCCTTCCTCGTGGCAGCCTCCAGGTCCACATTGTCCACGCCTGTACCAGCCCTGCCCACCACTTGGAGCTTCTCTGCTGCATTGATGACATCAGCTGTGACCTTAGTAGCTGACCGGACGATAAGGCCTTCACAGTCCTGCAGCTCGGCTGTCAGCTCCTCCTTGCTCAAGTTCTGCTTCCCCACCACCTGCAGCCCTCCATCTTGCAGGATCTTCCGGCAGCAGGGGTCCAGGCTGTCACTGATGAGTACTTTGCACAGATTTGCGAAGGCCATTGCTGGAGCCAGGCTTTAGAATCAGTAGCTCTGGGTGGGCAGAAGCCCTTAGTTCAGGAAACTGCAGGCAGGACGAGCTCGGGTGACTGGGCCCCATGCCTACTCTTATACAGTTCAGAGTAGCCTTCCTAGGGAATGGTGCTGCCAGCGGAGGGCTGGGTCCTCCCACCTCAGTTAACCTAATAAAGACAGTCCACACAGATATTCTCACAGGCCAAGTCAGGGTAGACAGTCTCTCACTGAGACTCTCTTCCCAAGGGGATTCTAGGTTGTGTCAAGTTAGCAATTAAAGCTATCGATAAAGGTATCCATGGCTGGCCATCAGTGGTCTCTGTGACAGTATCTTTCTTTCTTTCTTTCTTTCTTTCTTTCTTTCTTTCTTCTCTCTTCTAAAGATTTGTTTATTTTATATATGTGAGCACACTATCACTGTCTTCAGACACCAGAAGAGGGCAACAGATCTCATTACAGATGGTTGTGAGCCACCGAGTGGTTGCTGGGAATTGAACTCAAGTCCTCTGGTAGAGCAGCCAGTGCTCTTAACCACTGAGCCATCTCTCCAGCTCCTCTGTGGCAGTTTTTATGCTACCAACTCAGGACAGCTGATACCATTTAATAACTCCAGTTTCCAGATACAGAGAAATGGCTGACAGATATTCCCATAGGTTCTATGTGAGCTTGTTGGGTGTTGTCATTCATTGCTCTCCCTCTTATTTTTATTTAGTTTTCATTTTTAAAGTTTTATTTGTTTTATTTTTTGTATAAGGGTATTTTGCCTGTGTGTATGTGAACGTTGTGTGTGTATGTGAACGTTGTGTGTGTATGTGTACTTTGTGTGTGCCTGGTACCCAAGGAGTTCAAAAGAAGGCATTAGATATCCTAGGACTAGGGTTATGAACAGTTATGAACTACCATGTGGGTTCTGAGAACTGGACTCAGGCCCTCTGCAAGAATATCCACCTCTCTGAACTGCTAAGCCATTGCTCCAGCCTCTATTTCTGTTCTCCAGCTTGTGTTTGTGCGTGTGCATCTGTGTGTGTGTGTGCGTGTGTGCGTGTGTGTGTGTGTTGTACATGGACATACAGCAACCACAGACGCCAGAAGAGGGTATTGAATCCCATCCTCTGCGAGAGGAGCATGTGTTCTTAAGCACGGAGTTGTCTCTCCAGCTCTGGATACTGGTTTTTGTTGTTGTTGATTTTCTGTGACAGGACCTCTCTGAACATGGAGTTTAGTTTCCTGATGAGGCTTGTCCAGCTGGCCATGGAGCCCCTAAGACCTGCCTCTGCTCCCCAGCGCTGGAACCACAGGCACACACCGCCATGCCCAGCCTTTGTCCATGGGTACTGGGGATCATGCTTTTGTGGCAAGTACTGTAGAGACAAAGTCACCTCCTCAGCCTTCCCTAGGAATTGTGTTCAGGGAAATAGGATATATGTATATACATATAAAATAGTGACTCCTCTCTAGGAAGTAGTATATTTAACACCAGGAATTCTAATTTGTTATTCCTGTTTAGCAACATGCCTTGAGGAAACTTTTTTTTTTTTTTGAGGCAGAGTTTCTCCGTGTAGCTCTGGCCGTCCTGGAACTCACTCTCTAGACCAGGCTGACCTCGAACTCACAGAGATCTGCCTGCCTCTGCCTCCTGAGTGCTGGGATTAAAGGCGTGTGCCACCACCACCGAGTCATTGATGGACTTTTTAAACTCTTGCATTTCTGTTCTTCTTCATCTCTTTCCCCGCTGCATAGTACCCCATGACCACTGTCCCTCTCTCCACGTGTACCTCTCACCTGGGAGGAGCTGGGAGTGGCTTTTGCACATTCCATTTCCTTTACAAATGGCAATATGGTGAACACCCCACTTCCTTTGTCCTCATACAAGAAATGAGACTAATGCTCTGCCGAAGAGCAAAGGCCGTTACGATCTTAATAGGTGTTGTTTAGCTGCTGCCCACAGTGTGGTCTCCTTCTGCGGAAGAGGAGACTAGAACAGTCACTGGGCCAATGAGACTGGAGAGGTTCCGCCCCTCAAGAGGCTCACCTGTCCTTCATGTCTCTGGGACACACTGTGGACTGTTGGCCCTTGGGGCTGGCTGTCCCCTCCTCCACCCTTCGCTGGGGCCGGAATGTTGCTAAGGTTTCAAAATCCACCGTAAACAATGAGAGGCAAGGAGAGCATGAACTATGTACGTGTCCTAGGACACAGCAGCACCATTTCCAAACAGGAGAAGGACTCTGGGACATGGCAGCACTGCTCAAGCAGCCTTGTGGGTGAGGAGCCAGCTTGGGGAAGTGACACAATAAAGTACATGTCACATGTGAGGTGTACACCTGTCACCCCAGCACTCGGGAGGACCAAGACTCTAAAGCTAGCCTCGGTCCACAGAATAAGTTGAGGTCAGCTTTAACAGCCAGAGACCTTGTCTTGGAAACATAAACAAATAAACTTTGCTCACCAGTTTCTAGGGGCAAACAATTATAGGTTGAACATGTGTCAAAGGATGACATTCCAGCTACCTGGAAGGCTGAAGCAGGAGAATCATAAGTTTAACCCTTGACTGGGCTAAGAGAGAACTAATTAAAAAGTCCAGGGCAACTTAGTGACGCTCTGTCTCAAAATAGAATGTATAAAGATGGCTTGGGGCTTGGTTCAGCAGTAGACCACCTGACTGGGATATCCAGTGAGGGGCTGGGGGGCGTGACTCAGTGGCAGAGTCCCTGGCTTTTATGTCAGAGCTTTGGGTTCTATCCTCAGCGCTCTACAATGAATGAGTGGATAATTGAATGGGTTGAAGTTCCATGTAGTCCCCTGGAGATTTCTTGAAAATGTACGGTCACAGGGAACAATATGAGACTGGGCAGGCCTATAGCTGAAGTTTAAGGACAAAGGATATGTTAGGAGAACCTAGATGCTGGAATTGCACAATGAGATGCTGTGACCCACAAGATGGTGTGACCCAGGGCCAGTGAAGGCCTGAGGTGACTGCAGGGTGGGGAGGGCTCGAGTAGAGAGGGAGTTTTATCGGAGAACACAAGCAACAGAGAAAGAGAATGAAGTGGACAAATGACGGTGAGCTGTACCCACGGACAGTTCCCTGCGCCTGTTCAGATGCATCCCAGACTCCAGTCCTTCCCCAGAAGGAACTTGCTGAAGACAGGAATCTACCTGAACCTCAGGTTCCCCAGTCAGTAGGAGTGATTTAAAAAAACATTTATCACACAGAGCTGTCAAAAAGCTATTCGGTTTCATCTACATCTGGTACTAGGCACTGAAAACATGGCGTCCGCAGACATGCGATGCTGCCAGTGGCTTGTTAGCCTCTCTTCTAACTCACTGAGCCATCTCCCTAGCCCCTCCTTTGTCTCTGTTCCTGAGACAGGGTCTCACGTAGCTCAGGCTGTCCTTCAACTTGCCTTGCTCGGGTCTCATTGCCTCAGGTTGTCAGCTGAGGATGGCTGTGAATTTTTGATCCTCCTGTCTCTACTTCCCACTTGTTGGGATGACAGGTGTGCACCATCACACCTGGTTTACGTGGCCATGGGGATGGAATCCAGGGCTGTGTGCCTGCTAAGGAGTGTTTCATCCGCTGAGCCACATTCCCAACTCCATTTGTATTGAGATCAGCCTCAGAGCTTTGGGAAGACCTGGCTGCAGGCCCTCTCCTTCAGGAAGCCCTCTCAGACTGCTCAGCTTCGAGTCTTGTTTATGTCTGTGCCCACCTCAAGTGTACCCTGCCGTGGACTCCCTGTTGCTTGGCACGGTGGCTGGCATCCCTAGGGCCTCTAGAAGATCCAGGGTTCTGGATGGAATGCAGATGGAGTGTGTGGATAAGGCAGGTGTATAATTAACAAATATATAGCAGACTGTACATGATAACAGCTGCAGACACAGGGGAAACCGGTGCTGAGTTGTCCTTGGTTCCAGCCACCCGTGGTTCCTTCCTAGTGTGAGACCTGGCTGGGGGAGGGGTATGGATTGATATTCCCCAGTCTTATCAGCCACACTGTTAAGTCACCCAGAGCCCCGCAAGGCTAGTGACTACCATGTTGGCAGAACGGATATTCTAATTTCCATCTTCATGGAATATTCTACAAGTCTTGGGAGCAGGGGTGGGGAGAGGCCTGTCCCTTACAGTGACCACTTTCTCCTGAGAAGACAGATGAGTTTTTACAGGAAAACACAGCATTTCTACTAATGGAGTAGGGGAAGGACCAAGGAGAGAATGAGATTAACCGGGCAGGGTGGAGATGGCTGCCTGCCCAGTAATGAGTGTTTACTAAGCTGGGCACCTGCCTGTCAGGATCCCACAGCCCCCCTCTTCTCCGCAGAGACATTAACCCTTTGAGCCCTGGGCCTGGGCCCCAGCCATTCCTTGGACAATCTCTCTGAAGTACATGCTCCTGTTGAGATAGGAACCTACCCATTCTTCTCAATGCCAGTGTCAGGGGGAGCGTGCTCTTCCCTGCCCAGCCCGGTAACTAAGCATACCAGCTGCTGTCTTCACAGCTTCAAGCCTCTCCTATCTGGTTTCGGCCTCCAGATCATCTCTCCTGCCTTGCCTCTATTCCCACGTCTTTCTACACCCAGGACTGATCCAGCCTCCTATGGCTCCACAATACCCAGCACTACCCTGGCTCTTCCTCCTGGTTCTGGGAACATGCTCATCTCCACAGAAGCAGTTGCCTTTGCCGGACTCTTTCTCCTCCCTCCAACCTTCTGCACCCACCTGTACCCCTCCTTCTAAGAAGCCCAGGCCATGACTCCTCTGAATGTCTGCACCAAGTCATAGGTCATACGCCAGCCTCTCTATTGTTAGTTCCTGCCAGTCTTCCTTATGGAAGTGTGACCTCCCAGAAGGCCTCACTGTGTAGCCCTAGCTGGCCAGGAACTAAGTAGACCAGGCTGACCCTAAGTTCACAGAGATCCACATGCCTTTGCATCCTCAGTGTTGGGGTTAAAGGTGTGCACCATCACCCCTGACAGCGGAAACTCTTTTTTGGAGCCACCACATCCTGGACAGGGCCTGACACAAAGTAAGTACTTAGTCACATGTAGCAGGAAGGTTAACGGCAGCATAGAAAGAGCTAACTAAGCAACCTATCTGGGATTTGAACTCATATCCTTCTAATGACTACGCTAACATTTTTTTTTTTTTTAATGTGTAAGTACTGCCTACTGCTCAGACCTCCCATACCAGCACTTGGGTATCTGAGGCAGGAGGATTACTATAGGTTTGAGGCCAGCCTGGGCAACATAAGGAGACCCTGTCTCAAAATCCAAATATGAAAAAATAATTGTACATTTGCATGTGTATGTGTGTTCAGGTAGGGGAGTGTGTGTGCACGTGTGTGCCCGTTCATGGGGGAGGGAAGGCAGAGGTCAGCCCTTAAGCATCTCCCTCAGAAGTTCTCAGTTTTGGTTTTTGAGGCAGGGACACTAGTTCAATGAGGCTGGTTAGCCAGTAAACTCTAGCCATCCTCCTGTCTCCATTCACCAGCACTGGAATTACAGGCACACACTGCTGTGTCCTGTCTTTTTCTGAGTCCTAGGGATCTGATCCAGGTCTTTATGTGGTCGTCCCCGTCTATGAAGCCCCCGCCAAAGTGTGCATTTCTGTCATGGTTGTGTTCGTCTCTTGTGTGTGCCAGGTACTTCTCTGGAAACTGGAAATGCCACTGTGGGGTAGACAGTGTCAGCCTGTGTTGAGTTAGGGCTGGCGAGACGGCTCAGTGGGTAGAGCTGCTCACTGCTGAACCTAGACCTGAGCTCCCACCCAGCACAAGAGGGCAATCTTGCAAGTTGGCTCCACCCTGTTTTCTTTTTTGAAAACAATAAATAAGTAAACATATTTTAAATTTTATTTATCTTAAACATTTTTCACATTTATTCATTTCTTTTTTATTGGATATTTTATTTATTTACATTTTAGATGTTATCCCCTTTCCCCATCCCCCCATTCATGTTGAGGGGGGTTTGAGGGAGACACATACACCAGAAAGCATGTGGAGGTCAAAGGTCATCTTGTGGAGCTGTTCTCTCCTTCCACCATGTGGGATCTGAGACTGGAACTCAGGTTTCTGGGCAGCAGGAGCCGTCTTGTCAGCCACAAAATCAATAAACACAATGTGAAAATTCTTAAACAGCCATTTTTTTCTATTTGTTTATTTACTTACTTAATTACTTACTTATTTTTTTTTTTTGAGGCAGGGCTTCAATGTGTAACAGCCCTGGCTGTCCTGGAACTCGCATTGTAGACCATACTGGCTTCTAACTCACAGAGGTAGATCCCCCAGCCCCTGCTTCCCACGTGCTGAGATTTAAGATGTGCGCCACCATCAACCAGTCAAAATTTTTGTGTGCATGTTTCATTAAAATGTACACTGCTCACACCATCACCCAGCACCCTGTGGCTGAGGCATAAGGATCGCTGCGGGACGTGCAGGGCAGATACTGAGGTGATGAGCTATGAGAGCCAGAAACCAAAGCGCAGCCGAGATGGGCGGGGTGTTTGAGAGCAGGGTGTAGCTCCCCTGGCAGCTTGCTTGCCTGGCATGCAGAAGGCTCTGGGCTTCATCCCTAGCACCATATGAACAGAGCCTGGTGGTACATGCCTCTCACCCCGGAACTCAGCAGAAGCATCAGGAGTTTAAGGTCATACTGGGCTATACAGAGATTTGGAGGCCAGCCTGGACTACATGAGACTTCGACTAAAAATAAATGGAAGTATGAGGAGTTAGAGAGGGGACCTCAAGGGTTTAAAAATACTGCCTGCTCTTGCAGAGCACCTGGGTTCAATCCCCAGGACCCACATGGTGGCTCACACCCATCTGTAACTGCAGGGTCAGGGGATCCGATGCCTCTTCTGGCTTCAGTGAGTACTGCATGCACAAGGTGCACAGACATACATGCAGGCAAAACACCCACATGCATAAAATAAAAATAAATAAATCTTCTAAAAAGCAATGGAGCTTTGAAACCTCTAGGCCCTGCCACCTTTCCCCACAATCTGGTGCCTTCACGCCCATTACAATATCACCTCCTGCGTTTGCAATGCCTCAACCCAGGGCTGTCATTATTCCATGAACATTGGTCCTTAACTCCTAGTTATCAGCTCCTGTCCCACAGACCACATATTCCCACAGCTCAAAGTGCTTGTTAAATGTGTGTTGAGATAAAAACCAAAACAGCAGTTCATTATTTGCATCAATGAGCCGTGTATGGAAAACTTTAGCTGCAGAGGAGCATCTGGGAAGTGTGGTCTGTTAGCAAGTGACTGAGCTGACATCACAGGAACAAGACCTGCTGGGTCCGACAGCCTCATGAGGCCACCTGTCCATGATGCAGCATCCCCTGAAGCTTTAGTAAAGTTTAAACATGTTTTACACTTACTTATTGAGAAGGGGCGCACATGTCACACATGAGGAGGTCAGAGGACAACTTGAGGAAGTTTAGGGGATCAAACCTAGGTCGCTCTTCATGGCAAGCTCCTTCACCCTTAGAGTCACACCACTGCTCAGCAGCATCTTACTGTGGCTAGCAGGAATTCTGGGAAGGATCCTGTTCGATCTGAAGTCAGTGGACACTGCTGCCCAATATGTATCCTAGCCTGTACTGAAAGTTGAAGTTATCCTTCCTCAGCCGAGCGAGCACTGTTTTCCTGAAGCGGGCATGGGTAAAAGGATGTTTTGATATAGCAGACATATGAAAGGACCTGTGATGAAGGAGTATAAATATGACCCCACAGACAGTGGGAAACAGCACAGAGCTTTGGTTTGGTTTTTCCTGCCTCACTATTCTTCCCTAAAGACACGCATATATTGGTTTCCCCTACATAGTGTTGTTGAGCTCAACTTGTGGTAATGCAGCCATTGAGAGAAACTCATCGAAACATGAGGTTCCTGCTGCAGCTTGCTGCTTCCTTGGCCTTGCCTTAGGCCAGTTGGTGAGCCTGGCAGTTTCTTCAGGATTGAACTACAGCTGCCTGGTGTCTGCTTGCAAAAGGACTGAATTGTAGCTGCTGGTGTCTGCCTGCTGAAAGGACTGGACTATATGTAGCTGCTGAATCGTATTTGGTGTTTGCTACAGGACTGAACTGCTGCCAAAGAAGATCGATCAAGCTCTGGGTAGTAAGACCCTGAGCCCTAGAACCCTTCTAGTAGCAAGGTACCACTCTGTGTGTGTGTGTGTGTGTGTGTGTGTGTGTGTGTGTGTGTGTTGTTGCACATACAAATTCAGGTGTGTCCCCAGACATTCAGGGTCTTTCTCTACAGCTCTCTAACTTACTCCCTTGAGACAAAGGCTCTTGCTAAACTTTAAGTACACTGTTATGGTCAGGCTGGCTGTCCAGTGAGCTGTCAGAACCCTTTTGTCCCTGTTCCCAGTGCTGTGATTATCTGTAATCACATGCACAGCCATGCCTGGCTCTGGGGTGGAGTGGGTGGGTAGATGCTGAGATTTGAACTCAGGTCCTCATGCTTGCACAGGTGCCCTTACCCACTAAGCTATCTTCCCAGCTCACACAGATTCCACTCTGCTTCATCACCTCCGCCTCTCTGCGCACCCTCTCTGCTCCCTATCTCTGCCCCTGGCTGTTATCTGGGGTTCTTCAGTTGCCCTCTGCTGTCACTGTCAGTGCCACTGTGCCACTGTTGCTGCTGTCTCCTCTCCAGTTCAGCCCACACAATTAAAAGTTGGGAAGAAAAGACCATTCAGGAAAACCTTTATTGGGCCTAATGTTGCAGGAGCATCACAGAGGTAGAGGTGTTGTCAGAAAGACCCGGCATGGTGGGCACACATCTGGGATCCCAGCACTCTCGAGTTCCAGACCAATCAGGTGTGGGGCGGTGGGCTGTGGGAAGCAGCTGGGTGCCTGGTTGAGCAAGCCTTGAACCCCGGACCTTTACCAGGACGGCAGGTGTTCGGCGCTGCCCCCAGGCCCTGGTTCTTTTCATTCAGCTTCGGCCCTCCACAGCCTCTCCCAAAGAGAGGTCTATCAGTCACGAGGAACAGTGCCTCAGGCCCTCCCACATGTAGATGAGGCATCTCTAAGCTCTCCGACCAAGCCGATAGGCATTATCTGCCAGACCCTAACCCACATGCAGATGAGGTCTCTCCAAGCTCTCTGACCAAGCCAATAAGCGTTATCTGCTGTCAGACCCTAACCCACCCTGAAACTGTATATAAAGGCTCTATTCAGGAGAAGTAGAGGTGTGTGTTCGAGAATCATCTTGGTGTCCTGGAGTCTTTGTCTCAAGAGCTGTAACACTTGGGGAGAGATCCGCTCTCCCGGAACCTTCCTGGGGCACCAAGCTGCTTCCTTGCCTGCCAGCTGGCTTCTGTCGGCCCAGCCCGGGCGGCTCAGCGTGGAGACACAGGTGCAGCACCTGGGAGTAAGCGGAGACTCGAGCAGAGGCTGCAGCGGAGGCAGGCAATCTCTCCTCCCTGCTTGCACCTGCACCCTTTTGGCCCAGACCTCTCACACCAGGCTGGGCTGAAGACTAACAGACAGCGGAGACGTGGGTAGAGGACCCTCCCTGCTCTCACTCAGTCCTCAGCCGGGAGATCATCGTGGGACACCCTCCAGAACCGGGGACCCCCACAATCAGGTCCACATACCCAGACCCTGCCCAAAGGGCGTGGTGCTGCTGGGAAATAAGAAGGTAGCTCAACAAAATATTGGCACCAGATCCCACGTTTTAAAAGCTGGGAATGGTTGAGAACACTGGCTGCTCTTGCAAAGGACCCAGGTTGGGTTCCCAGCACCCACTTGACAGCTTTTAACCATCTGTAACTCCAGGTCTGGGTACCAAGGAAGGGTC
Source organism: Mastomys natalensis (assembly GCA_021653895.1). Taxonomy (NCBI): domain Eukaryota; kingdom Metazoa; phylum Chordata; class Mammalia; order Rodentia; family Muridae; genus Mastomys; species Mastomys natalensis. The sequence goes on from JAJTUV010000673.1 coordinate 653,758, forward strand.
TGATGAGCACTGATTGGAAATCAACTCTCCTGGTCTCCAACATCTTAGCCTATTTAAAGGAAAGGCCCTTTACTCACCTTAGTAATGCTTTGACAGAGTTTAACAATGCTGAGCCCTTCTTAACCCCTGTCCAGGCCTCTAGGGAGAGTGGGGTCACAGGTCTACAGTGAATAAGCGTGCCATTATGCTAGAGGTCTACAAAGCTACAGCCTCTGGACCAGATCTGGTGGATAACATATTTGTGTCAATAAAGGCTTATTGACACCCAGCCACAGTCATTCTGTCAGTATTGTTTATAGCCACTTAAAGAGCTGCAATAGGATCTGATATAATGGTGCTGTAAGGCGCTGTCCCAAGCATGAGGACTGGAGTTTGATCCACAACACCCATATGCAAAGCATATGCTGGTAATCCCAGCACTGAGGAGGCAGAGACAGGGGGATCTGTGTGGTGGGGGGGTGTCACTGGACAGATATCCTAGTCTACTCAGCCAGTTCCAGGTGAGTGAGACTAGTTGTCTTAAAACAAGGGGGCAGGCAGCAAGATGGCTGAGTGGATGAAGGTGAAGTGAAGTCACGTAGAACCCTGAGTTTGATCCCTGGAAGCTATGTAAAATTGGAAGGAAAAACAGATTCCACAAAGGTGTCCTCTGACTTCCACATGCACTTCTTGCATGCCCTGCCTCCCACCCTCACCCCTGCCTGGACACACACTCATGGACAGACACAAAATTATTACTTTTCAAATTAAAAAGCAGACAGTGCCTGAAGAACAATACCTATGTATGCAGAAATAGTTTGGCAGCCTTTTTTCTAGAATGTTCTTAGCAGCTCTGTGGGAGTAATCCCTTATAAAAACCCCCATCCCCCATGAATGGGTGAGGAGGAAGGTCTTCTCTTTTGTTCTGCTCAGTAACTGGAGGCAATATTCTAAGAGGAGAGGATTCAGCAGCCTGGGCTCAGCAGGTGAGATCAGAGCCTCAGCTCACTGTGCTAGGGTGCACAACAGGAGGCCTGTCCACACTCCTGCCTTCCTGTCTTCAGCTTCTCCTTCCTTTCCACCCCCTTCTGCCTTCCCTGCACTGAGCTACATGCCTTTCTCATAGCACACACAGGACTACCCAGCATGGCCTCTAGTTTCACTGGAGGTTTGGCTGCAAAACTGCCTAGAGCTTTGCTTCTGAAGTGATCCATGGACCAGACGAATCCTCTCGGATGTAGGTTAGAAATTTAGAGCTCCAGCCTGTTCATGGTGGTGCAGGCCTGTCACCCCAGTGACCTGTGAAGTGGAGGCAGGAGGATCCCTAGTTTGAGACTAGCCTGGGAAACTTAGCAAGACGTTGTCTGAAGTGAAAGGAGGTAGAATACTTAACGCCTGGGTGCAAGGCCCAGAGCCATGTGATATTGTGACACTTTTGAACCTTTTGTTTTTGTTTTTTGAGACAACGTTTCTGTGTGTAGCCCTGGCTGCCCTGAAAGTAGCTCTGTAGAGCAGGCTGGCCTTGAACTCAGAGATGTACCTGCCTTCTGAGAGCTAGTATTAAAGGCATGCACCACCATTGCCCAGCTACTTTGTGAGTCTTGAAGGACTGGGGAATTCCTATTGCTCTGTATCCTTGCCAACACTTGGAATTGGCAGTGATTTTTTTTTCAAGTCACTCTGTTCAATGTATGATAAACAATAGTTGTGGGCACTTGAGGTCACCCCTGACTACTGGGCTTTACTATTACACTCTTATTATTGCTATTTTGGTTTGCTGTTTGCCTCTACATGTCCAATCCTGGGATTAACAGTGTGTGCCAGCATCCCAAGGCTGTTATTATTTTGAGACAGGGTCTCATGTGGTCCAAGCTGATCTCAAGCTCACTACATGGCCAAGGATGGCCTCCAGATTCTCCTGCCTCTATCATACCTGGTTTGTTCTATGTTGAGAATTCAAGTCTGGTATTCTTGCATGCTAGGAAGTCAGTCAGTCACTCTACTAACTGAGCCACTGTGAAACCAAAAGAGGAGTCACATTGTTATACAGTGCTATATATCATTATACAGTGTTATACAGTGTTATACATCATTATACAGTGTTATACAGTGTCATACATCATTATACAGTGTTATACAGTGTCATACATCATTATACAGTGTTATACAGTGTCATACATCATTATACAGTGTTATACAGTGTCGTATATCATTATACAGTGTTATACAGTGTTATACATCATATACAGTGTTATATATCATTATACATTGTTATACAGTGCTATACATTGTTATACAGTGTTATACATCATTATACAGTGTTATACAGTGTTATACATCATTATACAGTGTTATACAGTGTTATACATCATTATACAGGTTTTATATCATTATACAGTGTTATACAGTGTTATACATCATTATACAGTGTTATACAGTGTTATACATCATTATACAGTGTTATACAGTGTCATACATCATTATACAGTGTTTATACAGTGTCATACATCATTATACAGTGTTATACAGTGTCGTATATCATTATACAGTGTTATACAGTGTTATACATCATATACAGTGTTATATATCATTATACATTGTTATACAGTGCTATACATTGTTATACAGTGTTATACATCATTATACAGTGTTATACAGTGTTATACAGTGTTATACATCATTATACAGTGTTATACAGTGTTATACATCATTATACAGTGTTATACAGTGTTATACATCATTATACAGTGTTTTATATCATTATACAGTGTTATACAGTGTTATATATCATTATACAGTGTTATACAGTGTTATATATCATTATACGTTGTTATACAGTGTTATACATCATTATACAGTGTTATACAGTGTTATATATCATTATACAGTGTTATACAGTGTTATATATCATTATACAGTGTTATACATTGTTAAGTGTCCACACCTTCCAAGAACAGTTTGTTTCCTAAACCAAACGTATTCTGCAAACCATGGTTTTCAACCTTCACTGAACTTGTGATCCCAAGATACATGACCACCCACCCCTCTGCCTTGCTAAACTCCTGAACCCGTGATATAAGATCTTTTTGCCTTACAGAAATGTGTCTTTCCAGATACCTTGATGATGCCCCTTCCACATGATATATTCTTACATTTACCTGGCCCACAGGCAGCCTTCAGCCCTGAGTCCCCCTCCCCCTACAGTCTTCTGTGCAGGTGCTAACAGCCAATCATCTGGACAGCTGTTTTCTATCAACCCTAACCTAGCCCATAAAAGGGACCCTAAAAGCCATCAAGGGGCTAACATCTAAAATCCCCACTTAGGGTGAGGCAGCCCTAGCCAGCCCCTTGTGCTCCTCAAAATAAAGCTTGCTTAATCACACAGTCATGGAAATGGTTTTCCCCTCAGGTCTAACACCACTTGCCAGTCTTGTTTGGTTCAAGTTTTTTGAGATGGGATCTAGCTCTATAGCCCAAGCAGGCCTTGTACTTGAAGCAATCCTCCTGCCTCAGGCTTGACTAACCAAGCCAGTCTTTTTCCTGTGCCATCTCCTGAAAGTGCTCACGTGGGATATGTGAGTGTTACTTCTCAAGGCCAAAGGATGAAACTCGAAAGCAAAACTAGAAGTTCTCACTGGACTGTACAGTGCCTTATCTGCCTGTTATCTTGGGGGGGGATCAAAGGCCATCTACCAGCCCAGGAGAGCAGGTGGGAAAGGAAGGGGAGGAGGGGGACACAGGTTAACCCAAGTACTTGAGATTTCACAGGAATGTTCCAGCATTTAGGGGAGGAGTCTGGGGACAAGTTTAACAGCCGCAGGACACAAGATGCACCTGGCAACCCCGCCTCCAAAACACAGTAGCCCTGAGGCTGTTAACCTGCAGAGTGTATGTGGGGGGCTCAGATCACAGGGATGCTACTTAGCTCAGGCCCAGGCCCCCAGCTGCTGGATTTAAGACAGGTACTGCCCTGATTGACTGATTCTAAGTATGCTTACTACTTTCTCTGTGCCTCAGTGTGTTCATCTGTGAGTTGGGGACAATGTCATGACTCTCCTTGGAAGGCAGAGAGAGAGGAACAGAAAATTAGAGAGACAGACAGACAGAGACAGAGACATGCACACATACAGGACGGGAGGGACAGAGGGAAAGGGAAAAAGAAAGAGAGAGGAGGAGAGAGGGAAAGAGAAAGAGAGAGAGAGCCCTAAGAGCCAGAGAAAGCAAGAGACAGATGAAGATGAAGATTCAGAGAATTTGGACCAAGAGCTCCAAGTGGATGACCCTATTTAAGGGACAGGCAGAAACAACCTCTGTGCTCCCTCCCCAATCCCCAGCACCACCCTGCCTTCCACTCATAAGCTTGCTGTAGTCCATGGATACTGTAAGGTCTCAAACCCTAGACAAATGGCTGAGGTGCATACTTAACATAAAGCAGACCTGGACCAAGGTTCTTCCCGCATCCCTCAGTCCCTACCTGTTACAGCAGTGGTTCTCACCCTTCCTAAGGCTGTGACCCTTTAATGCAGTTCCTCATGTTGTGGTGACTCCCAACTATAAAATTTCTTTGCTGCTACTTCATAACTACAATTTTGCTACTGCTATGAATCATAATGTAAATATCTTGACACGCAGGGGATCTGATATGTGATCCCTATGATATGTGATTTGACTCTCAAAGAGGTTTCGATCCCACAGCTTGAGAACCAGCGTGTTACAGGGTCTTTCTGGCTGGCATACCCCACCCCACCCCTAAACTTCCCCAACTCAGGGACTGGGCTGCCCTTTCCTGTATAATCCAGCCATTTTGGTTACATAGTCTTTTTGTCTACCCTTTAACCTCCTGGCCTCTTGGCCAGTCTCTTGGCCGAGGCCGCCCCTCTTGATGGCCAGCGCTCTCCCCTCTCCCTTTCTCCTCTCCCCACATGGCCCAGCTCAGGGTCTTGTTCACTCTGCTCTCTGCCTCTGGCTATACTCTCTCTTCTCCTCCGGCAGCCATACCTAGTAATCATGGCCTTCTTTTTCTTTCAGCCACACCCATGCCACCTTAAGCAGAATGCTTTCTGAGTGGTGACTGCACCAGACCATGCCTTTATACACATTATTTAATCATCTCAGAAACCTTTGACCACACAGCCAGGCCCAGGAAAGGCATGTACCATTGTGACCCCGGGGCTGGGGTGATGCCCCATGGTAGGAATGGGTGACCGGGACATGGCCTTCAGTCCCTATCTGAAGTAGGGTGTCTAAAGGCAGGTCAAGGCCTTACCTCCACCTTGGATCACTCCCAGACCCATGTGCTCCAGCCAGTAAACTGTTTTGGTTTCAAGGCCTCTGTACTGTGAAGTAGAATGCACACACAACACACAACCCAGAAATGAGAGCCACCCCACAGCTGCAGAGCTGACCTAGATGAGATGCATGGCTGCAGACACACAGAAGGGAAGTCTTCAGCCTTCCGAAGAGTGGCCAGGCAAGGGGCCCCACACCTGTCGTCCCAGTATGAGGGAGGCTGAGGCAGGAAGACTGCCACAAGTCTGATGCCAGCCTGGGTTATAACCCAGGGAGTTCCAAGTTGGCTTGAGCTACAGTATAAAACTCTTTCTCAGACCACCAACAAAATAGAGAACTCACATGGCCTGCCTCTAGGTCTTCTGCACAGTAGTTCCTGGCAGGGGAGAGACATTTTCCTCAGTGGTGCAGCCTCCCCAGGGTGCCCAGGGGCCTTTACTCATCACCCATGTTCCCAGAAGAATTAGACTCTCTAGGTCTCCAAGAAATAACAAGGACATGAGAGTAGAAGGTGGCCTCTCTAGGAAAGGAAGAGAATCAGTGGAGCTCGAGGACAAGAGAGGGAAATGAGGGTGGCCACAGTCACAGTGCACTGCATTCATGTGTGGAGATGTCATCATGAGACCCAGGGTTATGTATGACTAACATGTGCTAATAAAAACTCTTGTCAGGGGTTGGAGAGATGGATCAGTGGTTAAGAGCACTGGCCACTTTTACTGAAGTCCCTGAGTTCAATTCCCAGCAACCCACATGGTGGCTCACAACCATCTGTAATGGGATCCAATGCCTTCTTCTGGTGTGTCTGAAGAGAGTGACAGAGTACTCACATATTTAAAAAAAAAATAAAAAAGCTTTTGTCAAGTAAAAAAAAAAGATGGACAAGATATGGTGGTGTACCCCTTTAAACCCAGTATTTAGGTGGTGCAGAGGCACGTGGATCACTGTAAGCTCAAGGCCAACCTTGTCTACATAATTAGCTCCATCCAGGCCAGTCAGGGATTCATAGTGAAATGCTGATTCAAAAAAAAAAAAAAAAAGAAAAGAAAAGAAAAAGAAAAAAGAAAGAAAAGAAGAGATGAAATGACGGCCCAAGTCCAACAGCATGAGTTCTGTCCTTGGGAACCCCATAATGGAGGGAGAGACTGACCCCTGCAAGTTGTCCTCTGACCTCCACAGATGTGTGGATGGACACACATGGAAGAAAGAGGGAGGGAGGGAGAGAGGGAGCCTGGGGAAATGGTGCGGTAGGTTGCAGCACAAATGTAATAAAATCAGTTCAGGTCCCTATAACCCTCAAGTGAGCACAGTGGGAGCACTCACATCTGTAATCTCAGGGTGGCTCACCTGGGAGATGCGGGGTAGAAACAGGCACCTACCTGAAGCTTACAACCCAGCCAGCCTGACTAAAATGAGCAAGAGACAAGGAAGACCATGACCAATACCTGCTCTGATCTCACAGGCTATGTGGTACAAGGTGTAGCTCGGCTGTAGTTACCTTGGCCAGACCTAGAATCCCACAGCGAGGAGCTGGGGATTGGCACAATGGGAGAGATTGGGGGTTCCCAGTTCCCCACTCAGCTCCTCAGGGGTAAGTAAACAAACAAGTCCTATTCCTTGTATCTCTTTATGCTGTTTATGTTTCAGTTCCCAGAGTGTGTGCTGCTCTTTACAAACCTCGCAGATTATTGGCCACAGAATACCTTGTGGGCTGCGAGTCGAAGGCCAGCTTTTCTACTCTCGATCAACACAGCAGTCCTTCCCATTCATCTCTTTTGAAGCAAAATGGATGAAGTCAGTCTCCCTGGGACCCAGCTAGAGACAGAGGCAGGTGCAGGGACAGGGCAACATGACACTAAAGGCATTTGGTGATGGTGTGAGGCAGGCAGGAAGGAATGTGGGACGGTTAGAGGAACTTGGCCTGCAGCCCAGCAAGGAGAGAGGGTTACAGCAGATGGCCTGGTGCCAGGGAACTGTATTCCACCATCGTTCGGGTCTGCCTCGTGTAGGTGCCAAATACTGATCTTTAGGGAGCATGGGAAGCCCTTGATTGGATGCGTGCTATCGATATGGGCGTGTCCATGTTAAGGATCCCAGAGACTCACACAGGAAGGAATGGCAAAGCCTTCCCCAGACCCCGGGGTGAGGCTCAGAGGGAAACCGCAAAACCTTCCTGGGGCATCGGATGCCACTGTTAATAGTGTGTGCAGAGAGTGTCCACCATAGCTTTCTTTCCTTCGGTATTTACAGCCTGCAGATTATGCCTCGCAGAGACCGCTCCTACTGACCTGACCTCTGCTCCAGCTGTATGCAATAATCCCGCCCCCCTGTTCAACTCAATATAATAAACAGGGTGTGCTGCTGGGACGTTCAAGATCATCTTTGGCTACAAAGACAATTCTAGGTTAGCCTAGGCTACAAGACCCTGTCTTAACAACAGCAGCAGCAGCAGCAACAACAACAGACAAAAAGAAAAGACAGGTGAAATGAGGAAGTATTTTGAAGGCTGAGGCAAGAGGATTGCCACAAGTTTCAGACCAATCTAGGCTACAGAAAAAGATTCTGTGTCAATGGAAAAGGGAGGAAGGGACGGGAAGGAACCGTCTATGAGGATGTGGGAGAGTCATGAGGGTGACTCAGCAAAGTAACTGTGACGTGTACACGCAGACATCATAGTGTAACCCATTTTTTTCCTGGTAACTGAAAAATAAAACAAAAGCCAGGCATTAGTGGCACACACTTTTAATCCCAGCACTCAGGAGGCAGAGGCAGGCAGATTTCTGAGTTCAATCTACAGAGTGAGTTCTGGGAGAGCCAAAGCTACACAGAGAAACCATGTCTCAAAAGAAAAAAAAATTAATGAAACAAACCCCCAAAACAACTGTGCACATCAACTGTGCACATGTCCCTCCACAGGTACCTATGAGGCATGGTTCTCCCTCAGGGACACAGGGGCAGTTAGTTGCATAGGAGCCTCCTGTCTCAACTGCAGGAAGCAGCCTGTATTTCCATCCTTGGCAGGTTCCCTGGATGAAATCGCCTGGCATGCCCAGCCAGGGAGGCAGACTCCTTGTGCTCACAGATAAGCAGCAGAGGAGCCAGGAGTGAGAAACACTGGGCAGTTCCTCTGAAAGAAAGGATAGATAACCAGTTTCTACCCAGAAAGCTGGGAACGGACATGGTTAACAGCCTGGTGAACTTTGCACTATCCGTGTGGCTGGGACCACACGGGATCGTCCCCAGACCCTTACGTGAGCTTGTTTTCTCCATTAATCTACAGAATATCTTTATGGAAGGTGTCACGTGTACTTTACTGCTGCCTGACCCTACCTGCCCTTGGGGGTTGGAGGTGAGGTGGCGAAGAGTCAGCGACACAGACTCCAGCGACAAGCTCTCCTGAACACTGCTGCAAGCTCCTTTACTTTCCTCCACCCACGCTTCATTGGTCCCAAGAATCTCTTCTAAACAGCAGTTCCCGATTGGCTGGCACTGTCTATGTCAGCAATTGTCCATCTCTCAGGCAGTCCTCAATTAGGTCCTCCTGCAGGAGATACTCTTGCGGCTGCGCAGCCCCTCCCACCCCCTGAATTTATATAGAGGTTGCCCACTGTTCCTGCTACATGTTACAAAAGAGTTTTGATGCAGCCATACCCAAGCTTTATTGTGCACACGTGATAGGGTGTGCACCATCACGTGTGAATTTATCACCAGGCAATCCTTCACTAACTTTCGCTGTGTTTAAATACGCTTAAAAGAAACGACTTGAGGTGAGAGTCCTGAAATTTGACCCAACATCAGCTACTGAGTTGTGCTGAACAGAACTGTCTTCTTGCCTCCTGCGGACCTTCACTCTGCTGGGTGTGGTGGTCTCAAAAGACCCCCACGACCAAGAAATCTCCAGGGCGGTGGGGACACTGTCACCACATGGCATCTAGGGACATCATTAAAAATGATCGGGAAGCTGAGAAGGTGGCTCAGTGGGCAAAGAAGTGTGTCGCCAAGCCTGATGACATGAGTTCAATTCTTGGAGCCCTCAAGGAACGAACTAGCTCCGTAAGTTCTTCTGACCTGAAAATATGAGGTGGCACCACACACACACACAACCCCTCACCCATCCACACACACAAAATAAACACATTTTATAAATGTGAAAATAAAGGGGGAGGATTGTAGGGTTTTTTTAAATTGTTGTTGTGTTTGTTGGGTTTTAGTTTTAGTTTTTCTTTGTTTGTTTGTTTGTTTATTTGTTTAGAGCCTCACACAGAGACAGGGTTTCTCTGTGTAGCCTTGGATGTTCTGGAACTATGTAGACCAGACTGGTCTGGAACTCAGAGATCTGCCTGCCTCTGCCTTCCAAGTTCTGGGACTAAAGGTGTGTGCTGCCACTGCCCAGTGTAAAAAAAAGTTTTTAAATGTTGTGGCTTGTTGGAGCCATAGCTCAGCATTAGGAGAGCTGCTGGTGATTCGTGAAAGCCAGAGCTCAGCTTGCACCACTGTGTAACAGGCCAAGTAGCCTGAATCCCAGTGCCGTAGCTGGAGGAGACACAGGATCCCTGGGACTTTGAGCCCAGCTGGGACAATGTGAGGTTCAGGTTTAGGGAGAGATCCTGCCTCAAAGAATAGACAGAGTCTCAGGGGTCATCCAGCTTCTTTGTGCCTTTGTATATCACATAGGTATAAGAACCCCACACAGATACACACAGGAGTCTAAACACTCACAAACACTAACATGAATAAGTAAATACATATTTTGTAAGTTGAATCCACTGATAGGGGGTGGGCAACTGGAAAGATGGCTCAGTGGTTAAAAGCACACACTGCAAAAATCCTGGTTTCAGTTCCCAGCACCCATGTTGGGCAGTACATAAACCATTCATAACTACAATATCAAGGGATCCCACATCTTCTTCTGGCCTCCATGAGCACCTGCAGACAGTTCTCAGACACACATAAACATACATGTAGTGGCTACAATTCCTTCCCAGAATTAAATGTAAGCAAGATATACCTTCCTTCCTAAGGTTGCAATGACAAACTGAGGCGCAGCTCCACTGAGGTCACTCTGGCTAAACCTTGGTTTTCCTTACAAAGCATAGGTGGGGGTGCTCCTCCCCTAAGAAGCTGCACATGAAAATCCTTTCCCCAGTGAGGATGAGATCTGTCCCATAGCTCCATAAATGGAGCCTCCCCAAACCCTCACCTACTTATACTCTAGCCGATCCCTGGGGTCACATGCAATGAAGGTAGTGTTGCATACAACCGGTGGTAAGAGGCAGCTGGGCACTCAGGTGGGGGCTCTTGACCTTCTACACCCCTCTACAATGAGTCAGGAAGCCTGGTTGTCCTGATCCTTTTGGGAAAGGCCACAGCCGAACTCTCCAAGTGGCAGCTGTTTGATTCAAAAGGACAGTCACACACAAAACCAAAAATAAAGTTTGTTTAAAAAAAAAATTGCATGGAACAGAAAGGATCCTGAAAGGTAAATATATCCACGAAACAAACAAATCCTCCCAATGGGCCAGGAAAGTGAGGGACTGCCCAATGGTAAGGGGAAATACATTGCATCTAGAGACAGGGCCTCTGATGGAACAGCTTCAGGACCATGAAGGTCTGGTTTTGTTTTTTATTTACTTTAAAGAATTGGGAGTTAGAGCCTCACACCAGCTCGAGAAACACTCTACCACTAAACATTGCCCCAGCCCCTCCCTAAGGGATTCTAGGCAGGGGCTCTACCACTGAGCCACACTCCCAGCCCCTCACTGAGGGATTCTAGGCACAGAACTGGCCATCTTTCTGCCTCAGCCTCCCCGATACTGGGGTCTAGCTCAGTGTGGGAAATCTTTCAACCTTCTTTATTGAAATGTAAAATTCTAGGATGTGATATCAGATGATATTTAATTTATCTATGTTTTACCAAATCCCTCTTTACTGTAGCCACATCAGAGAAACCAAACCAGTTCTGGGATCTCATACCTGGATCTGAGAGTTCTTGGTTTAGAAGCTGAGTGATCTGAAGCCTCTGTGCAGCTCAGTGTCACCAAGGGGGACTTTGGTGGTGATAGAGGAGAAGCAAGCACAAGTCAACAGGTTGGCTTCTGTCTCAGATAGTGGTCTCAAGCTTGCTAGTCGGCTGGGTAATCCTGGGACCCACAAGTGCAGGCTGTGGGGAGCCAAAGGGCAGGTGGGGGAGAGAATTTAACTAGTGTGATCGCTCTCTACTGGTGGCATTGCACAATGACACCCTGCATGTCCTCGATCATTACTTAGCTATCTTAAGCCTATCTAACTCAGTTCACCTGCTCATGCGAAGCCAGCCATGTCTTTCACTGTTGGGGGGGTGATCTGCTGCTATATATACAAATGCTAAATTCTGAACCCCAAGATCTGGTTGACATCGAGTCAAGAGAATTCTCACATACGCCAGCCTTTGTTATGTGAACCTTGCTCCCCAATTTAAAGTTAATTGGTTAATAAAAGGATAGAGCTGTGATTCTGCAATAGAGAAAGACAGGACTTGTGGATGGTGTGAGGGGGTCTCAGGAGAGACCATGGGGAGAAAGAAGATGTGGAGAACAGGAGGTCTCCATTAGATGTGACAGACAGACTGACAGAGCAAAGCAGTCAGGGTGAGACTAAAAAACACCAAGTAACAAGGGACACATGGTTTGGATATTGTAAGGGGAGGTTCTGTCACTAAGGTCTTGTTCCCCAATTGGTTCTTGACTTGTCAGTAAAGAAGGACAAGAGCCAATTGCTGGACAGAAGGTACAGGTGGAACTTCCAGGTCCCAAGAAGAAAAGGAGACGCAGGGAAAGAGAGAGGCCTTTTTGCCTTGCCTTGGAGGAAAAAGGATGCTGCAATCACGTGAGGCTGTGGGAAGAGCTAGGGCCTGTGGCCTCTGCGGCAGGCAGGGCCAAAGATATCTGGCAGGGGCTAATTTGAACAAGCCATTAAGTTTAGGGCAGAAGGAGAAACGGAGATAATAAATTGATATTGATAAGGGCACGCATTTCCAGGTGGGAAGTATTTGAGACCAGCAATTGTGCTAGCAGGCATTCTAGGGTCTTGGGAGTATTTGGTAATGTGACACCTCCTGGGTAGAGAGAGAGGCTGAGTTGGGACTGGAGGCAGCTGATCCCAGAGACAAGCCTGAGCAAAGGTGGTTAGAAAAGGAAGCTGGGTTGGGGTGGATTGCTATTGACCCTGGAGCTAAGCCAGGTGGGACAAAAAGGAGCCAGGAGGGGCCAGAGCGCTGCAGCTCCTGGGCTAGACTGTATCACGCTTTAAAACCTACATGCAACAGGATATAGTTGAGAATAGCATCGAATATGCCCAATCTAGGCTTACAGCTTGTAAATAAAATACCAGGTTTGTGTGTCTTTTGCACAGGCTAGATAGAATATACAATTCTGTTACAGTTCACAATATTACAGTAGCTACATTTGTAACTTCAGACTCTTCATTAGCCACATTACTGTTATGCTTGGGGTGATAAACTTGTTGCATGTAGCCTTGCTACCCCACCAATGCTCTGGGAATGGATCGCACTACCAGCCCCCACCCAGTTCCCCTTGAATCCACGGATAAATGACACAGACACACAGTTGTTCAGTTTCAACTTGTCTTTTGACACAGTTGCTGGGCTACTATCTCCTGCCTGGAAAAGCTTGCCCCTATCAATATTCTTATTTCCTCACCTCCGACTTGCCCTAACTTTAGTTGTTCAGTTGAATGTAGTCCCTGCTAAACACCCTTGACCACCCGCCTGTAGGTGCAGCCTGGCCACTCTGTTTCTTTTTTTTCTTCTTCTTCTTTTTTTTTTTTTTTTTTTTTTTTTTTTGGTTTTTCGAGACAGGGTTTCTCTGTGTAGCCCTGGCTGTCCTGGAACTCACTCTGTAGACCAGGCTGGCCTTGAACTCAGAAATCCGCCTGCCTCTGCCTCCCAAGTAAAGCTTAAAGGCGTGTACCACCAATGCCCGGCTAGGCCATTCTGTTTCTAGATCTCACATGGCTGGTCAATTTTTCTTCTTCAGACACATGGTGAACTCTGTCCTCCCTTCCATCTCTCCACTTGCCTCCAGGGGCCCTTAAGTCCCACCAATTCCTTCTGGCCAGCAATTGGCCCATGGCTTCCTTACCAATAGATCAAGAACCAACTGGGAACAGGACCTCAGCATCAGAACTGCCCTTACAAAAACTCACTTCAGAGATGGAAGCTTAAAAAATTAAAGCTTTATTTTCTGAGACCTCAGGGAGGCAAAGCAGAAGAGGATGGGGGACACCTGCTTTGCCATAGGCCATCCAGCTCTTTATTAAACCAATCAGAGAATGCCTTAGGTAGGCAAGGAAGGACAGAGAAATATCTTCACACAGTGTACAAAAAGATTCTCCCAACACAAATGTCTTAAAACAAATAAAATAAAAAATGGAAAAAATCCCTTAGGGTCTGGGGGTGTACCTTATTCAGTAGAGTGCTTGCCACCATGCTAGGATGCTACTCCACGTGTGGAGACCCAGCCCTGTAAGACTACCTACCATTCAGGAGTGGGAAGGGGGCAGGCTAGAAAGAGCTCAGCAGTCAGGAGCATTCGCTGCTTTTGCACTGAAGGTCTCATTTTGGTCCCCAGTACCCACACTGCATGGCTCACAACCACCTGTAACCCCAACTCCAGGAGATTGGAGCCCTCTTCTGACCTCTTTGGATACTGCATGCAGGCAGTGCACATAAACTAACAAAAGCACTTACTTTTAACCACGCATTGGTGATACATATTTTTGATCTGAGCATTCAGGAGACAGAGGCAGAAAGATCTCTGAGTTCTAAGTTTGAAGCCAGCCTGGTCTGCAGAGTGAGTTTCAGAACAGCCAGAACTACACAAAGAAACAATGTCTTGAAGAAAGAAAGAAAGAAAGAAAGAAAGAAAGAAAGAAAGAAAGAAAGAAGAAAGAAGAAAGAGAAGAAGAGAAAAGGTGTAAATAAAAATAAGTAGTTTTAAAAACTCAAAAATGTAACAATAGTTCTCAGAATTATTGAAATATATCATGTCAGGCATCACTATTGCAACCATTAGGTCTACACAGAAGCCAGCAGAGAGATTGTCATAGCTACATTGTTTCCTTTGCGTCAGCCCTTCCCTGTGTTCTCAGGACAGGATGTCAGTATGTCACCACTGTCATGAAAACTTGTGATCCATAGCCTCATCTCATAACATTCTCACTTGAAGCCGAGTCACACACTCCAAGCGTCATAAACACATCAAATTTTACAACACAGAATCTAATTCTACTTTTTACAAAAAATTATTATTATTATTATTATTATTTTGTTTTTCGAGACAGGGTTTCTCTGTGTAGCCCTGGCTGTCCTGGAACTCACTCTGTAGACCAGGCTGACCTCGAACTCAGAAATCCACTTGTATCAGCCTCCCAAGTGCTGGGATTAAAGGCGTGCACCACCACCGCCCGGCTTAAAAAATTATTTTTAAAGATGGGTACTAATAATACATGCCTTAAATACCAGTACTTGGGAGGCAGAGGCAGGAAGATCTCTGAGTTTGAGGCCAGCCTGGTCTACAGACCTAATTCCAGGACAGCCAGGGCTACACAGAGAAACCTTGTCTCAAAAAGACCAATAAATAATAAATAAATAAATAAATAAATAAATAATAAATAAATTTTTAAAAAAATGATGTGTAGGTGCACATGGGTGTAGTGCCTAGAAAGACCAGAAGAGGCGTCGATGCCCTGCAACTAGAACTGTCATGTGGTTCTGGGAACCAAATTCAGATCCCTTGGCAAGAACACTTGTTGCTTTTTTTTTTTCTTTTTAATTTTCTCATATATTACATCCAGACTACAGTTTCCCAAAGGAAAAGGTTCCCAAAAGCAGGCTCCCAGCTAGTGCTATAACCACTGAGCCCTCTCTCTTCAGTCCTGAAGTTCAATGTTAAGCACTTTTTAAATTACGTATGTTTATTGTGGGAGGGGCACATGCCATGGTGAATGTGTGATCAGAGAGCCATGTTGGAGAGTCAGTTCTGTCCTTCCACAGTGTGGGACATGAGAATCGAACTCAGGTTCTCATGCTTAAGTGTTGTAAATCAGGTGCTCCTCCAGCCACGCAGCACCAGCAGCTTAAGTCAGCACTGCCCATGCCAAGCAGCCCGCCCCATGCCTGGCAGCCCGCCCCACTGCCAGAGGCAGCCCCGCCCCACTGCCTGGCAGCCCATTCTATTGCTGCTACAAGTCGCTTACTTTCCAATGTGATCTGTGCACCTTTTAAAATATTCTTCTCATCATCTCTCCCCCACCCATGTTCTGTCTCCCAGTCTCTCTCTTTACCTGTCTCTCTTTCTATTTCTGTCTGTCTCTGTCTCTCTCTCTCTCTCTCATGGTCCAACTTTAGAGAGCCTTTCACTCTTCCCCTCCCCATAATAAAATTTTTGCCTTAGACATACTGTGTACTGTGATCTCCTAATGGCACAGCTTGGCCAGAACCTGCCAAGCTGCCTTTATCTGCTTCTCCTAACTCCTAACTCCTAAGGACTTGCTGAGCCATCTCACTGGCCCCTTGAACTTTTAAAATTGGAGTTACAATTGGGTAAGGTACTGCACACCTGTAATCACCACTATCAGAAGGCCGGGACCGGAGGATCGCGAGTTCAACGTCACCCTTCGATGAATATAAAGTTCAAGGCCAGCCTGGGCTGTGTGACCACTATCTTAGAGAAATCAGAAGAGAAGGGCTGGAGAAAGGAAGAAGAGAAAAAGAAACTGGGGGTGGATCTGGAAGTATTTGGGGGCAATGAATATGATCAAAATACATTGTATGCATGTGAAATTCTCAAAAACTATTTTTTTAAAAAAAGTATTTCAAGACAAGGTCTCATATGTAGCCCTGGCTGTCCTGGCACTCACTAATGTCAACCTAGAGTCTGGCCTAGAACTCACAGAGATCCACCTGTCTCTCCCTCCATAAAGCTGAGATTAAAGACGTGCCTGGCCTCAAAAAATTAGTAAAATATTTTAAGAGAGAAGAGGAGAAAGAAAGAAACATGAGGAGGAAGAAAGGCAAGAAAATCTTTTGAATTAGTAAATTTAACGACAGTAAGGCAGGATACTCAGCCAGGCTTGGGTAATGGGGATGCTGGGGAGAGGGAGGGCAGGGGTTAGAAGAGCACCCAGCAGGAGCTCAATAAATATGTTAAGTGACTTGATTCCAGAGCTTCTGATATACTACAGAGCGTTCTGGGACCTCCCCTGTGATGTCACAAAGTCCCCACCATGCCTTTGGCCTTGACCCTGGTACTTCTGTGTGGCCTGGGCAGCCCCGGGGGATGGGGCTGTTTGCAGTGCGACCGGTCGGTGCTAGATGCGCTCAAGCAGCTACGTGAGGCCATCGTCACCAAGCGCTTCCACCTGGAAGGGCTGCAGGCGCGCGCGCAGGCCCTGCTGTTGAGCATGGAGGGGCCTTTCTTCAGAGACTATGCAACGAACGCGTTCGTGGGGAAAGTGGGTGTGTGCTTGGGTGCGTGGGGGAGAGGCCCGGGTAGCTGTGGGCCTTCTGACGTGACACAGCCTCCCTTTTGGTCTGCAGTCGTGGATCAACTGGAAAAAGTGGTGACATCCTTCAAGAACCAAACCCAGTATATAAAGGCTAACTCTAAGACAGGTAGGAGACCCTTCAGTCACCTCCTGGCCTTCCTTTCCGCCCCCGCCCCCTCCAGCCCCCGCACCCCGTGCTTCTCCTCTGGGTAGCTAACAAAGGCGTGTCCTTTGTTATCAGGCAGACTTTTGAGAAAAGGTTGAGAGGGAGAAAAGCTGCGGCTCAGAGAAGCCAGGTCCAAAAGTCACACAGTTGAAGATGTATGCGGAACACCCCCTCTCTATGATGCCTGTCACGAGGTGTGGTCGGCCACACACTTCTGGCTTCTTGTGTTTCTCAAACACTGCGATTTTTACAAATGGGGTGCTTTTGGTAGTGTCTTGCTGAAAGACTACATTTCCCAGTTTCCTTTGCAGACTACAGAAGTCATTTCAATGGTATAAGAGGTGGCTTCTCATCTTCCTCTGTAGGCATTCTGGCCATCTACCCCTTCACGGTGAATAAACATGGTCCCATCTAAGGTCAGACGAAGTCTCTCTTTTTGTCTCTCTACAGCTGTCTTTTTTTTTTTAATCTAACATTTGTAATAACCTTCCACCAGTGAGTGAACTATGGCCTGTCATCCTAGTAACTCAGGAAGCTGAGGCAAGAGGACCATGACTTTGAATCCCTCCCTAATTAGAGTTCAAAGCCAGCCTTGCAGCTCTTGAGAAGCAGATAAGCAGCTGTTTCTAGGTGCCAGAATTCATGGAAACCAGCCATTATTCAAGTACAAACAAGTCCACACACATATTTTAAGTCTCAAACACTTGGAGCCTTCCAGAATTCAGATTCTTTCTGGACATCAACGGGTCATTTTTGCAAAGAATCTAAATGAAAAAAAAAAAAAAACTCTAAAATCTGGAGCACTTCTTAAAAGTTTGTGTTTTTTTTCCCCTTCTGCATGTAGTATATGCCATTTGTGCATGCAGTACCTTTGGGGTCAGAAGAGGGCATTAGATCCCCTGGGACTGGAGTCACAGGTGTTTGTGAGCCGCCATGTAGGTGCTGGAAACTGATCTGTTCTTCACAAGAGCAGACAGTGCTCTTAACCACTAGCCATCTCTGTGGCCTAGTTTGACAATTCTGTGAGTGGTTTGAGGTTTGATGAGGACCTGTTTCGATGCATCTCTTCCCTCCTCAGATGTTCCTCTGCTGGAAGAGCTGGTGAGCTTCAGGGAGCATGTCATCAAGGAACTAAAGAGAGCATTAAGAGACTATGAAATGAAAGGTGCCACCCATTCTCCCTCACCCAGCCACTTCCCTCCCAAAGCATTTCTGTGACTCTCAGCATGCCCCATCTTGCCAACATTCCTTCCTCCCCTTCCCCAGATTTGTCCCTTCTCTTCCTTGCTCCCTTCCCAGTGAAATTCTCAAACCACCATGTCTGCATGTCACTCATATCAGCTTCTTCTCTTTCAGCCTGTAACCACAAAACTTGTCGTGAGTCCTGCTCTTCCTATCCAACTCCCCCCCACACCTATTCCCCATTCCTCCGAAATCAAACCTCAATGCCATACTTTACCACAAAACCATGAACCCCTCGTCATCGAGGGAGGTGATTTGCTGTGAGTGTATACATGTACATATGTGTGTGTATTGTATGCATGTGTGTGCTCACATGCTTTTGTGCATGAATGTCTGTGTGAACACATGTGTGCATGCATAGGGGCATGTGTGTGCACATGCATGTATGTGTGTGTGCATGTATGGGCATGCAATGCATGCATGATGTGTTTTGTGTGCATTACACAAGTGTTGTGTGTATATATATGTGCATGTGTGTGCATGCATGTGTGTATGTGCACATATTTGTGTGAGCACATGTATGTGTGCATGCCTTTGGAAGCCAGAGGAACAACCTTGGGCATGATACCCCAGTAGCCATCCATCATGTTATTTTCAGTTATTTTAAGTTGTATGAGTGAGTGTTTGCATGTATGTATGTACATATGCATGTAAGCAAGTATGTATGTATGTATACCACATGTGTGCAGTGCCCCCTGGAACTAGAGTTGCAGAAGGCTGTGAACCACAATGTGGGGCTGTGATTTGAGAATTAGTAAATGTTTTGATCTGTTGAGCTATTTCTTCAGCCCCACCCTGGTTTCTGAGCAGGGTCTCTTGGTGTCATGAAGCTCACTGATTGGGCTGGCCGCCCAGTGAGCCCCTGAGGTCCCTCTGCCTCTGTCTCAGAGCTGCAATTACACATAACACCACCTCCACTTTTCTGTTCTAAAGATTGAGTTTAAATTTTCATGCTTCTAAGGCAGCCATTCTTATCCACTGGGCTGTCTCTGCCTCACTCCCTCCCCCATGGCATTTGTTTTGACACAGGTCTCTCTCAGTAACCCATGCTGACCTGGAACTCATGGCAGTCCTCCTGCCTCACCCTCAACAGTGTTGGTATTTCATGAGTTACCAAGATAACCTCAAGACTTGCATTGGGTCTATTTTGTTTCTTTGAGATGGGTTTCTCTGTGTAGCTATGGCTGTCCTGAACTCACTTGGTAGACCAGGCTGGCCTAGAATTCACAAAGATCCTCCTGCTTCTGTCTCCAGAGTGCTGGGATTAAAGGTGTGCACTACCACCACCCAGCTTGCTGTTTTGTTTGTTTGTTTTACATTTTATTTTATTAGGGTTTGTTTGTGTGTGTGTGTGTGTGTGTGTATGTGCGCGCGCGCTCACAGCACACATATGGAGGTCAGAGGATAACTTGGTTCTCTCCTCCTTCCCTATGGGTCCCTGGGATTGACCTCAGGTCACCATTTTTGTTGGCAAATGCCTTTACCAGCTGTGCCATCTCACTGGCTCTTCAACATTTGCTTTTTGAGGGCTAATGATTACAGCCTTTGAGCTGGGGCCTCAGGAAATCTGTAACTGTGAGTACCTTGGGTATGTGGCATTTATACTGGCCTCTTAGAGTAGGGAACCACAACGGCCTGGAATGATACCCAACACAGTTCTCACTTTCCTTTGATTCAGAAGAGGGCACAAGTGTGTAACTCAAGGCAAACGGATTCTGGGAAATGTCTTCCCTTCTGCACAGGAAGAGGAGTCAGGTGAGCCTGCACCATGCCCACCTTTGCCAGAGGAGGCTCCAAGACCAAAAGTAGCAGATCTAAAAATTAATAATTGAGGTGGCTGAATTTATTAATTGGCTCAATTAATAAATTGAGGCCAATGAGGTGGCTCAGAGGGTAAAGGTGCTTGCTTTAAAAAAAAAAAAAAAAAAAAAAAAAACTTGACAATCTGAGTTCTGTCCGACATGATTGTAGGACAGATTCCTCTAAGTTGTTCTCTGGCCTCCATTGATGTACATCCATGTGAATGAACTAGGAAATACATAACATGTCAAATGACAGCAACAAAAAATGTTTGGTTAAGTTCTGCAAATGGGAAGAGGCATGGCTGGCTCAGATCTACTACAGAAGTCAAGGATGGAGGCTGAAGCAAGAATCACAAGTTTAAAGCCAACTTGAGTAACTGAGCAAAATCCTGTCTCAGGATTTAAAAAAAAAAAAGTGGACTGCAATAACAATGTAAAGACTAGAACCCATTGAGGGGTGTGGTGGCCAATGGTAAAGCCGCCTAGAATCCCCCAGTGAGGGGCTGTGGGCGTGGCTCAGTGGTAGAGCCCCTGCCTAATACTTAAGACTCTGAGTTTAATCCTTAGCACACACACTCCTAAATACTCTGTGATCAGAACATTCAGGCAACTGGACTGTGGAAATTCCATTGAATCTTTTGAAAACCATTTCTCACATAAATGGCCTGCATTTGCTCCACCTGCTGTGCTGGGCAGCAACTCCTGCAACACTCAGAGGCCCAGGGGACCCCACCTATTTTTCCCCTTATTTCCCCTCTGTTCTTGCCAGTTCTTGGGGTCTGTTTTTCTCCACATCTCCCTTTTGCCCTGCCCAGACTCATTCAAAGAGGAGATCCTGGACTGTTTATATTGCAAGAAAACCATTCCCAAGTGCATCAAGGAAAAGTACTGCTTTGGTAAGCTGTGGGTTTGGAAAAGCCAGGGGTGGCATACAAAAGAGAGCTGTGTTCCTGTAGAGTGGTTTCAAGGCTCCCCACAGTCCTTGTTTCAAGGTTCCCCATAAGCACTTGGGAGGCTGAGGCAGGAGGATCTGAAGTTCAAGGCTAGCCTGAACTACATAGCTTCTCTGTCTATAACCTTATCACTAGGGGGTGGGGTAGTGTGGGAGATAAGTAGATTCCTGAAACTCACTGGCCAGCCTGGATGAATTTGCAGAACTAGGTTCAGTGAGACACTTCACATCAAAATCATAGTGGAGAGGGATTAAAGAAGATGCCTAACCTCTGGCACAAATACAAATGCAAACACACACACACACACACACACACACACACACACACACACATATTAAAAGATCCTCTCTCAGAAAACAAGGTTTGTGTTTAGATATTCTCATATGTGGAAAGCACAAGAGACTGACTCAGTCACTCAAACATTCTATACACACCCAATATCCTTACAGTACAGCGGATGGGCAGACCAGCCCTCCCAGCCATCGCTCTGCTATCCCTACCCTATCACAGCTCCCCTCCCTCTCTTGCAGGTCTCAGGGCCTCTCTGTGACACTTCCTGAAAGATCACTTTGCATTGAACTGAAATGTTCCTCTGCCCGTGTTTCACTCATTTTAGTCTTTGCTGTAGATTTTATTCTCTTTAACAATTTATTTTTACTGGAGTTACAGGTGTGAGCCACCAGGTGAGTGCTGGGAATGAACTCGGGTCCTCTGAAAGAGCCAATCAGTGTTCTTCTCCACCCACTGGGCTATTATCTATACCCCCTACCTTTATCTTTATTATTGTTATTATTGCCATAGTGTTTGTCTCAGTCAGCATTCCGTGGTTGTAAAGAGTCACCATGACTATGGAAACTCTTGGGGAAAAGCACTTAACTGGGGCTGGCTTAGTGTTTCAAAGGTTCGTCTATCATCATTTACGCCATTCTCATTCAAACCACCGCATCACACTCCTTGGCTACAATAGCCTTGTAGCCATATCATAGTGCAAAATGCATTTATTCCAACTTCAAATGGCCCCTTAGTCTATTACAGCCTCCACTCTGTTTTAAAGTTCAAAGTCTCTCCTGAGTCTCACACAATCTCTCAACTGTAACTCACTGTGAAATCAAAACAGAAAACAGACCACATATTTCAACATACAATGACACAGGATTAATATCCCAAAAGGGAGGAAAGGGAACATAGGATATGCTGAATCAAAGCAAGACTGAAAACAAGATGGGCAAACTCCAACTCTGCCTCTCCATGGCTGATGTCAAAGCACTCTTCAGATCTCCAACTCCTTTCAGCTTTGTTGACTGGCACATACTTCTTTCTCTTGGGCTAGTTCTACTCCCTGTTAGCAGCTGCCCTCAGCAGGTGAGCTATGGTTCTGACATCTCCAACATCTTCTAGTCTCCAAGGCAATCCAGGCTTCACAGCTTCACTCAGTGATGTCTCCAGGTCTCCATGCAGGGACATCCCTGACACGTGCCTCGCCTCAGCAGCTTTCCTTAGTCATGAAGGGAGATTTCAAAACCCCTTTCTTCTATCCTTGACTCTAAAACTAGAAACCATGTGACAAAGGTGAGGCATAGTACATTGTCATCATGGCAGCACAGAGGCAGGCACAGTGCTGGAGAAGTAGTGGAGCGTTCTACATCCAGATCTGCAGGCAGCAGGAAGGGAGAGGCTCTGAGCTTACAATGGGCTTTTTGAATCCTCAAAGCCTACCTCCAGTGACACAGTCCTCTAACAAGGCCACACCCCCTAATCCTTTCAAACAGTGCCACTCCATTCTCATTCAGACCACCACAGTCTTTAAGAAAGAACCGTGGGTATCTTCCTTCTGCCATATAGAACATGTGACTCTAAGGACATTGTCTCCTATAACCACAACGGTCTCTTGAGAACAGATAAGTTCCTTGTGTATGCGTGGGGCATGTGTGAACATGTGGCTGTGGAGAGAAACATGCACAGGCCAGAGGAAGATACCAGTATCCCCTCTGTCTCTCTCCAACATGCTCCCTCAGAAGAGGGTCTCTTGCTGGATCTGGAGCCTGACTGGTATCCAAGAAGGCTCAGCAATCTTTCTGTCTCAGCCTCCCACAGCCCTGGAGCTTAGAAGTGTGTGTGTATAACTATACCCAACTTTTTACATAGGTTCTGAGATTCAAACTCAGGTCCTCATGCTTGTGTAGCCAGCATTACCTGAGTACCAGGCCATGTCCTCAGTGACACCAGACAATTTGACACCTGTCCACCATTCCTAATTGTTACTGAATCTCTCCACGCTGACGATTTATTCCAATTAGGACCCAACACAAGGACTCACCTCATTTTTGTTTTTCCACTTGTTTAGTTTTGTACTTTGATTTGTTGAGACAGATTTCCCTATGTAGACCAGGCTGGCCTCAAACTCACATAGATCTGCCTAACGGTGTGTGCCACCCTACTCGACTTATTTTTATTTTTAATCAAATAGTTTATTCTTTCAGTGTGTCCAGAGGGTGGGTAGGACACAGTTACAGTTTGGAGGTCAAGCCAAGAGTCTTGGTTGTAGAAAGAATTGCAGGGCTGAGGAGAGAGGAGATGCCAGGAAGCCCTTGGGGTGGGCTGGCCGTGGTCTCCAGCTACAGAGCATGCTGTCCAGAGGCATCCTTTCCTCCTTTTCATTTCCGTGTCTCCCTTTTCCATTGCTCTTCCCCTCATTTCCCTTTCCCCCTTCCTCCTTTTTGACCGCCTTCAGCTCAGAGTAGTCCTCCTGCCTCAGTGTCCCGAGTGTTCAGATGATAGTTGTGAGCCACCACATCCAACTCTTTCTTGAGTTTGGGTCCAACTTCTTGCCTCGTTTTCATAACCAACAAGAAGTGTGTTTCCCTTAGCCCTTGGTGTGGGCGGGTCGCTGGGACAGGCTGGGCTGCAGTGTCTGCCCTAGGTGAACGGTCCTTGAGAGCCTAATCTCTGGTGCTGGCGGGGGAGTCCTGAGCCCTGAGGTGGAGGAGGCTGCCAAGGGGAATGGTTGAAGCTGAGTCCCACTTCTCTCTGTCCAGAGGACGGGCAGTTCCGCGTGACTCTGCAATTCCAGGCTGACAACAGACTGAGGAACATGGTGTTGGTGGGAGACCTGGTGACTGTGGGATTGGCTATCCTAACCTTCTTGGTCATCCTGATCGCGTGAGTTATTCTGAAAGCCCTTTGTCCCCAAGTCACTTAGACATGGATACCAACCAGGTGTGGTGGTCCACTACTACGGTCCCAGCACTTGGGAGGCTTGAAGCAGGAGGATGGGTTCAAGGCTAGTCTGAGCTGCACAGAAAGAAAGTGGGGGATGGGGCTTAGCTGGTGGAGTATTTACCTAGTATGCTCAAAGCCATGGGTTCAGTCCCCAGGTTTAGATGATTCAGGTGTGGTGTCACACATTTGCCATCACAGCATTTAAGAGATGGAGGAAGAGGGTCTCAAGTTCAAGGTCATGTTGGCTAAATAATAAGTTTGAGGCTAGCCTGAGCTACATGAAACCCCATCTCAAAAAAAGAAAGACAGAAATGGGTCTGGAAGAGTGAGAAAAGAAGAAAAGAAGAAAAAATGGATGCATAAAGGGGTCTTTGATGTCCCATCACCATGCCCTTCAGTTCCAGTCCCACTTCACTATTCGTTGTCTCTCCTACGTCTCTTTTGAGACTGTTGTTGTTATTGTTTTGAGGCATAGTTTCACTGTGTAGCCCTGGCTTTAACTCACTCTGTAGACCAGGCTGGCTTCAAACAGATCCTACTGCCTCTGCCTCTGGAGCGCTGGGATCAAAGGCATGTGTCACCACTACTGCCAGCAAGACATTATTTTTAATTATGTATGTGTGTGTATGTCTTTGTGTGGAGTATGTATATACGAGTGCAGGGCCCATGGAGGATTCCCGTGAGGTGGAGTTGAAGTAATTGTGAGCCACCATGCGGGCCCTGGGAACCTAGCTCGCTTCTCTGTAAGACCAGTAAGTGCTCTGAACCCCTGAGCCACCACTCCAGCATGCCCTCCCCTCTTTCTCTTACCTTCTGTCTTCCCTTCTCTTCTCTCCCTCTGCCTTGCATTTTCTCTCTCCCTAAATCACAAAGCTACAAAGGTCCCCAGCTTCTCCCTATCTGTGTGGGTCCCTTCCTGAAGAAGGAGGAAGAAGAAAGAAAGAAAGAAGAGAGAGAGAGAGAGAGAGAGAGAGAAGAGGAAGAGGAAGAGGAAGAAGAAGAGGCATATGCCTTTAATGCTCAGGAGGCAGAGGCAGTTGGATCTCTGAGAGTTCAAGACTAGCCTGATCTACATAGTTCCAGGACAGCCAGGGCTATACCACCATATATATGCAGATCCTGTCTGAAACTAGAAGAATGGCTGTGCGGATCACATCACGGTGTGCCTAGCCGTGTTGTTTATATATTCCTCACCAGCATTGTCATTGATACATTCATTTGTTAAACAGTTTTGGGACAGACCGTAAGCTTGGCTAGTCCGGTTCAGTATGTAGACCTCACTACCTTCCAAATCACAGAGGTGGCGCCAGGTTTCCAGGTGCTAGAGAGCACTTGTCCCACCAGGTCACATCCATGGCCTCATTTCGCTGTTTGGGTCCCGGCCAGGAACATTTAGGCTCCCGTTCATTAGATAGGTGTTTTGTTTTCTCTCTGAGACACACCGAGGCCTAGCCTTTCTCATATAAAGACCCCAGTGTTTGGATACAGGCTGGACCTAAGTCCACGGTGATGTCAGCTTGTCTTAATTATACCGACAAAGACTGTTTCCATAAGGGCCACTTGTGAAGAAGCTGGGGAGTGGGAAAATAGGGGACTTTGCTTTGGGAGAGGGTGCTGTTCAGTCATGGTACTCGGTCTCCTGACTAGAAACAATATCTCTGGCTGAGCCTCTGATGTATGGGGTCAGTTCTAGCCTCTGTCTTCCCCATCCTGTGATTCATCGATCTACCTAATCTATCATCTATCTATCCATCTACCTACACATTCATCCATTTAACATCTATCTAGTTAGCTAGCTATCCTTTATCAATATACCCATGTATCATCTAGCTAGCTGTCATCTATCTATCATCTATCTATCTATCTATCTATCTATCTATCTATCTATCTATCTATCATCTACCATATCTATCTATCCACCTACCTACCTACTTATCATCTATTCTATCATCTATCCTATCTATCTATCTATCTATCTATCTATCTATCTATCTATCTATCTCTATCTCGCTCGAGCGCGCAGGCGCACACACGCACACGCGTGTGTGTGTGTGTGTGTGTGTGTGTGTGTGTGTGTGTGTGAAGTGTAGCACATGCATACCAAGACAGGCCTGTAGAGGTCAGAGGACAACTTTCTAGAGTCTGTTCTCACCATCAGCTATGTATGTCCTGAGGATCAGATCCAGATTAGCAGACTTGTTGGCAGCTTCCGTTACCTTATGAGCCATCTCACAACCCAAGTGCTTGGACTTTTTGAGATATAGTCTCACTCTGTAACCAAGGATAGTCTGGAACTCAGGACAATCCTCCTGTCTCAATCTCCCAACTGCCATAACAACAGGCATGCCCACTTCACCCACTTTAACCTTCTTTTTCTTTTTCCTTCTGCTTCTGACCAGGGCTTGTACATATAGGCAAAACCGGAAACTCCTGCTGAAGTAGGCCAGTGACTTTGGTGTTTGTAAAAGGAAAATAAATTTAATAAAATCTGTGTGAATTCTTTAGTGTCTGTACCTTCCCTGTGGACACTTGACCCTTTGGTTTTAATAAGTGCTCTCTCTGTGTGTAATTCTGAACACTAAACATACTGCATAACATACTAGCATAAACGTATGCTAGGCAGGCAAGCATTCCACCTCTGAGCGACATCCCAGTTCTTTTTACTGTTTTAGGGTGGGGAGGGCTGTCTTTGCTTTTTGTTTTTGTTTTTGTTTTTAAGACAGGATGTGACAGTTAGCATTGTCAACTTGACAGAACCTAGAACCTCGTGTAAGATGGACATTCATATGACAGGTGTCTTGAGTGCATACATGGAGATGTGAGGAACTGCCTGCCGGCGGTCGTTGCACTATCCCCTGGATGAGGTCCTGGACTGTCTAAATGGAGAAAAGAGCTCAGCAGCAACAGAATAAAACCATTTAAAAGAAATAAAAAGAAACAAAAGGAAGGACAGATAGAAGGAAATAAGAAGGAAGATGGGAGAGAGATAAGCATGGAGGGAGAGAAGAGAAAGCAAGCAAAAGAAATTGATGGAGGGAGACAGTTCACATAGTTTAGGGCTTCTTGGTGCCAGAAACTACATTTCCCAAAGGTCTCTGCTCTAAGTATCTCCTGCCTGAAAGTTGTGTAAACATTGCTCCCCATTAATTCTCTATGTACAATAAAAGCTGATCAGACATATGGTTGAGCAAAGAGAGAACAGGTATAGATTTCTGATCCCAACCAAGGAAGGGGAGAGACAGAGACAAAGGCAGAGAAGTGATGTCAGACCCCGTGGTGTTGAAGGTATAGAACTGTGAACTTGCCAGTGTAGGTATTGGGATTTGAACTCAAGTCCTCTTCATGAGCAATAAGTGCCCTTAACTTCTGCATTGGCTCTCTAATCCCTGGTTCTGTAGAGTCCTGTACTTTAGGTTAGGCTGGTCTTGAACTCGCTTTGTAATATAGACTAGCCTGGAGCTCATTATGAAGCCCAGGTTGGCTTCAAACTCACTGTGTAGTTGAGACTGGCCTCCAACTCACAGCAATACCCCTGCCTGAGCCTCCTGGGTGCTGAGATTACAGGCATGCATACCCTGCCTAGCCAGGCTATAAAACCCTTTACATTCTCCCTAAGTCAGCCTTTTCCCACTCCCACCCAGCCCAATGGGAGTCAGCAGCTGCTTCCCTGGGTTCCCACAGGAATCCCCCTGGGATGCCAGCTCCAAAGCTGTGATAATTGCCATGTTGTAATTCTTTAATAACCATCTGTCTCCCCTTCCCAGACTCTGCTCCCTAGAAGTCCTCATCGCATTATAATTTCAGCACAATTTAATTATCCATGTTCATGTCCCTGGGAAATTCCCATGATGTGAGGGTAGTGGCTAGACCTTAGTGGGAAGATTGTAGAAAGGAAGAAGAAAGAAAAGAAAAGGAAAGAGGAAGACCCCAAACACCCTTACATTTATCCCAATAAAGTATATTGTTGATAGAATGTTCACCTCCCATGCACAAAGCCCTGGGTTCCATCCCCAGGCTGGAATAAACTGAGAGACCTGGTATATGGGAGTTGGCTAAGAAAGGTCAGTTCAAGGTCAGGCTAGGGAGATGGCTCAGTCTATAAAGTTCTTGCCTTGCAAGCTTGAGGATCTGAGTTCCAGTCCCAGAACCCACACAAAGGCTAGATGGCAGAGAGCACACATAGCATGCAGGAAACTGTGGGTCCAGTGCCTACTCCTGTGTAAACACAGTGTGGTGGTGCAAGCATGTAATTCTTGTACTTGGAAGGTGGAGGAAAGGAGGGCCAGAATTTCAAAGTAATCTTAAGTTACGGCGAGCCGTGACTAGCCTGAAATACACCAGACCCTGTACACCAGGCCAGTTTTAGAGCCAACAGAAGTGAGTTTAGGTTCCCTTGGCCTAGGTGACCCTCTCACCCCAATAAATACTGTCTTCCATGTATGATGTGACATTCTTTTATCTTCCGCTCCTTAGGGAAGGGCCATAGTGAAGGGGAAACTTTTATTGCCGGGAACTGTGGGTAGTTGGGAAGTCAGGGCAGTGTGCTCTGAGATGAGACCTCAGGACAAAGTCTAGCAGACTTCACATCACCCAGTAAGTGGAGTAAGATGTTTGTGTTCATCCCTGAGCCTCATCCCTGGGTCAGGACCGTGGGATGGCATCAGAGATTGGGCCCTGGGGAATGCTGGACTTCCTTGTATATCTTGCACACGGTGGCTTGGTAATGTGTGTGTGTGTGTGTGTGTGTGTGTGTGTGTGATACAGCTGCCATGTGCATGCTCTATAAGCTCAGCTCAAGGATGGGATTAGCACCTTACCCATTCATGTATTGATTGTGATCATTTCCAGACAGTAAATGCATACCAAGAAGAAGTAGAGCCAGGCATAGTAGTACAGGTCTCTAATTCTAGTGCTCAAGGACAGAGGCAGGTAGATCACTTTGAATTTAGCCAGCCAAGGCTATATTGTGAGACCCTGTTTCCAAAAAGAAGAGAAGAAAAAGAAAAGGAAATAGGGAAAAAAGCACACTCTATAGGCCTACCAGCAGAGGGCAGGAAAGCAGCGTGGACAGCCTCTTCCACTATGCTGCTGGTAAGATACTGGCTTATCTTGTCCACCTTTGCACACTTGCCGACCTTCAAGGATGTGTTGGATGGACTTCACTGTGGAAGAGTTGTGGCTGCAATGGAGCCTGTCCAGAAGGAGGCATACCACGAATCAAAGTTCTAGACTCTTCCAGCGCTGGGTGAGCCCTACCCAGCCTTCAAGGGAAGGCTGATCCCAGTTTTTTTCTAGTGTTTGAGACAATGTCTTCCTCTGTAGCTCTGGGTGGCCCCCGATTGGATTTGCTGTCTCAGTGTCCCATTGTCAAGATCAAAGCATGTACCTCTGCAACCTCTCCTGGACTTCTAACTGTGCAACTCCCTGCCTTCTGTGGATGTTCATAGCTTGGGGCTTTCTGTACAGGCTTGCAGGCTCCCTGCCTGGCCTGTCTTCCTCTCCCGTTTAAAAATAATAACTGATCCTTTACTGTATATATTTTTTCAATTACATTTATCTGTGTTTGCGCATGTGTACATGTGTGTGTTCATGTGTGGGTGTGCATATGCCGTGGTGTTTTGTGTGGCAGTTTTGTGTGACAACCTCTAGAGTCTGTTCTCTCCTATCATGTGGGTCCCAGGGAGTTAGGCATGGTGACAAGTGTCTTTACCCAGTGAGCCATCTCACTGTCCCTCTTCTTCCCATTTTCAATGGCTGGTCCTTGAGGCATACATCCTCTCTCTGGAGAGAACTCCCTGGGCCCATCCTCATCTCAAGCCCTCTTCCACCCTGCTGACCTCCATGCCTCCGGCTCCAGCAGCTCCCTGGAAATCTAGATGACCATTTGGTAGTTAAGTTACTCGGTACCCTGAACAAGGTTAGAACAGTCCACGGCATGTGGTGATATTTAACACATGGTATGTACTGAATCAGCAGTAATGATCACTATTGTTTCCATAATGAATTTGCCCGGACTCTTTCATATACAGAATCAAAATAGCTTAAGCAAAGGCTTTTTAAATTTATTTTGTTTTTATTTTTTGCTTTTCAATACAGGGTCCTGGCACTCCTGGAACTCACTTTGTAGACTAGGCTGGCCTCTAACTCACAGAGATCCACCTGCCTCTGCCTTCTGAGCTGGGATTAAAGGTCTGCACCAACACTGCCTGGTGCAAAGTTTTATTTTTTAAAATGATTTTATTTTTTATTATGTGTGTCTGTGTGTGTGTCTGTGTGGGTGTGTGTGTATGGGTATGTGCTCATGGTGCAGATACCCATGAAAACCAAAATAGGGCACTGGATGCCCTGGAGCTGGAGTGACAGATGGTTGCGAGCCACCTCCCAGCACTCAGGTCCTCTGCAAGGACAGTAAGTATATGTTGAGCCATCCCTCCAGCCCTGAAAACTTAAGATTTTTTAAAAAACCTTACATTACAGTGCTTCAGTCACGGGGCACAGATGAATGTAAGGTTTAAATGGTGTTGCCTGGCTTTTCTGGTTTTCTTCTCACCTTGTACATGTTCTTTCTCTCCATCTCTGGCTTCATTCTCCAGGCCTCCCCAAGTGGCAGTTCACATGGTTCCTGCCTGCTCAAAGATGTTCTACCTAGCAACCACATTCGTAAGTCCCAAGGAAGACTCTAGTTGGCTCCCTTCGCCAAAGCACTCAGGGTCTTGAGCAGACAGGAAATATCACGAACCAGTAACTATGTAAGTGGAGATTGGACGGGGTCCAGGATTGAGGAAAATGGACCTCATGTGTTAGTTTGTCAGGACAGCTGAAGTCAAGCTTCCTGCCAACAGGGGAGGCTTTGACATTTTCCCATCCAAAAAGGGGAAAGTAGCTTCCAGAGTTTTTGTCAGTGATGTTAGGGATCTTTATGTACGCATTGAAATTTTTTGGTCAAGTAACTTATGCTCATTATAAAGGATAATTTGAAACATGCCCAGAAATACGAAGGTACCAATTCCTATTATCTGCATAGCTTAGAAACTCAGTAGTTTCTCTTGAGTGTGCTTCTTTCTGCCCTTCAGTTTGTATTATGTATGCCCATTTACCATAAAATATAATTGCAAAGTGTGAAGGCCCCTTCCTCACCTACATGTAAAGACGCTCCACAAATCCTCCCCCAGTGTCTTGTATTTACTCCTGTATCTTTTGAACAGATGTAGCTTTATTTTGCTGTAACCACAGCATGGAAATATTCTAACGTCATCAGTCCATTCCTTGTTCCTATCATCCCACACATGCCTTCTGCAGCACTGGGGCCCAGTGCAGTGTAGGCTGTCCAAATCACTGCTTGCTAGACTTCTGTCTGCTCTCTGTGTTACACATTTCTCACAGTATTCCCAGTTAGGGATGTGATGAACATTCTTTCTTCTATTGGTCCCTCTTTGGGGGGAGTATTCTTTAAAGCCAGATTCTCAGGATCCTTGTTTTCAAGGCAAGAGCTTCACCTGGAGTCATTTCCCCTGCCCTGACCTTGAACTTCTGATTCTCTTGTCTCTGCTACCGAAGTGCTGGGGCATTACAGGTTTGTGCCACTATATCCTGTTTAGTTTTCAACGGCTTATTAAATAGAGACTTCCTATCAACCCAAGAGCATTATGCTTCTTTAAGAAAGGGAATTACTGGCTAATAGAGCAAATCTGTCTTCAGGAGCAGGTGGATGCAGGCGTCTGAAGCTTCTGTCAGTGCTCTGTTCCGTAGCACTACCTCATTACTGGCTAGGTCTATATTTTTAAAAACAATTCTTATTTATTGTGTGTTGTGTGTGTGTGTGGTGTGCTTATGGAGGTCAGAAGAGGGTTTCCATCCCCTGAAACTAAAGTTCTAGTGGCTATGAGCCATCTGGTGCTGGGGACTGAACTCCATCTCTTTGGCCCCATAGGTTCAGGATGGGGATAGGATTACCCTTCATGATGGCAAGGTGACCACCCCCTGATCTAGATTTATGTCCTTGCAATTTGGAGACTCCCTCAGGAAGCATCTTACCCAAACACCCCTGTCAGGAGCCGTAATGGGACAAGCTAATAAATAACAGGTGATCATCCTGAAATGCTTGCCTCGGATTATAATCTGCAACAAGTGTGCCCCATTCAGCAAGGCTGTGGAGGATGTATTTTAGGAAAAATCCCTGCTATTAATATGCTTTTCCTATTATTATTAAACACATGTGACAATCACTAAGCAATAGCACACCCCTTTGGAGCAGATCTCTGCAGACCCATGAAGATGTACTGTCTTGTAGTGATGCTATATAGACAAATAGATGACTTCTTTAAACTTTTTTTGTTTGTTTGTTTTTTTTCGAGACAGGGTTTCTCTGTGTAGCCCAGGCTGTCCTGGAACTCACTCTGTAGACCAGGCTGGCCTCAAACTCAGAAATCTGCCTGCCTCTGCCTCCCAAATGCTGGGATTAAAGGCATGTGCCACCACCACCCGGCTAAATAGATGACTTCTTAAGTCTTAATGATGATCCTATAAAAATTCCTAAAATTGTATCAGTGATTATTTAGCTCTTTTATAGTGGGACTGGTATTAAGTCCCTTTCTGACAATCAATACTGCTATGAGAACTCTGCCAGTCTCCCAAGTGTCATCAGTTAACAGCCCTTAGATAGTAACCAGACTTCTCCTGCTCAGAGCACATTCCAATGTGGTTGTAAAACAATTAACCAAAGGTCACTAAAAGGGAACTCACGATTTATTATAGGTGTTAGGACAGAAGAGAAAATATTGCCTGGGTTTATCTATACAAAACTTCACTAATTTCTTAGTTATAGTTTTAAACCTTCGATGAACCTGTGGAGCTAGAAAGGTGATGGATGTTTAGTTAGATACTTACTCCTAATGGATATGGCATGTAAACATTCTCTGTTGTAAACTTCTATTTCAATTTATGATTTGAATTTTGGTGTGAACTTGTGATGAACTTTGTAACATGTGATCATGTACTCTGAATGATGTATAAGACAAAGGGACGTTCTCGCTTCTTCTCTCTCCTCTCTTCTCTCTCTTCACTCTCTCCTCTCTCTTTCTTCTCTTCCCTGCTTAGAATCTCTCCACTTAGAATTTTTTCCTTTGTTAGAATTTTTTCCCTTTCCAATTTAGGACCTTTCCACTTTTTCCCTTAGACAGCTTTCATAGGAAACTTTTTACACTTAGTAATAAGCTATGATAACTTCTTTAAGTGTCTTTTCTTCCTGCAATCTCAAACTAACAGACCTAAGTTAGAGCCTGGCAGCACTTGCAGAGAGAGTACAAAGGCCATTTGCCTAATCCTCTGGTGTCCCTGGTCAGGTGTTAAGTGCAGTTTCTGGACAGAGGATACCAGAGGGCAGGCCAGCTACAGTAGCCTAACCCTAGGTCTTACTTCCTGCCTACGCTCTTCCCACCCTCCTGGGCAGCCTCAAGAAGAACCGGACTGGAGGAGAA
The DNA here is from genome assembly GCA_021653895.1 of Mastomys natalensis. Taxonomy (NCBI): domain Eukaryota; kingdom Metazoa; phylum Chordata; class Mammalia; order Rodentia; family Muridae; genus Mastomys; species Mastomys natalensis. The sequence continues at coordinate 687,425 of JAJTUV010000673.1, forward strand.
GAAAGAAGATCACCTTCTCCTCCCACCAAGCCGGGGCTGGCTCCCGGCACACCCCTTCAAATGCAGCAGGCTTTCCCAGGTTTGTCTATTTACCCACTGTTCTCTGCCCACACGGCCTCAAGTCTGAGACTGGCCTTTCCCTGGGACTCGTTTTACTAACCCTTTCCACATCAGCTATTATTTGAATGTGTTCCCCAAATTCCTATTTGGAAACCCAACATCCAACATGGCTGACGTGAGGCCTTGAGGAGGCAGGAAGCCTCATGAATCTCTACTCATCACTGGGAGGAGGTGCCATCTATGGAACCATCCTCTCAAATACCAAATCTGCCCAAATCTTGATTCTGGCCTTCTACCCTCCAGCACTGTGGGGAATTGTTCTGTTTAAACTACCAAGTGTATGTGAAGTGGAAACTGAAGGGTTCTTTGGAGAGTCAGTTGTGTTGGATGGTGTTTTGCTGGGGCAAACATATGAAGGAGTGTTTTCCTGAAAGTGGACACAGGCTAAGTGGACAGAAGGCTAAGGCAGACTCATAAAGGAATGTTTCACTGAAGCAGACACAGGAGAGAGGATGTTCTGCTAAAGCAAGCACGTGAAAGACACGTGATGAAGGATTCTTTGCTAACAACACACATGTATTGGTCCACCTAACATTACGTAGCTGAGCTGTGGTTTTGGGATTCCAAAGAGAGAAACATACCAAAAAGCTTCTGGTGGTGTGTAGAGGCTTTTTTGCTGCTTCCTTGGACTCAGGCTGATTGGCAGAGTGATATCAGCTGAGACAGACACATGTGCTGAGGCAAGACCTGTGGAGGTCATGTAATGTTTGGAGGGCACAAATAGGACTCTACGGACAGTGCAGGAGGCTGAGCTTGGCTTGCTTATAGACCAAAGCTTAAATCAGAGAAACAAGTGCCCCATGCCCACCCTGACCAGCAACTTGCATACACTTCTGGTCTCTCTCACTGGAGCCCAAACTCTCACCGAGCACTTTATCTTTTTCTGTACTGTGTATTCATGCTTGCTTATGAATGGGCATAGACATCTGAGTACAACTACTCTAAGAAAGCCATGTGTTAGGTCCCCTAGAGCAGGGGTTACAGGTGGTTGTGAGCCATTGGACATGGATGTTGGAGACAACATGGGTGCTTCTCAAGACCTCTTTCAACAGTAGCGCCCTTTAAACAAAACAAAACACCCACTAGTGTGTGTGTATCCCTGCCTTCAGTCACTCTGCTTACATACTCTTTGTAGCCAGCCTGTCAGTTTCTTAGATTAGCTAGCTCCAGAGAGCACAGATCACATGTAGGAAGTAAACATGGCTTGAAAAAGAATGGTCAACATTATAGCCTGGACCCAAAGGTCAGCTAGGTCCTCATGTCAAATCCAACTCAGCCAGAGAATCCCAAGAAAGTACAAGCCAAAAAAAAAAAAAAAAAAAAAAAAAAAACAGGCTGGGCATAGTGGTGCCCACCTAAAGGTACTTCCAGTTCTTGGGAGGCAGGCTTGGAACTACATAGGGGTTCCAGGATAGCCAAGGGTATATAGTGAGACCTTGTTTCAAACTTTTAAAATTAAAATCAAATGTATATATACCAGCTATTTTAAGCCTCCCAAATGTGGTAAGTATTAGTTAAATGTCTCTTTAAAAGACTCTTTTGTGCTTAATATGTGGTGGGGCTGCTCAGTGGGTAGAACACAAAAGCCTTGGGCTGATAAGGGGGTGCTGCAGCACTGTGTTTCCATGAGGTTTCTAGTGGGGAGGGCTTAGATAGGCCAGGAGTCCCAACAGGAAGGATTCTTGCCCACTGGGCTCACCACTAATCCTCAGTGGCCTCAGAACTTCCTGTGACATAAAGGAAGTATTTTTAAGATGGCACCTGTCAGATGAGAAAAATCCTGTCCCTGGGGGCTGTTTCTCATTACAGAAATGTTGGAGGCAAAGGCAGTCCTATTAGTATACCTGACCTAGAGCCTAGCAGAATACCTACAAAGAGGAGTGGCCAACATTCCTGCAAACACTGCCATACACAATTCTCACCAGGGATGTCTTCCATGCATGCTGCCTTTTGTGTTAGCATCTCAGGCAGTGCCTAACTTCCCCAGCTGTTAGGACATTTCACACATGAATCCAGATGTTTGCAGCCATTGAGTCCATAACAAACTTGATTCTTGTATACATAACAGTTCAAATGGAGGAATGGTGAGAAGAGGTGGCCTGGGAATAAGGAATCCTTTGAGTTCCCATTTTGGAAGGTTATAAGTTTTAGCAATCTGCAATTATAAAATTACTTTATTAATTTATATGTGGAAAAAAACTAGAACAAAGCAGAGATGCAAAGAAATCAAAGGCCAGGTAGTAAAAAGAGTAGAGAGTTGAGCAAAACTGGAAAATGGGAAAACATTAAAAGCCAGTGAATGGGGCTGGAGGGATGGCTCAGTGGTTAAGAGCACTGACTGCTCTTCCAGAGGTCCTGAGTTCAATTCCCAGCACCCACATGGTGACTCACGACCATCTGTAATGGGATCCGATGCCCTCTCTGTCTGAAGACATCTACAGTGAACTCACATACATAAAGTAAATGATTCTTTAGAGAAAAAGCCAGGGAACATTAACCACAGCGAACAGTTTACCAGTTTTCATCTTTATCATAAAAGTGTATTTGTGCTATATAGTTAGCCACTCATCCATAGTTCATCAATAGCGAACACTTCCTGCGTGCCAGGTATCAGGTGCTCAAATTTAATCGTCACCACAGCCCTGAGGAATAGGGATATTGTGCCCATTTTTCAGATGAGGAAACTTTTATGGTTTTCACAAGGCTAATTAGGAAGACAGAACTGGAATTCACTTCAGGTGGACTGGCTCTAAGGTCTACCACCAAATCCTGACATTACACAGCTTCTTAAATCAGTAGTTTTTAACCTGTGGGTCTTGAACCCTTTGTGGGTGGAAAGACCCTTTCACAGGGTTCTCTTTAGACTACTGGAAAACTTTACAATCCATACCAGTAACAAAATTAGAGTTATGCGGCAGCAACAAAATGATTTTATGGTTGGAGGTCACCACGGCATGAGCTGTGTTAAAGGGCCGCAGCATCAGGAAGGTTGAGAACCGCTGGTCTAGATGGAATGCCTCTGTCCAGTCTGCCTCATCAATTTTTATTAGGACTTATGGGGAGTGGAGGTTTGCAATGTGTTGGTTTCAATGGCTGGCTTCAAATGAAGGTCTTCAGAAGTATGGCACTCCGCTGTAAACAAGCAGCTCTCAGCAGTGTTACTTGCTACTTTACATGTGTGAAGTTTCTGGTGTTTGCTCAGAGCAGAGCAGCTGTCAAAGGCTTTTTGACAGTCTTGACAATATGGTTTCTCCTTGTTGTGGATTCTCTGGTGTTGCCTGAGATGGGTGCTGAAGACAAAGACTTTCCCACACACACCACAGGTGAAAGACTCTTCCCCACTGTGAGTCCTCTCATGCTTCCTTTGATTTGCTTTCTGAGCAAAGGTTTTCCCACAAGTGCTACATGAGTATGGCTTCTCCCCAGTGTGAATCCTGAGGTGAAGAGTAAGGCAGGAGCTCTGGCTGAAGGCTTTCCCACATTCCTGACAAACATACGGCTTTTCCCCAGTGTGAATTCTCTGGTGTCGGATGAGATGGGCACCAGAAATGAAGGCTTTTCCACAGTCACCACATTTAAAGGGCTTCTCCCCTGAGTGGATTTTCTGATGCTTAGAAAGGCACGATTTCTGATGAAATGTTTTCCCACACTCACTACATTCAAAGTGCTTCTCTACAGTATGAATTTTCTGGTGCTGAATGAGGTAGTTACTCTGCTTGAAGGCTCTGTCACAGTCACTGCATTTAAAGGGTTTCTCTCTGATGTGAATCAACTGATGTTTTGAAAGATGGGCACTGTGTTTGAAAGTCCTGTCGCATATGTCACACTTAAAGGGCCGCTCACTTTGGGAAGGCGGGTGCTCACTGACAGAGGTGTCGCGCACACACTTCTCAGGCTCAGTGCAGTCATTTGGTTCTCTACCAGCACAGCCGCTCTGAGGGCAAATGAGCTGCACACTCGGGTCACAGATTTTCACACATGGGCCATGCTCACAGGATGTCACCTGGGTGTGAATCTTCTCATGCTGCCCTAGGTATTTGCTGTGGTTAAAGGCTTTTCCACACTTGGTACTCTTAAAGCATTTTTCAGTGTGTTGTGAGTTCTGACCCAAAACTTTCTTGCTTGTATTTTCTCTGGTGTGTATGCTCAGGTGGCAATTCAGAGTTGACCTGCAAATGAAGTGTTCCCCACACTGCTTACATTCATAGGAGCACTCGATGGTGTGGATTTTACAGTGCCGCTCTAGCTGTTCTTTGTGGCCGAAGGTCTCCTTGCATTCAGCACAGCCAAAGAGCCTTTCTGCAGCATGACTCAGCTGGTGTCGAGTCAAGTGTGAGGGTCGGCTAAAACTCCTGGTACACACTGGACACTGGTGGGGTCTGAAGCCTGAGTGGACTCGCTGATGCTCAGTGAGGTCTGTTCTACGACTGAAGGCTCTCCTGCACTCGCTGCATTTGTGAGGCTTCTCCCCGCTGTGAATCCTCTGGTGGATCTTCAGGGTGGAGGAGTGGTTGAACGCTTTACCACATTCATTACACTTGTATGGCTTCTCTCTTGTATGAACAGCCTGGTGCTTAATGAGTGCTGACCTCCGGTTAAAGACCCTTCTGCATTCTTTACACTCAAAGACAGTTCTGGGAAAATGTGTTTTGCGATGTTGGAAGAAGTGCTTCCTTAAGTTGAAGATTGCAGGGCATGAAGCACATTCATAGAGTCTCTGAGTGTGGGCTTTGTGGTGTTGAGCTAGATGAAAGGCCCGACTGAATGTCTTCCCACACTTCTTACATCTGACGCACTTAGCATGTGTAGGAGTTTTCTGATGCTTTGTAGGCTTTGGATGAAGAATGGACGGACTGTCACCAGGCTGACTCTTGTGCAGTTTTTCTTGGTCACTATTTTACTAATAGGTGGTTTTTCTTGGTCCCAACCTTGAATGTCACACAGTTTTGCTGAGTCAGCGCCTTCACTCATAAGCTGCTTTCCTGGCTCATCACTTGGACTCTTAGAGGGCTTTTCTAGGTTGTCACTTGGAGTTTTACAAAGTTTTTCTCCAGTGTGAATTTTCTGATGCCACTGAAGGTACACATTATGACTAAACCCTTTCCCACACTCCTGACACACACAGGATTCGTAACTTGCTTGAGTTCCTGGACACGTGAGAAAGTAAGCACCCTGGCTGAGACCTCGCTGCTGCTCTTGCCATGCAGGAGGCTCCCCTCTGGCGTGGATAATCCAGTGCTGCATGAGGTAGTAACTCTGGCTGAAGCTTTCCCCACACTCACTACACGTATATAGCTTCTCTTGTCCTTGGACAGAATCCTGCTGGCTCAGGTCACTCCTGGATTCCTTCCCTATCACTGGAATGAGGTTCTTTACAGGAATATCAGACATCACAGAATCCTCTCTTGTGCAAAACGGAGGCCCAGGACTGAGGCCACTCTTGGACTCAGGACTCCTATGATCTATGGGGCTTTCCTTGCTGATGATGACAGGTCTTGGAAGACTTCCTGGATCTCCTAGAAAACTATCTAACCAGTTCTCACCTATACAGGCTTCAAAGTTGAGCTCCTCGTTGGAAAATATCTCCATAATCTGGGAGAGGTCTTCTTCCAAGACACCATTGTGCAAAGGAGAGTTCTTGGTCTCAGGCACTTCTGGAAGAGAAGGAGAGAGGGTGGTACACAAATGCCTTCTGTTAGCCGGCAGTGGCGGCGCACGCCTTTAATCCCAGCACTTGGGAGGCAGAGGTAGGCAGATTTCTGAGTTCGAGGTCAACCTGGTCTACAGAGTGAGTTCCAGGACAGCCAGGGCTACACAGAGAAACCCTGTCTCAAAAATCAAAAAACAAAACAAACAAACAAACAAAAAAAAAACAAAAAAACAACAAAACAAATGCCTTCTGTTCCCTGGGCCAGTGGGACAGCCATGAGAAAGGTGTGGGGAGTCTGTGTCTGTCAGTGATGTTCTGGCTGGAAATGGCAGGAGGTAAGAAATGGAAAGCTCAGGTGGTCACACAGGGAGCTGAGAGCCTGCAAGGATTCGGCAGAGTGACAGCCTTGGCCGTGATCATCAGAACCATGAAACCAAGGCCACTAACACACCTCACAGGCATGCTGCCTCCCTCCTCCTCCTTCTATACCACACAGCATCAAAACCTTACTCAAAAAAAAAAAAAACAAAACAAAAACAAAAACAAAACCCAACAACAACAACAAAAACCTTCTTACTCAAGACATCCTGGGTCCTTGATGGGACAGGTATATCTTTCACGTGTGTATAGTCCTCCATCCTAGAACCTAGGGCCAACACCTCACCCTGACGCGGGCACTGATTTCTTTCAGACCACCCTGGAACTGTCTCAATTTTCTTTTCCTATCTCCATCATTAGTAACTAAAAATCTGGTCCCGGTTTCTTGTTGGCCCCTACCTCTTTGTCTATTCTTCCACATTAGCCCTGGGAACTGTCTAACCAAGAGAGCTGGCATTGCTCTGATTACACCCTTTCCAGAGCATCTTTCCTGGAAAAGAGAAATACAAGCAGCATATCAGCCCAGCATATCCTGTGACAGCCCCATGGGAGTTATCCCCTTTCTCTCTGCGATGACTAGTTCTGTGGGCTCAGACACCCTCTAACCTGATACTTCTGTGTGTCCTTTAATACCTAGTCTGAGTATCACTTCCCCAGGCTAAGCCTTCCCTGACTACCCACACCTCATTGCCCCATGCTCTCAGAGGCTGAGCACTGCATAAGTCAGGTAATGAACTCTACTATGGATCCTCCACTGTCCTCAGTGCCAACTGGAACACACACACACACACACACAGAAAAAGAGAGAGAGAGAGAGAGAGAGAAGAGAAGAGAGAGAGAGACAGACAGACAGAGATGCTCACAGGATAGCGACAGTTTACATTTGTGATATGCTTCCTTGCAGGAGGAGCACGCCAGCCCCTCTAGAGTCCTTATTTTCCATAGTTAAGGAAGTGGCCCAGTAGCTCCGCCCTAACCTAACCCATGCTTCTGAGCACATCGCATATGCTCTTAGGATCTTCCGTTGCTCTCTCCACACTGTTGTTGCCTCCTCTCCTAATGCCCTGTTACCATCATCATCCACATCAGTGCCTTCTATGGCGTGGTGGTTCCCCATTGAGCACCTCAGAGACTGTTCAGTGGCTCTTGGACTTGGTCATGACCCTTACAAACAGCAGCTTTCAAAGCTGCTTGCCCTACACTGTCACCAGGCAGTTCTCAGCCTACACTGGTATCTAGTTTCCTCTTCCCCAGACCTTTGCTCTTATTTTCCCCCTGCATAGAAAATATCAACCAACAAGTATCAGGCCCTCTTGTGCTATTAATGATAAGTGTGGAGCGCTGCTGCCGCGCTTTAAAGATGGCGCTTGCCTTTCTCCTGCTTTGGAATAAACAAGCCCTTATTTGGTAGGAAAGCCGCGCCTGCCTGTGGCCTCACCTTCCGTCATGATGCTCTGGCCTATGATAGTGCAGATCGTGGTATGGGCTCATGGGCTGTCCTACGAAGAGTATTTAAGCTGCACTCATGGGGCATTCGGGGGCACACCCTTGATTCGGACGTAACCTGGGATTCCTGAGTAAACTGTTGCTGGAAGGAACTGGTGTGCTAGTCTTTCTTCCCTGCTGGACAGGGTGATCGGCGCGGCACAGATAAGGGGTCCTGGGACTTCAAAGGTCAGTCAGCTAAGGACTTTTCATTATAGCAATATATGTTGCAGCAGAGAAAGGCATGTCTGATAGCTCAGCAGAGCTGTTACTATTAGATCTACAAATAAATTTGTGTCCATGCATGTTTGGCTGTCTCTGCCTGGAAACAGTCTATATGATGAAGTGGCAGAAACAGAACTGAGATCCCCATCAAGGAACACTAACACGAGCAGGAGGCTACAGAGAGCTCACATTAATGACCTCCCAGGTGGCAGGAAACAAGGAACAGGTCTGTGGATTGTCCAGAGGGGTGAAGGACTTGAGCGTGAACCATTCTGGTATAGGAGCAATCCCAAAATTCAGCTGTGCTAGCATGACTGTCTAGTGGGTCAGCCAAGACTGCCAAATCCACTGTCTAAATGGCACACACAGTAAGAAGGCAGAAGCCCTCTACTCCAGATGTTGGTAATCAAGTTATGTGGGATGATCAAAGAAAGAGGGTCCTCCAGGATGAAATAAGGTCTTGCAGGTAACAGGGAGGTCCAACCTCTGATGGACTGATCCCCAAACAGCTGTGCAGAAGCATGGTTATTGCCTCTTCCCCAGCCTCTGGTTCTGAGTCTTCCTTATGGTGACAGAGGAATACTGTATGAAGCCCCCCATGCCCTGGTATAGTCCCTCCCCCTTTCTTCCACTGCATACCAATGCCTGACTTACTCCCAAATACCTGACTTACTCCCAAATATGACTGTACCTGAACCAGAAAGAAGGTAGAAGATAGAAACCAGAGGTTCACATGCTCAGAGGTCACAAGGCACTGGGGTGCATACATTGATTTGGGAATAGAAAGCATTCCCTTATTGAGCCTCGGAGTAAAACGGCTCTGGAGGGCACCAAGATGCCTGTTCTGAAGGCAAAGGAAGAGACACAACAGGCATGCCAAGCCAGGGCACCTTGGCCACGACAATGGGGAAAGGGTTGAGCTTGGGTATCAACATGTGCAGACAGTAGACAGACATGCTAGGGGCTGGGCAGGATCTCAGCTGGAGGTTGCAAAGGAGAGTGCAGAAGGGCCCCTTCTCCCACTCACCAGGACTGGTGGCTTTCAGCTCTTCCCTGACATCTGGCTGGGAAATCAGGCTGGGCTGCGGAGGGTCTGCTGAGAAAGAACAGCCCTATTGTCAGTGAACACCTAGATGCTCAGCAGGAACTTTCTGGCATGTAAATCATTCAGATCTGTGTAGTGGCAGGGTCAACGCACTTCTTACCATGTGTGGGCTGAGACCGGAAAGACACTGATGGAAGGCCTCCTGAGTTACTTCTGATGCTTCACACCAGGCAGCAGGTAAGAAAAGCTGCCCCAGTGTGATAAAATCCCATGGGGGAGGGCTCCCACAGCATGCTGACTTTCACTTTGTTTATCTCTGCATGGAAGCCATGCAGATGTGCTGGGAGGAGTGGGAAAATTCGCAGTCATTGTATCTCATTGTACTCAGGGTAAACATGGGAATGAAGTAGTTGTTTTCTGGAGGTACTCAAAGGAATCACTGTAGAGAACAGGGGTTGCTCTCTGTGATAGAGAGCTGTTTCCTGAAGGAGCTCTACAGCCTTTGCATGACTTTAGTCACAGATGCTTCTGGCACACCTGGAACATCTTGCATTATTGAGTACTGCAAACTGCACAATAAGGACTGAAATCTTACCCTAAAAATAAGTTTTGTGTAACAATCAATAACCATGCTTCTGCACAGCTGTTTGGGGATCAGTCCATCAGAGGTTGGACCTCCCTGTTACCTGCAAGACCTTATTTCATCCTGGAGGACCCTTTTCTTTGATCATCCCACATAACTTGATTACCAACATCTGGAGTAGAGGGCTTCTGCCTTCTTACTGTGTGTGCCATTTAGACAGTGGATTTGGCAGTCTTGGCTGACCCACTAGACAGTCATGCTAGCACAGCTGAATTTTGGGGTCGCTCCTATACCAGAATGGTTCACGCTCAAGTCCTGCTTGCTTTCTGAGACTTAGGAAGAAGGGCTCCATGAACAGGCATCAGCTCACTTCCTGACTTTGTAGGGTTTCTACTGTTGTTGATAAAACACCATGACCGCCAGGCGGTGGTGGCACACGCCTTTAATCCCAGCACTTGGGAGGCAGAGACAGGTGGATTTCTGAATTTGAGGCCAGCCTGGTCTACAGAGTGAGTTCCAGGACAGCCAGGGTTACACAGAGAAACCCTGTCTCGAAAAAAAACAAAAACAAAAACAAAAACTCCCACCATGACCAAAAGCAACTTGGGAAGAAAAGGGTTTATTCTAGCTAATAACTCAGATCAACTCAGGTCACATTTCATCATGCAGAAAAGGCAGGAACCTAGAGACAGGAACCATGCATAGGCCATGGAGAAGTGGTGCTTACTGGGTTGTTCTCAGGGCTCCCTCATCCGGCTGTCTTACAGCACCCAGGACCACCATCCCAGGAGTGAGTGACACCACCCATGGTGAGCTGGGCACTCCCATACCAATAATTAATTAAGAAAATGCACCACACTTTTGCCTGGTAGGAGAATTTCTCAACCAAGGTCCCCTCTTCCCAATGACTCCAGCTTGTGTCAAGTTGACATGAAACTAGCCAGTCATCCTCCCATTGCTGGAAACTCAGGGCATCCATGTGACTTTAATGGAGGCTCTGCAAGCTCACATTCTTGCAACCTGTGCTATGTTTTTCCACTACAGTGAACCACAGCTGTTGAATCTGACCACAGGTTGAGCTTGGGTGCTCCTGGGGAGCACAGCTAGGAGGACTTTTTCTTTCTGAAGTTCTGTTTCAGAATACCTGACCAAGAAGGGACTGACCCAGGAGCTGAGCAGGAGAGCACTGTAGACTCACTAAGCACAGGGTGGGACTTAAGCACAGTGACTTCCATAGCTGAACAGTGCTCATCAGGATCCATAGCAAGGACTGGAATACCCAGTGAAGAGAACAGATCACTAGTCCTCACTCCAGGAAGCTCCCATTCCAGATGACATGGCAAAGAGTTAGACTAGTTGGAGCTACAAGAGAATCCAGGCTTAGTGGGGACAGTGTGTTCTAACGGGGCTGAGCTGTGTGGGCGAAGGAACCACAGAATCCTGAGCCGCTTGCTGAAGGATAAGCTCTACAGTTGTAAGCAGGAAAGGGAGGATATATGCAAGAAACCAGGCAGGGACCAGAGCAGGTATCCTGTACAGTGTGTACTAGATGACAGCACTACCAGCCCAAGCACCAGGCCAGCATCCTGTGGGTGACACTGCAGGGCAGTGACTAGGACCCCGGATCAGGATGACACTTACTAAATGAGAGAAGGTCCTGGTAGTTGTTCAGTGTCACATCCCAGAACAGATCTCTCTGGTCCAGCTCTGACTCCAGGTCTTCCCAGTCTTCTAAGGTGAAATCCATGGCTACATCCTTGAGGGTCACAAACTCCTAAATGAAGCACACTGTCAGTCATTCAGGAGCTGCCACGAGCCACAGCAAGCCTGACTAGGGCAAAACCCCCTATAGGTAAAGACACATGGCCTTGGAAAAGTGACAGAATGTCAGGTCACACCGGGAGCAGGAGACCCAGGACTGCCAACCCTAAAGCTTGTCTTCTTGTTAGTTTAAGATGTTAAGGAGCCAGGTGTGGGGGCATTGCCTTTAACCGCAGCACTTGGGAGGCAGAGCTACATCCATCAATGGGAGTTCAAGGCCAACCTGGTCTACCCAGAAAGTTCCAGGACAACCAGGGCTATGTAGAGAGAACCTGTCTCAAAAAAAGTAAAAAAAAATAAGTTTTTGTTTGTTTGTTTTGTTTTTCGAGACCAGAGTTTCCAGGCAGCCCAGGTTGCTCTGGAAATCACAGAGATCCACTTGCTTCTGCCTCCTGAGTACTGGGATTAAAGGTGTGCACCATCATGCCTGGCAAAAAAATAAGATTTGTGGGGCGGTGGGCTATGAGAGGCAGCTGGGTACCTGGTTGAGCACAGGACTCAAACCCTGGAGACCCTAAAGGGATGGTAGGTGTTTTGATCTTGCTCCTGGGTCTTGGTTCCTTTCACTTAGCTACAGCCCCTCTCAAAGAAAGGTTTGTGGCCTTTGGTCATGTAGCACAGGTAGAGGGTATGACTGGAGGTCGCAGAGCCTCAAGACATCTCCATATTCATGAGATACCTAAAGGCCAGAATGCGTAGCCAGACCCTCCTCCTACTTGCAAAAGGTGTTTAACCTCAGGCCTGCCCTGAGAACATAGAGTACAGCTTCATCCACTTTCTGCCATGACAATAAACCTTTTAAAACCATGGACTACCTCTTGTCTTTGGGGCCCACAGTAGGGGACGGTGGAAGGTCTTCAACTAACAAGCTGCCACCTAATCTCCTGCCGGAGGACTTCTCTATATTCCAGCCATGGAGAGGCTGCCAACCCAAGCGGAGCTAGCTGAGCCAGCCATGACCCAGCCAAGTGAGTCGCCTCAACCAAGAGTTTCATCCACCCCGCCGGGCACTGCCAGAGCTTTTCCTGCTTGCCCCTTTTGGCTTCAGGCCAGTCCAGTCCATATGACCCCCCCCCCAAATCTTCTGAGGTCTCCCAGCGGCACCTGGGAGCCCAAGGGCTGAGTCCAGTCAATCCCCACCCACATTCTTGCCCAGGGGTCCCCAACCCAAGAGCTCTGGCCCATGCTGGACCTCAGACTGGGATCTCCCCACCACTTGTCGGCCCAGTTCATGGAGTGAACTCAGTCAAATTCCCATGCTTTTGCTCCCTGAGCCACGGCTCTAGACGCCTGGGGCGGCAGACACGCGGGACCCACAACTCAGCCCAACAGAACCCATGCCCATGCACGAGCTACAGCCCCACAAAGACTTTTGAAGTTTTTGTTGTTCTTGTTGTTTAGAGACAGGGTCTTACTCTGTAACTCAGGCTGGACCTCTTGGGTGCTGGGATTACAAGTATAAGCCACCACACTTGGCTTTCTTTATAGAAATTTTCAAACATGGAAACAAGTAGAAATACAAACATATGGAGCCAACAGCCAGGCGACACCACTTTACCTGTGAATACTTCCACGTCAACATAACTCCTCAGACAGCACAGCACCAGTGGATAGATGTGAGGAATGAGGCAGCCAGACTAGCATAACCCAAGAGTGTGGGGCTGGATCTGACTACACTGTGCTATGTCTAAGTTCCTGTGACTGTGTCTGCTTTATATCAGCTGTGTAACCATTTATAATAAAATTTTTAAAAAGCACCTCTGAATATCTATCTGTTCCATATTTGAAGTCTACATACATGCTGGGAACAGTGGCATACTTTTAGTTCTCCCACTTCAGGCAGAGGCAGATGGAGCTCTCTGACTTCAAGGCCTACATAGTAGGCTTACATAGTAAGCATACTTACATAGTAAGTTCCAAGTTAGCCAAGGGTGCCCAGTGAGACCCTGTCTCAAAAACAACAACAACCTAAAATTAAAACGATACAAATCTGGAGCTGAATTTATAGCCCAGTGATTGAGAACATTACTGCTCTTGCAGAGCAGCCATGTTTGGATCCCTGCACCCACATACTGGCTCACAACTGTCAGAGGTAGAGCCCTTCTAATCTGTGAAGGCACCAGACACACACATGTTACATATACATACATACATACAGGCAAAGTACACAGGAAAATAAAAACTACATCTTTAAAATTTATATAGAGCAGTGGTTTTCACCCTATGAGTCTCGACCCGGGGGTTAAACGATCTACTTAAGACCATGAGAAATACAGATATTTACACTATGATTCATAGGAGTAGAAATATTACAGTTATCAAGTAGCAGTGACAGTAACTTTATGGTTGGGGTCACCACGCAAGGAACTGTATTAAAGGGTCGCAGCCTTAGAAGCCTGGGAAGCACCGATCTAGAGGTACTAGATGGTGTTTACAAAAACAAATTTAAGAAGGTCTAGGCACTGCATCTGGCTTCTATGTCAAACACAATCTAGTCTGACTGCACTCCATTATTCTATGCTCTCTACATTCCTTTTCTATTGTGGTGATAAGATACTGTTACTAAGACAACCTACAAAAGAAAACATTTAGTTGGGTTTACTGTTCCTAGAGGGTTAGCATCTATGATGGTGGAGTGAAGGCATGTTGGCAGCCACAGCCGAGAGCTCACATCTCAAACCTCAAGCAACGAGGGAGAGAGCACACTGGGAATGGTGGGAAGCTTTAAAATCTCACAGTCTGCCTGATACACCTTCTTCAACAGGGCCACACCTTTCTCCATAGTTCCGTTCACCTGAGACCGTTATTCACACATAGGAGACCATGGGGGCCATTCTCATTCAAAGGAGCACACTGGCTAAAGGCTCTACGTTCTGCAAGTGACACTTGTTTACCTTTGGTGCCACTGACTGTCCCTCTGCCCTAGGTATTTCCTGTAAACTAAGAGACTGAAGTATAAAGTTTGAATTCAAGGCCATCCCTCCACCCCCAAAAGACTGCTTATGAGTCACAGTGAGCCTAAGCCAAAGGAATGCTGGTTTTCCTTTAGGAGTGATTCAGTTCAAAGAGACTTCAATTTACCTCAGCCATAGCTGCCTGATTCCAGTGACCTCTTTTAAGTTCCTCCTCCTTCCCCTCCATGGTCACAGCTGCAGAACGTCTCCATCCTTCTATGGCTGACTTCCTGTTCACGCTGAATGTGTCTCCAAAATATCACAAGTAGAAGGACAAGTTCCAACATGAGCTTGCTGTAGGGATCAAATGACAATTGCATTTACTGAAACTATCCCATCCCTAAAATTCCATCATGCTTCAGAACCTGCAAAACAATTTCACAATCATTCAACACACACACACACACACACACACATCTTAGGATCTGGCAAGGAAGTTCTCCTCAGACCTTTCAATCCTGCTCACTGCCCAGTCAGCAGCAGCACAGTGCTGGTGTGCTGGTGTGCTGGTGTGCTGGTGTGCTGGTGTGCTGGTGTGCTGGTGTACAGGGCATTCTTTTAAAATATTTGTTGAAAGTTGGCCATAGTAGTGCATGCCTACCCAACTCTAAGGAGGCTGAGGCCGGAAGATTTCCAGTTTAAGACAACTCAGGGATACATAACAAGACTGTGTTTAAAAACGAAAAGGTGGGTTGGACATAGTAGCACACGCCCTAATGCCAGCACTTGAGAAGTAAAGGCAGGCAGATCTAAGTTCAAGACAGGCTGGAATCCCTGCTCATTCCCTACACAAGCTGAGAAGCCCCATCTACCCTCCTTCCCCTAGCCCTGCCCACAAACGAAAACGCCCCATCCTTCAGAGAAAACTCCGGGCTAGAATGTCATCACCCCTTGTTCCTCCCCACCCCTGTTTCTACTAACCCACCCATGAGTGCCTGCCCATTTTGACCATGTATGGACACAATCCCAGCTTCAAGCTGGCAATCATCACTCCTCATCTAAGCTCTATAAACCCCTTTGCTTTAGCCTGGATGTGTGACTTCACTGGCCTTCACCTGTGAGATCCGTGAACCCACTCAAGCGCTTCCTCCTAATAAACCTGCCTTTACTTACTTTTAATCTGGTCTAATCTGGCCTATATCTGTCACCGAATCTATCAAAGACCTGGAAAGACAGCTTATTGGTTAAGTACACCGTGGCTGTTTCAGAGGACTGGGGTTTAGTTTCCAGCACCCATGGGATGGCTCACTACTATCCAGTAAATTAAATGCCCTCTTCTGACCCCTGTGGGTGTTAGGCATACATTTGGTACACATACATACATGTAGACAAAACATTCAATTTCAAAAAACAAAAACCCAAAATGAAAAAAGTAAAAAATTATTGGCAGAAGCAGTATCTAGCTAAATGGGTTCGAACAATGTTTCTGGGGGTTCTGATTATATTTTGTAGAATTTGGGGCAAGTGAATTAATCTACCTGGACAATTGCTGTTTCTGCACTACCTATATTTTCCTTAAGCCATGACCCATAGTAACAAAAACAACATATGTTTATGGGTTCTCCAATCACATATCCAATCTGACTCATTAAAAAATTCATTTTTAAAAATTCTGTATTTTTCCAGGCTGGAGAGATATCTCAGCGGTTAAGAACACTGGCTGCTATTCCAAAGGACCAGGGTTCAACTCCCAGCACCCACATAGCAGCTTACAACTGTCTGTAACTCCAGTTCCAGGGAACTCTGACATCCTCACACAGATATATACATTAGTCAAATCACCAATGTACATAAAAAAATAAATTCTGTATGTTTCCAACATATACAGATGATACTATTTTTTAGAATAGTAGTTATTTGTACATTGTATTGGGTATTATAAACTAGATGTTAAGTTAAATTTGCACACAGGAGGACCTGCCTGGGTCACATACATAAACTCCACTGGCTATGCTGAATAGGTAAAGGTCAATAGCCAGTTTTGGGCCCAGCCTGGGCCACACCTTTTGGTAATGGAAAGTGAGAGGTGGATATGAACAAGATACATTGTATAGTTGTTAGCTATTCTTCTAGGCTCCTGGCAACAGCCAAGTGTGCCTGACTCACTATAAAAGGGGCTGTTCTCCCCCTCCTCTACCTCACTTTCTTCCTCTCTTCCCTCTCTGTCCTTTCTCCCCACCATTCCCCTCCTCCTCTCTCTACATGTGGGCTTCTACTCTCTCTCCCTCCCTCACACACACACATAGCACACATTCTGTCCCTCTCTCTCCTCTCTCTCTCTCTCTCTCCCTGACTTCTCTGTCCCTAGTACTCCCCTCCCATGCCCTAAATAGACTCTATTCTATACTATACCTGCATGTAGCTGGTACCTCAGGGGCAATGGATGCCTCAACATGGGCTCACAAAGGCACCCCCTTCCTGGCACCATACCTCATCCTACCAAACATATTCCTAGATTCCCTTTCTTTTTTATAAATCACAACATTGGTGCCGAGACTTGATTTAGAAACTCACAGGTTCACATCTCTCCCTGCCACATGGACAGCCACCGTTTGCTCTCTAGACCAATCTACCCTAACTTTGGAGAACTGGTAAGCTTCCTCCCCCTACTGTCAGTGAAAATGTCCCCTGGTCCCAAGGGAGGGTTGTTGAGTTCCCAGCCACCCTGTAGTGTCCTTGAGGATGAAGACATTCAGTCTTTATGACTGGTCTTCTCACTGACCCTTCGATATAGGACTTCTAACCCTTGGGTGACCCCCTCTCCCTCTCGGAAGCAGTTTTCTGTCACTGCTGAAGAAAAATCCTACACATAGGTAAACTGTTCTCCCATGAGCCTAGGACCCGCTCAACCACTAGCTTCTGCATGATAACCCCATAAGCCTAGACTTGGATGTCTGCTGGTATTAGTGCTGCATCCCAGGATGCCTCCCTGTCTAATTCACAGGCCAAACTTGGCCTCTATATCCACAAAGCAATATCTCTACATAATCATTTAACTGGCAGTGTAAAAGCGACTGTCCCCTCCTCCTTCATTTCTAGAAACCAGTTCCCTGCCCCAAGGGAAAAGTGTCCATCTGCCCCACCCCCACTCCCACCCCCTACTGCTGTGCTCTCACACTCTGCCCAGGACTCTGCTCTGCCAAGCTGCCCCACATCTGCCGTCTAATTATCCTCAGTTCTCTGTCACCCCCGCCTACTCAATGCCACAGCTCTGTCACACAACCTGAACTGAGTTGCTAGCCTAGGAGAGCACTACTTTAGGCACTAGTTCTCGCCCCACCAGTCATCCCACCCCCCTTGCAGGGACATTGCTTAGCCACATGCTCGTGGCCACTGCAGGCTGCACGCCCCTCACACTGTGCCGCTTAGATTCATCTGAATGTTTGTCTCTGCTGTTCCACTGATAATTGGACCTCTGCCTCATCTTTCTTCTCTTGCACTTCAGCCTGCGCATTTGCTTCTTCCACCACTCAAGGTGCAACAAGAGTTTCAAGGAATATGGCGCTAAGGCCCAGATTTCTAAACAGTAAAAGGTTAAAGATCACTGCCTTAAATATATATGTTTAGCCTTGGTTTTTTGCTACTGTCAATAAGTCACAGTTTGCTCTCTTTATTTGGTAGATACATTCTCAAACAAGTAATTAAACAAACAAAGGTTGTCTAATTCAGACATGTTCAATAGACTAGCTCTCAAACCTGTCAGAAATCTGCCAAATGTAATAATGTTTAAGCTTATGACAGAGACTCCCAAAGCCTAACAGTGACCCCCCCCATCTCCCAAGGTCTCTGAGAAGATAATGGTCACAGCAACAAGACTGCTGGACTGTGGTATGATGACCACCGAGAAACACTGCTTCACTGCCTTGCCTACTGCCAGGGCTTGCTCTACACTGTGGACAAACAAGATTCCCTGAGAGTCGAATGTCTCATATTGCTTAAGTCAAGGTGGGTCATTTCTCATTTCACACGTATTTACTCTGAATGGAAAAAGCTGAAATGGGAGATATTTAGAATTCGGTGCTTGGTCAGGTTTGTTCCTGGGCAGCCACCATTTTCCCACTGCTCCGGCTGTGGACCACAGCTCTGTCTATCTAGAAACACCAGCCCTGCCCCCACGAGATGCCAGCGGGGCAGCTGGCTCTGCCAACCCACCACGCTGCCCATGCAAAGGTTGGCTGAGCCCCTGATAATACCCACCATCCTCGCAGTACCTGGTAGAAAAAAGACTCTTAAAGCTGTCCTGTAACTCACTCTGTAGACCAGGCTGGCCTCGAACTCAGAAATCTGCCTGCCTCTGCCTCCCAAGTGCTGGAAATTAAACGCGTGCGCCACCACTGCCCAGTGATTTATATATTTAGAAATGCTCAATTAACAAGATGCCCACACAATTAGAGTTGTTACCCAATATCTAACCTTTTGATAGAAGTTGCTACCTAGACAGCTTTTGACCCATCTGTGGTTCTCCATGGCTGTTCTCTCCTTTCTCCTCACCTTCCTCTCCTTTTTCTCCTCACAACTCCCTACTTTTCATATTGCCCAATCACTGAGCTTTATTGCAAATGTAGGGGTGGGGAGGAGGGGAGAATATCCCGCTACAAAAAGCTTTTCTTTTTCTGGGCCTGACAGCCAGATTGACTCTGCCCAGGTTGCCATGGAGACCACAGGAACCTGGAACTCTTTGGACTATAGATCAACCTCCGTCATTCCTTTGGGCCCAAAGTCAGCAGGAAGTAGCTAAAGATCATGACGATCCTAGATCCTATTCCTGCTTCACCATCACCTCTTTCTAATTTTTCCTTTTTAAATTAAACCAAAACAGAGGAATGTTACCATTTTTTCTAGGCTCCACCCCACAGTCACTCGGCAACAGCCAGGTATGCCTGACTCACTATAAAAGGGCTGCTTGCCCCCTCTTCACTCTCTTCCTTCTCTGTCCCTTCTCTCCCATTCCCCTTCTCTCTCTACACGTGTTCATAGCCAGCCTCTACTCCTCTACTGTCTCTCCCTACCTTTCTCTGTCTCTACTACCCTCTCAGCTCCCTCCCTATGCCTTAAATAAACTCTATTCTATACTATCCCTGGTGTGGCTGGTACCTCACGGGGAAGGGATGCCTCAGCATGGGCCCGCAGAGGCACCCCCTTCCCCAGAACCATACCTTGCCCTACCAAACATATCTCTGGCTTCCCTGTCTCATTCATTCATTCATATATTATATATATATATATATGATATATATGTCAGTATACATGTTTGAGATGCTCAAAGAATAGATACAAATATTCTTTCTTTTTATGTTTGTTTTCAAGAATTCTGGGTTAAGAGCCATTGCTAATCTTCAGGAGGACCAGGATTTGACTCCCAGAACCCACGTGGCGTCTCACACCTATGTCCAGTTCCAAGAGGATTCAAAGCCCTCTTCTAACCTCCACAGTTCCTGTACGCAAGTGGTGTACAGACTTTCAGACACACTTGTATACATATAAAATAAACTTTAACAAACAAACAAAACTTCCCTCACGGCTGGTCATGAGAGGAAACCACCGCTTAAGAGCCGGCCTACTCCAGTCTGTGAGCAAGCAAGGGTTCCAGTGTCCATCAGGGCCTCCCGGCCCTGCTGCAGAGGACTAAGCCCATGAGCGCCTGGGTTTAGTCTCCGTACCTCGGCATGGCTCCCCGTCTCGGAACCTCGGCATGGCTGGCGGCCGAGTGAACAGATACTTCTCGGGATCCCAAGGAAACCCAATTCCTCACGAGGAGGGCTCCCTCAGAGCAACTCCCAGTACTGGGAGAAATTTCCTCAGAGGAATTTCCGGTTTCAGGAACTTCTCCTCAAGTTTATCCCACCCAGGTGTCTCCGCGCCGAATGTCAGGACCCGCCACCTGTGGTCTCCACCCACTGAACACTCTGGGAAGTACAGAGGAAACAGATTCTGGACTAAGTGACGTCAAGGTTGGGTAGTCCACTACCTTGCTACAGGACTATTTTCACCTTCTACACCCCGAAAATTCCATTTGGAGGTGACAGCGGGTTGCCATAGATACAGTTTGAAGGCAAAACTGAGATTACAGAGAGGGCACAGAAGCAAGGAGAGTTTAGAAATGACAACACGACCTTTGATTGGTGGCTATCACGTATTTCATCCCGGTTGGTGTTGGATCACCACATGTGCAGTAGGAGGAAACCGCTCCAGAGGAGGCCAAATAACGGTGAGCAATTAAGGGATGTGTCAGGTGTGTCGCTTGGGCTTCTGGGAAATGTAGTTTCCAGTAGGGCACAGCGCGTCTTAATGCGGAGTTAGAGGAAGTAGGCCGCGTCTGCACGCTGTCGTCAGGGCCAGCGGAGGATGCGCGCGCAGCCCCTCCTTCGCCCTCCCTAGTTTCCGCTGGGCAACTGAAAAGGTGACTCCAAGTTTCTGCCTCGATCGGAGCGAGGGTCCGCGCAGTGAGAAACCCCAGCGCCCCCGCCTTTTCCTCAGGTACAGTGATAAGAAGCCGGTCAGCCGGCAGCCTGTGACGTCACTGCCTGAGGAAGGCGGAGGCCGACCGAGGCTGGGGTTGGGGTGGGGGGGGAGGCGAGCACCCACTTGTTTGCTTGTGAGGCGGGGCTACAACCACGCTGGGCGGAGCCTGTGAGGAGTGACAGACTCTCCGCCTCCACGGTAGGTCATCACTGGTTTCTTTTGGATTGTGAGGCCCAAGTTCCGTCTGTGTTATTTAGGGAAGTGTCAGTCCCGCACTTGTGGAGGAGTCTAGCCTTTGGTCCTCTGCTGTGCTGCGTTCTTGGAACATGCGCATACTAGATGGTAGTAAGTTGATGTTCATAAGTAGGGTAAATGAAATAAACAAATGGGTGCATAATAAAAGCGGCCTGAACTGGCTGTGCAACCTTGGGCAGCAGACCTCAGCTCTCAGATCCCTTAGTTTCGAGCACTTACTGTATGAAAGGATCCGTGCAACAGACACTTGGTGTATTATATACCTGAATTGCTACCTCCCCTAGGAGTAGCTCTAAACTCTCAGTGATGTTCTAGCTCTTGGGAGGCCGAGTCAGGAGGATTTCAGAGACTATGGACTACAGAGTGATAGACACCTCAGTTTAATAAAAGCTGGATGGAGTGGTGTACCTGGGTAAGCTCAGCATTTGAGAGCTTCAAATGCTGGAGGATCAAAAGTTCAAGGTCAGCCTAGGCTACACGAGACACTGTCTTTAAAAAAAAAAAAAAAAGTTACGCCCTACCTAAGGACTGGAGAGTTGGTTCAATATTTGAGTGCTTACTATCTTCTGGAGGACTCAAGTTGGTTCCCAGTTCTAGGGAACCAGGGCCATTGGCCTTCACATGGATTTCACATGCCCATATCTGTAGTGAAAATTCTGGAATTTTCATTTCTTTGAAAAACACAGAAATATATGTTTTGGTTTTAATCCCAGGCGTGGGACTATGGGGCTGCCTCTCAGCAGCTGACTATGCCTCGTGCTCTAGCAGATCATGATTTTGCCAGCTGCAGATAGTTTCTGCAATTGTGTAGTGTTTGGAATTCTGGGAACTTCTCAGAGGTACATAGATGCTAGGGTCTCAACTGGAGGCAGTAAGAGTTGTTTGGGGTGTTGTTTGCAGTCTGTTAGTAGTTGTGCTCAAAGAAGAAAGAAATTAGATTCAGATTTCTCTCTCCCTCTGTCCTTCTTTCTCTCCTTTCTATGGATAGGGGGTGAAATGGGAAGAGGAGATAAGGGCTGGGACAAAGAACTCACAAAGTAGCAAAGACCTGCTACACATACCCACATGCAAACACACATGTACACAAAATTAAAGATCATAAAGATGGATATTTTTAAATTCTGCACAACTAGTTTACATTCTAACGTTGGTTGAGGTGACAGACAGAAAATGCAGTCAATTGTATAATATGTCTCTATGGGGCCTTACCTCCGTGTCTTCATCCGGAGTGTTTTAGAGAATAAGAGGCCTTCTCTGCTTGCAATTCACATTGCAATTCAGCCCGTGCTTATCTGCCTGAACTCGTTTGCTGAAGGCTCACCAGCAGGACTGTGGCTGTTAATCATCATCAGAGATGGTGCTGCACTAGTCATGGGCTCTATTTGTGTATATGGCATGTATTTGCAGGTGCCAGAAGAAGGTGTCAGATCCCCTGGAACTGAAGTTACAGGTGATATGAGCCATCCACCAGACTAGGATGCTGGAGACTGAATCTGGGTCCTCTGGAAGAACAGTGCATTCTAAATCCTGAGACATCCAGCCTACCCTCAAAACTGACTTTAAATGGATGATTATGGCCACTGTTTTGTTAAACCACAGTGACAGGTGTAGAGGCTGATGGTCATTATAGTTGGGATGTGACTGCCTCCACATCCTAGAAGAGGGAGAGGTAACAGTCTAGGCTGGTGATAGGCTGGAAGAGATAGAGGCTACCTGGTTAAAAGCCTGATGTTGCCTGGCTCAGGTCCATGCCGAGCATCCACTTCCACATGGGAACCTGCAAGAATATTCTGACCTGAAGCCAAGAAGCCAATGTGTTTCGTCAGTACCAGGGTTTGCTGGTGTCTTAGTCAAGGTTTCTGTTCCTTGGCTAAGGGAACAAACATCATGACCAAGAAGCAAGTTGGGGGGGAAAAGGCTTGTTCAGCTTACATTTCCACATTGCTGTTGATCACCAAAGGAAGTCAGGACTGGACTCAAGCAGGTCAGGAAGCAGGAGCTGATGCAGAGGCCATGGAGGGATGTTACTTACTGGCTTGCTTCCCCTGGCTTGCTCAGCTTGCTTTCTTATAGAACCCAAGACTACCAGCCCAGGGATGGCACCACCCACAATGGGCCCTCCCACCCTTGATCATTAATTGAGAAAATGCTTTACAGCTGAATCTCATGAAAGTATTTTCTTAAGGATTTCCTCAAGGGAGGCTCCTTTCTCTGTGATAACTCCAGCTCCTGTCAAGTTGACACACAAACCATCCAGTACAATTGACCCCTTGTCAACTTGATACACAAACACATCACTAGTAAGCCTCAATCCTTACTTTCTTATTCATCCCCAAGATATAAATAACTTTAAAAGTCCCACAGTCTTTACAAATTCTTAGATATTAAATTTTCAGTCCCTTAAAAATATCCAATATCTTTTAAAATTCCAAGTCTTTTTAAAATTCAAAATCTCTGTAATTGTGGGCTCCACTAAAATACTTTTCTTCCTTCAAGAGGAAAAAAATATCTGTAATCCCAGTATTTGGGGAGTGAGAACAAGAGGATCAAGAAGTACAAGGCTAGCGTGGGCTATGTGAGACCCTATCTCAAAACTAAAATGAGTTTTAAATGAAAGGATGAATGAATAAGCATTCAAGTAGCACTTGCTGGCTATTTGCCCAATGCCCAGTATATGTTAGCCAGAACTTTTTACTTGTGAAATGATCTTCAGTCAGTATCTCCCTCTTTGTTCATTTCTAGGCTGTTGTCAAGATGGAGTGTCTAACCCAGTAATCCAAGGACCAGACCCTGAGTCCACAAAGGTACCATTGCCTCTGCGGCCTATTTCCCACCACCAACCCATCCCTATTGTCTCCTCTCTACCCTTTGATCCAGCAGGGTGTGGCAAGGCTCACCTCCTTCCAAGAGACCATCTTTTCCCCAGTGACTGCTGAGAAAAATGGGCTTAATGTGGGATTACCAAAGTCCACCAACAAAACTAGGTGTGGTGGTGACATCTGTTGCCCCAGCAATCAGCAGATGGAGTGAGGTTATACAGCAAGACCCTGTGTAATGGTTAATGTTAACTTGGCCGATAGGATCACCTTGGAGACAAGCCTCTGAGCATTCATGGCAGGGATTATCTTGGTTACCATGGCTTCTACCGTGATGAACTGTACCCTTGAAATGAGAGCCTTAACTTGCTTTTGTCCAGATATTTTTTTTTCCCCATCTATGAAACGAACTCACTGTGCAGCAGCAAAGGCTGGACTCGAACTCGGAAACCAGCCTCCCACCTGCCTCGGACTCCTGAGCGCGGTGATTACAGCAGTGCACCACCGCTGGCCGTCTTGTCCAGATATTTTATCACAGCAAAGAAAGTAATTAAAACACTGTCTCAAACAAAAGACGCATATACATACAGTTTACAGACATAAAGCCTCCGGGGTTTCCAAACCACTTTTATATAAGAAGTCAAGTGGACTTTTATTATCCAGTCTAGGCTATACAGTGCCACAGTGGAAACAGGCCCGAGTCTCCCTGGTGCCACTTTTGGACAGCTGTCCATGTCCAGTTTGGATTTGGTAGTTCCACAGTCACCAGCTAAGCTTCAGCTTTGTCACTGTCTGAAGGAAAAAGGAGAAAGAGACACTAACAAAAAATAAAATTTAAAACCTCCCCAGCATTTACGCCTTTAGCAAAACCGATGTGGTAGTTCAAATGTGACGTGTCCCCAACAGGTCCATGTAATTAAGTACACATCTCCAGCTGGTGGCGCTGTTTTGAGGGGAGTGTGAGCTGTTTGGGCATGCAACATAGCTAGCGACATAAGGCCACAGACAAGGAGCTTCTGGCTGCAGCTCTTTGCTTCCTGGTCCCGAGTAATGTGAACAGTCAAAGCCACATGCTCCCAGTGCCACAGCCATGAACTGCAAGCTCCCACCATGCATTTTCTGCCTTCATGACCTGAACTAGGAGCTGAATAACTTTTATATTGATTTGTTTGTATTCATTTATTTATGTGTACATATAGACTGGTTTGGGGTTTTGTTGTTGTTTGCTTGTGTTTTGTCAAGTTGACACAAGTTATAGTCATCTGGGAAGAGGGACCCTCAATTAAGTAAATGCCTCTATTGAATTGGGCTGTAGGCAAGTTTGGGGAGTACTTTCCGAATGAAAAAAAAAGTGATATGACTGCTCCTGGGTATGGGTTGATGAAAAGGTTTATTGTAGATATGAGGAAGAAAATAGCCAGAGACATCTGGAAGGGCTGAGCCATGAGAGGAGATGAGGGTGAAGAGTAAGAGAGGCAGCAAAGGGCACCTGGGACCCTCTAGAGACCAAGAGAACCTGGAGCTTGCATAGCCAAAAAGGCTGGATTATAGAGGGTTGTGGTGTCTTCCAACCATAAACTTATTTATTTATTGCCAGCTCTTGGGAGCCCAGAATAAGCTGGCCTTGTTTGAGTTGTTCCTGTGGGGTGTTCTGTGACAGCAAAAAAACAGGTGTTTAGAAAAGCAGTCAGTACAGTAAGTGTCTGAAGGAATGTTGTCACCAGCACTGCCAGCCGGGCCTGCTAACCTCCAGGAAGGTAGCAGGGTCTGAGTCATCAGTAAGAAGGAACAGGCCCAAAACATTCTGAGATTCCAGTATAGAAAGAGGAAAGGGAAGGGCAGAAATATCAGTAAAAGGGAGATGGGAAGGAAGGCGGCTCAGCTGGGAGATTGCTCACCCACCGTGTAGTCAGGTTCCTTTCTGCTGCTGTTATAAAATACTGACCAAATGAAACTTAGGGGAGGGAAGGATGTCTTGCCCTCACACATGCGGCACACTCCATCACTGAGAGAGTCTGAGCATGAACTTGACTCGGAAACTGTGGAGGGTCAGTGCCTACCAGTGCATGCACACCTGGCTTTCTTGTATAGCCTAGAACCAGCTAATAGGCAGTGGTGCTGCCTGCAGTGAGCTGGTCCTCCAACATTTGTCAAGACAATCCCCCACATGCAGATCTGATCCAGACAATTCCTCAATTGAGGCTTTCCTTTAGACTGAGTCTAGTTTTCCAGTTGATAATTAAAACTAAGACACCATAAAGACCTTAGGACTCAAAAAAAAAAATCTGTGTATGCTCGTGCATCCCTATAATCCTAGCCTGGGGAGTCAGAGACAAGGGATCCCTAGGTTGAACTGGCCAGACAGACTTCTCTACTTAACAAGCTATAGGCCAGTGAGAGGAACTGTCTGACAAAACAAGGTAGGTGGTGCCTGAGGAGCAGTACCTGGGGGTGACATCCAGCCTCCAGATGCTTGCACATTGCCTTTGCAGTAACTCACAGCTCATATTCTGTTGATGGTGTCATTCTCGTTCTTGTCCTCTCCCTTTCTGTGTTACAGCATGATCTCCTTCTGTCCAGTCTGTGGCAAAAGTGTCAAGGTATCATTCAAGTTCTGCCCTTACTGTGGCAATGCCCTGCCTATAGAGGAAGATGGAGGCACCCAGACTGGCAGTATGCCTCTTGTGTCATCCTTTCGAGGTAGGAGCCAGGAAAGTCCCACCCAGTCTGCCAGTTCCTTATAGCTTCTGTAGTTTGGTCACAGTGTTGAAATCCCTGACTATGTAACTGTCAGAGGGTGCTCTCTGGGTCTCATGACCACAAGAAGAGAAGTTTCCATTACAGTTAAGCATGATTGTAGAAGCAGAGTTGAAGTGGAAACTTCTAGTTTCTTTGGAAAATCAGTTATGTTAAAATGATGTTTTACTGGGGCACACAGGTGAAAGGATGTCTTGCGAAAGCAGACACATGAAAGGATGCTTGATGAAGGAGTATAAATATGACCCCACAGACAGTGGGAGAGGAGCACGGAGCTTTGGTTTGGTTTGCTCTGCCTCGCTATTCTTCGCTAACGACATGCATGTATTGGTTCACCTTGTACAGTGGAGCATTGTTGAGCTCCACTGTGGTAGCATTGCCATTAAAATAAACTTGCCAAAGAACTGCTTAGGAGGTTCCTGTGGCAGCTTGCTGCTTCAGCGGCCCCTGCCGTTTCTTCAGGACTAGACTGCAGCTGCTGGTTCGTGTGTGCTGTCTGCCTGACTAGAGGACTGGTCTGTAGCTGCTGAGTCGTTTGTGGAGTTTGCTATGGAACTGAGCTGCGGCCTAAGAAGATTGATCTCACCCCCAAAGAACTATTTCTAAATAGGTCCACTTTCCCTGTATTCTAATAACTTTTCTCTTCCACTACCTCTGGTGGGTGGTGGGCAAGAGGAGAGGTTGAACGTTTATTAAAGTAGGTCACAAAAAATGTATGCCTACAAGAGATAGAGACACTTTTTCTTTTGCAGAGTCAGGAGATGACACTTTTCTTTAGCAAACAGTTTGACTGGACAGTGGTGTCAGCCACGTCTTAGAGGACGGAGATGCAGCTGAAGTAAGCAGGAGTGTACCAGGCTGAACTCAGTAAAATGAGGGCCTCTCATCTCCACATAGTCCTAGCACCTCAGCAGACTGGTAACACAGTTATAGTGCAAGGCCACGGTTGGACTATGTTGGATGCATATTAAAACACGGAGTATTCAGTGTACATTTCTTCAAGAGCACACGTGTGGCATTTAGAAGGCAGCTTACAGGACTTCTCTGTCCCATGTGGGGCCTGAGGATTGAACTCTTCATCCTTAGGCTTACTAGAAAGTACCTTTACCCACTGAGCCATCTTGCCAGGTGTAGGCTTACATTTTTTTTTTTATGACCTACTTTAATAACTATTCTTAAATTCTTTAACCTCTTCTAGGCTACCACACACCAGAAACAGTGGAAAAGAAAGGTTAATAGGGCAAAGGTGGATGTGGACTTGTTTAGAAATAGTTCTTTGGGAGCGATTCCAGTCTCCATTGTCAGGATATCAGCAGTTCAGTTCACACTAGTCAGTGGCCACTCGCAAACACCATCCAGGAATCAGCAACAGCAGTTGATCCAGAAGAAACCTTGAGGCTCTGCCAATTGGCCCAAGTCTGCAGAAGCAGCAAGAAGCCTCTGGAACACCCCCAGAAGTTCTTTGGTGTGTTTCTCTCTACCACAACAAACCATGATCAGCAAAGAAGGCAAGGCAAACCAAAGCTACAGCACCATCACTGAAGACCAGCATTAGCAAAGCCCAGCGACCACCAGCAAAGAGCTACAAGGCGAACCAGTGCTACAGCATCCTCCACTGTCTGCTGGGTTATACGTCTATCCTTGCCATACATTACATGTTCTCTCAAGCATCCTCTCTAGCAAAACATCACATGTCTATTCTCAGCAAAACATACTCCCACATGTTTGCTTCAACAAAACAGCCTCTCCTAAGATAGTGACACAGCTGAGTCTCCAAACCAAAATATCCACTTTATCCAGGGCCTCCATGGTACCTTCCAATGATAATCATGGCAGTTGACAACTGTCATGCCACTGGGGTGTGCCACTTAGCATACACATGTATTATAATGAAGTTAAAGGTTTCTGGAATCACTGAATTACTCAGAATTAATAGCTGCAGCCAGGTATGGTAGCCTGTGCCTGTAATCCTAACATTTGGGAAGCTGAGGTGGAGAAGCACCATGAGTCTGAGTCCTGAGCTACAGAGTGATATTCTATCTCAAGTGTAAAACAAAAATGGGGCTGGAGAGATGACTCGGTTGTTAAGAGCACTTAAAAGAATAAAAACAGCCGGGTGGTGGTGGCACACGCCTTTAATCCCAGCACTTGGGAGGCAAAAGCAGGTGGCTTTCTGAGTTCGAGGCCAGCCTGGACTACAGAGTGAGTTCCAGGACAGCCAGAGATACACAGAGAAACCCTGTCTCGAAAAACAAACAAACAAAAAAGATACAAATATTTGCGAAACATGTTTAATATGTTTGCAGAATGTAATAAAAGTGCTTTAAGTGCATATTATATAAGCATGTATATTACATAATTATGCAATAAGAAAGTGTATTCTTTAACTGGCAGACTAGACACAGCTAGAGAGAGAATTCATGAAATAGATGTAGGCAAAAATTTTTTGCAACCTACTTTTAATAAGGGTTCAACCAATCCTCTAGTCCACACACACACAGAGTGGTACCCTGCTACTAGAAGGGTTCTAGGGCTCAGAGTCTTACTACCCAGAGCTTGATCTTCTTTGGCAGCAGTTCAGTCCTGTACTGAACACCAAATACAATTCAGCAGCTGCAAACATTCCTCTAGGCAGGCAGACACCAGGCACAAACCAGCAGCTACACTCCAGTCCTTTCAGCAGACACCAGACAGCTGTTGTTCAATCCTGAAGAAACTGCCAGGCTCACCAGCCAGCCTAAGGCAAGGCCAAGGAAGCAGCAAACAGCAGCAGGAACTTCATGAGCAATTCTTGGGCAACTTTCTCTCAATGGCTAAATTACTACAAGTTGAGCTCAACAACGCAATGTAAGGGGAACAAATACATGTGTGTCTTTAGGGAAGACTAGCTAGGTGGAGCAAACCAGACAAAAGCTTAGTGCTCATCTCCCACTGTCTGTGGGGTCATATTTATACTCCTTCATCACAGGTCCTTTCATGAGTTTGCTATGTTAAAACATCCTTTCACCTGTGTCTGCTTCAGGAAAACAGTCTTTCACGTGTTTGCTTTAGCAAGACATCCTTTCACCTGTGTGCCCCAGCAAACCATCATTTGCTATAACTAACTTTCCAAAGAAAGTACAAGTTTCCACTTCAAGTAGAAGAGCTGGAGAATTTATTCAAAAGCACGACACAGTGCCACATGCATATAATCCCAGCGCTTAGGAGGCCTAGGAAGGACAACTGGACTCTTCTTGAGTTTAAGAAGGCCTTAGCTCTCTCTTTTTGTTCGTTGTTGGTTGGTTGGTTGGTTTTTTTTGACAGGTTTTCTCTGTGTAGACCTGGCAGCCCTGTAACTCACTCTGTAGACCAGGTTGGCCTCGAACTCAGAGATCTGCCTGCTTCTGCCTTCCAACTGCTGGGATTAAAGGTGTGCACCACCACTGCTCAGCTGAAAATCTTTCTCTTAAACAAACAAAGACAAATTGTTGAGCCAGCGTGATAGATCTGAGGATGAAAGTACTTGCTGCACAAACCTAAGGAACTGCGATCCATCCCTGGAAGCCACAGTACAGAGATGACTGGTTCCCAGAAGTTGCCATCTGACCTCCACGTGGTATTTCAGTGTATTACATTGTTTTATACTGTGAATACAGTCAATTAAAATTTTCAAAAAAAGAAGTTGCTCAGAAGACACCAGAATAACAAGTGATGAAAGATGTTAAAAAAAAAAAAAAAAAAGAAAAGAAAAGAAAAAAAAGGGCTGGGCTAGTGGAGGAGAGACAGCAGGATCCAGGCACTCTTGGACACTGGGCAGCAGACACAGCAGGGCTGTCCTGTAAAAATCAGAGGAAAGCATGGCTGACCCTGAGTACAGAGTTCTGCTTTTGCTGTGCATGGAAGGCCCTTTCTTCAGAACTCTAATCTGCATTTGGTTCACCTTTAGGCTCCAGGAGAGACCTGAATTCCAATTCTGAAACCTCCCCCAAGAAAGTGAAATGGTCACACACTGTCACTTCTCTCCCATTCTCCCTTCATTCTGACTGTGACAGTTCTGGGTCTGAGGACACCTTGAGTTCTCCTGACAGAGCCACAGGTGAGAGCTGGGACTGGTCCTTGTCTGGATGAGACAAAGATGGGTCATTTGGCAGGTTGGGGACAAGGCTGGAGAGATGTTTCAGCAGTTAGGAGTTCACTCAAGTTCAGTTTCCAGTATCCATGTCTCACAACTCACAACCACCTGAAACTCCAGATCCTGGAGATCCAGTGCCCTGCTCTATTCTCCACAGCCACTGTAGTCCTGTGAAAATACCCAGCCCCCACACAAACACATATATACATAATTGAAAATAAAATCTAAAAATTAAAACTATGGTTAAGAAAAGATTACTGCTATTCCAACTGAAACATCAGTCAGTCATCCCTGCCTTGAACCTCTTCCCATCATCTTCCCAGTATTCCATACTTGTCTATCCCCACAGAAAACTTTCAAACCCTCAAGTGGACCTATGGCCTCTTGGTCTCTTGGACCATGGTCTCTGCCTTGACTTTTGTCACTCCACAAACAGCACCTGTTCCATCTGCTATCATTTGTCACTCTGTTTGTTTTCTAGACAGTTTCTTTTGTTTGAATTTTTTGTTTGTTTGAGACAGGTTCTCACTGTATAGCCTAAGCTTGCCTGGAATTCACAACAATCATTCTGCTTCAGCCTTCTGAGTACATGCCATCACATTCAGTTTTTGAGTAATTTCTTCATCTCTATCTTCCAGTTCTTTGGAATTCTTCAAAGCTGAAGAAAGAGTTCTTCACAAATTCTTTCTTCAGCTATGTCTAGTCTTACATTTAAACTACATTGTCTTATTAGGGTTTTGGGTGCTGTGAACAGACACCATGACCAAGGCAACTCTTTTTTTTTTTTTTTTTTTTTTTTTTGGTTTTTTTCGAGACAGGGTTTCTCTGTGTAGCCCTGGCTGTCCTGGAACTCACTCTGTAGAACAGGCTGGCTTTGAACTCAGAAATCCGCCTGCCTCTGCCTCTGCCTCTCCAAGAGCTGGGATTAAAGGTGTGCACCACCACCGCCCGGCTTACCAAGGTAATTCTTTTTTTTTTTTTATTTTTTTTTTTTTTTTGGTTTTTCGAGACAGGGTTTCTCTGTATAGCCCTGGCTATCCTGGAACTCACTCGGTAGACCAGGCTGGCCTCGAACTCAGAAATCCGCCTGCCTCTGCCTCCCAAGTGCTGGGATTAAAGGCGTGCGCCACCACCGCCCGGCGACCAAGGTAATTCTTATAAGGACAACATTTAATTGGGGCTGGCTTTCAGGTTCAGAGGTTCAGTCCATTATCATCAAGGCAGGGGCATGGCAGCATCCAGGCAGGCATGGTGCTGGAGGAGCTGAGAGTTTTGTATCTTCATCTAAAGACTGCTAGAAGACTGGGAGGAGGGTCTCAAAGCCCATCTTCACAGTGACATACTTCCTCCAACAAGGCTACACCTACTCCAACAAGGCAGGAACACATACTGTAGTTCTAACTCTATGTCCCAGTAAACAGAAAAGCCACTTGAGGGATGTCCACCTCTAAGCTCTGTTAATCTATTCCTTCAAACCAATTTGACTTTACCTCCAGCTGGCCTGCCATACTCACCCACTCTGACCATTTAGAGGCCTGATCTCTTGGAGTATTTCCTGAGCATGTGGGCTTATCTGAGGCCTCTGCCACCTCTGGTAGACACACCCTCATTGATCCACTCGTTACTGATATTAATCATTATGGTTCCATGTCCCTTGCAGCCACTTTTCCTGGTCTGCATATTCTTCTTAGAAAGGACCATACAGGATCAGTCTATATCTTACCAGATACTATTTGGCAAGAGAGCCTGTCTGGGGGCCCTTCAAGATCAAGCCTGGGTCTCAACACATTTCTGGGCACTTTGCAGAGCTCAGCACATAGCCAAGACCCATTTCAGGATACTTGGGGGTGAATGTCAGTATCCAGTAAAACCCTTCTCTAATGTACTGTCCCCAGTAAGCTTCCT
Source organism: Mastomys natalensis (assembly GCA_021653895.1). Lineage (NCBI taxonomy): Eukaryota > Metazoa > Chordata > Mammalia > Rodentia > Muridae > Mastomys > Mastomys natalensis. Next base: position 719,992 of record JAJTUV010000673.1, read on the forward strand.
TTGACTTCTTCCAGCCATCTAGCTCTTCTGGCCCCACTATCTACCTTGACTGCTTCATCTCAGATTCGATTCTGACTGGTTATGTCTAAGTCAGAATCCTCAAAACACTGGGAGGGGTCCAAACCTGATTCACGATAGTCTCCAGTATTGTGGAACAAAGATTCTGCTCTGTGGGAGGTCAGGAAGAATTCCTGAACAAAAGCAGGGACAGTGCCTTGGGCACTGCTGCTCTCCTTTCTGCTTTCTCTTTATCAGGTCATCTCCCTGCAGGCACCTGGAGCAGACCCCTGACCCCCAAAGGCAGCCCAGTTTCCAACAGGCTGAGCCCTCGGACACTGAAGCGGAGCCGGGTGACCACCTCACTCCAGGCTCTGCCCACAGGGACCATGCTGACAGACCAGAATGGGAAACACTGGACACTCGGGGCCCTGCAGGCCCGGGATGACCAAGGCATTCTCTATGAAGGTACACATTGTCCCAGTGCACAGGGATGCTCCAGGCAATGCAGTACCACAAGGACAGCAACTTCACGGAGGAAAGATGGGCTAGGGCTCAGCGGGGAGGCCACATAGAGCAGAGCAGCTCAGAGTAGGTATCCAGGAACCAGGGAAAAGCATTATGGGAAGTGACCAGGGCAAGGGATGGCCTTCGGGAACATGCCCCAGTCACTTCCTTCTCCAGCTTAGCTCCATCTCCCAGTGCTACCATTATATTTGCATCCTTCAAAGAATCAATGCACTGTTCAGGTCAGAGCCCTGAGGACCTCAACATCTCTGGAAGTCATCAGAGTCATGCAGAACTGGCTTGCCCAGCCGTATCTCTCCTCAGGCCCATCAAGTTGATGGTCACAATGAGGCATCAGGGCTGAGGGTGTGGTGAAGGTGGTGGAGGGCTAGAACACTGCCAGAAAGCCACTTAGGGGAGAAGGAGGTGCATTTAGCCCACAGTTCCTGTTCATAATAACCCAAAAATTAAGGCAGGAACTCCAGGGGGCTGGTCACAACCATAAAGAACAAGGAAAAGAATTGGATGCATGTTTGCTTACTTGTGTTCTGCTTGTCTCCACTCTTGACAGTTCAGGAGCCCTTGCTTAGGGAATGGTGCCATCCACATGGGCTAAGCTGTCCCACATCAGCACTCCCTTACAGGCCAAACCAATATAGACACTCCCTCATTGAGACTTTCTTCCAGTTAATTCTGGGTTGTGTCAAGTTGACAAATCTATCACACTTGGCTAATGCAAGACTCTAGATTCAATCCTTGGTGCTTTGAAGAAAGGAAGAAGATAAGATGGGGAGGCAGGAAACATGAAGGGACAAGTGTTGAGCACCAAGTATGCACATCCCATGGGAACCAGAGAACTGGTTCTTGGTTATGAGCAGCTCAGAGATCAGGCCCTGACACTCCCCTTTGGTTCTGATGTTTCTCTCTTGCCATTCCACAGCTGAGCCTACTTGTGTTGTCTCCAGTGAATCAAAGACCCAGAAGTGGAGATTCTCACTCAAACTGGTGAGTGGTCCAGGAGCAAGCACCTCAGAAAGGTGGGTGTGGGGCTTTTCAAATTAACCTTGACCTCTGAGCCCCGGTGCAGCCTGCAGAGCCCACCCTGAAAAGAGGGTGCTCCTGGAATGTGACTCCGGGCATATTCCTTCCTCATTCTGGGGAGCAGAGGTGAGGCTTGTCCTTACATCTGCCTCTGCTGTTTCCTGACCATGGAATCCTGTCCCCCGTCAGCTTCAAGTTTCTGCATCAGTACAGCTAGCTTCCTAGACCTCTGTTGCCCACATAGAGTGTGACTGTCACATACTGTATTTATCACCTTTTTGTAACTGACAAAATGTCTGTAAAACACATCAAGGGTGGAAGGATTTATTTGGGTCATGGTTTCAGAAATATGAGTCTGCCATATAGGGAAAGCATTGCCAAGCAATGCAGCTTACTTGTCAGTCATGTGGGAAGGGTGTGGCCAAGAGCAGCTCCTGTTGTGGCAACCAGGAAGTGGAGAGAGTGAGAGCATGAGAAAGAGAATGTGAGGGTGGAATATATCTGTGCAGAAACCCCGAGGCCTAGTGCCACTGCCGCAGAGCTCCTGGGTGACAGACCCCAGCTAAGTGGTTCCCTTGCACTGTCCCTGGATTCTATCAGCCAGCCTTTGAGGTAGCTATTGTATTCCAAACTTAACAGATGAGAAGAAAGGAGTGGCTGGGCAGTGGTGGCGCATGCCTTTAATCCCAGCACTTGGGAGGCAGAGGCAGGTGGATTTCTGAGTTCGAGGCCAGTCTGGTCTACAGAGTGAGTTCCAGTACAGCCAAGCTATACAGAGAAACCCTGTCTCAAAAAAACCTAAAAAAAAAAAAAAAAAAAAAAAAAAAAAAACAGAAAAAGAGAAGAAAGGAGTGGAGAGAAATAGGGAGAAAGAGGCAGGAAAGAAAGAAGAAAGGAGTCAGGTTGGAGATGCAGCTCAGTCAGTATAGTACCTGCCCAGCATGCACAGAGTCCCAGGTTCCATCCGCAACACCACACAAGACAGGTGTGGTGCATGCCTGTCATCCTATCACTTAGAATGTGGAGGCAGGAGGATCAAGTATTCACAGTCTTCAGCTACATCAACAGTTTGAGCCTTGGATACATGAGGCCATGTCCTAGAAGAATTAAGGGGATGTAGTGTTGGGATTGAAAGGGAAGGGAAGGGGGACCAGGAGAAAAGAGAAAGGGAGAAGAATGTTGGACAAAAATCTAGCTATGTTTAACACTGTGGTCATAAGAACCAAGCAAGAGTACTATGTATAACTAAAAAATTAGACTGGACTGATTCATAGGTAGGTAGGTAGGTAGGTAGGTAGGTAGGTAGGTAGGTAGGTATGTGTAATATATGTGTGTGTGTGTGTGTGTGTGTGTGTGTGTGTGTGTGGTGTGAAAAAGACCCAGTCTTTAAGAATATATATTTTATTTATGTGTATGAGTATTTTGACTGACTCGCATGTTTGGTGCCCACAGAGGCCAACAGTGGGTGCCAGCTCCCCTATAATCAGGGTTACAAGTGGTTGTGAGCTGCCTGATAATAGGCTCTCGGAGCCAAACCTGGGTCCTCTGCAAGAGCAACCTGTGCTCTGAACTACTGAGCTGTCTCTTCAGCCTTTGATGTGTACGTTTGTTTGTTTTGTTTGTTTTTTGTTTGTTTTGACAGGTTTTCACTACATAGACTAGGTTGATCTGGAAGTTCTGGTCATGTCCTCATTGGCCGGAACTTGGTCATGAAGCCATGCCTCATTGAAAGGGAGGCTAGAAAATTAAGGTTTTAGCCGAGGGCCACGTATCTGGAGGCAAGTGTATGGATTTTGCCATAAACTAATCAAAGAGAGCTGGGCACTGGGAAGGAAAGCCTGCTCAGTCGTGGCACTCCAGGAACTGGGTCTTCTGTAGGATAGAAAGAGACTGAATCTGCTATGCCAGTGAGGTCTTCTGAGAATCTGTGGCCCTTGTCTAAGGGAGTTTGGTGTGACAGTCTCTGCTCTCTTGTCACCCTCAGGACTCCAAGGATGGGCGCCTTTTCAATGAGCAGAACTTCTTCCAGAGAGCAGCCAAGCCTCTGCAAGGTATCCCTCAGGAACAGAGGAGTTGGGTTGGGTGACAGTGTCCTCAAGGTATTTTATGATGTGACCAAAGACCTGAGTGTGCATCCCACCTGCACGCACAAGCCAGCCCCCATCACCATCAGCCCTCCCATGGGAGGACAGGTGGGGTTGATCTGTAGCAGCTCTGAGAGACAAGTGGTGACTGTCATGAACACTGTGTGCTGACTGTGACATCTGAAATTGTTAGGAAAACTTTTAACCAAATTGGTTCCATCCAAAACAAAATTACTAACAGTGCTTGGTGCCCTAACATTTTTTCTGTGTTCCGTGAGCCATGGATCTGGGCTGTATAAATGTGTGAAAATGCCACCCTGCATGCTTTGCCTCTCTCTCCAGCTGCACTCAGTCCTTTTGTACTGCTGCCGTGAGACCGGCCTGGTGGGAAGGACTTACATCCTAGGTAGTAGCTGAAACGCTAGCCCCACAGGGACCCAGTGATGCTGTAGCTGCCTAGACTTCTATCAATCTTACCAGCTTTGCATGTATACTCAAAGACCACCCTGATCATCACTTCTTTTCTGTTTTTGAGACACGGTCTCATGTAGTTCTGGGTTCTTTGAACTAGAAATGTAGCCAAGGATGACCTTGGACTCCTGAGTAACAGGCTTTCCGTGTGTCCCACCACAGTAGCTTTTATTCAGTGCTGAGAATAGGACATTACTGTACATGCTGGGCAATACTCTACCAGCCGAGCCCTGTTGTGATTACCCTCTTCCCCTCATGCCAGCTTTGTGCGTGCTTGCTCAGAAGTCACCTGTAGACATGGATCACATATACCCACCTGTCCCCACCTCTTCTCACTGACAACCACAAGGCTGTCATACCAATGAAGAGACCCAGAGTCTGGTTTGGGTTCTTTCTGCTTCTGGCCTAAGCAGAGGCTGTTCCTTTGGAACTGCATTGACCATGGATCTGACCCCGAGTCTCTGCCTCCTGCAGTGACCAAGTGGAAGAAGCAGTGCTTGGTCCCACTCCTCGCCATCCCCACCTGTGTCGGCTTTGGCATTCACCAGGACAAGTACAGGTGGGCCTCCTCATGTGTTGCCCGCTCCGGCCACCGCCACCTGATGGTCCCTCTGTTGCATGAATGGGCGTTTCTCAGGGAGACAAAGAGGGATTGGATTGCCTTCCTTCAGGATGGGACTGTGCCTCGTGATTAGGATAGGTCCAGCTTGCCAAATGATGAATTTTATTCAGCTTGACTTGCAGAGCAGCAGGTGACCAAAGTCCCACTGCTCTGTAACTGTGCTTTTTAAATTTTATTTTATTTATTTATTTCATTCCATTCATTCAATTTGGGCAGCAGAGGGAAAGGGGAAAAAAGCAAAGTGGAGAAGCAGCAGAGAGCGAGAGCTAAGAGACACCTGAAAGGCTCCCTGCCTGCCGAGAACCAGGTTGTGGGCATTGGTGCAAGGAAATGGACTTGTTTATGGATTGGGTGAGAACTAAGGGGTGAGGCACCTCAATCCCCTTAACTGCAGTATGAGAACTTACAGGAGAGAGGGACCGTGAGCCTAGTGGCAGGGACACACAGCTGTAGATTAGCACTGGTGGAGACAAGTGTCCTAGCTCGCCCTGCCCTGCCCAGTCTCTGTAGAAAGCAGGGCTGGCATCTCACATCTCCAGCTCCCCAGGTCCTCTCTCTTCTAGGTTCCTAGTGTTCCCCTGCCTGGGTAGGAGCCTTCAGTCAGCCCTGGATGACAACCCAAAGCATGTGATATCAGAGAGATGTGTGCTGCAGGTGGCCTGCAGGCTGGTACGTACCTTAAAACCATCCCACATCCTCTTTAAACCCCAACTTCCCCATCAGGCTGATTAAGTAATCTTCATGGATGCACAGAGGACAGAACGCCAGTGGTCTAGCCTGGTGGTGATGATGCCCCTTTAAGATCAGCCAAGAGGTCCAGCCTGGAACAGAGAGTGCAGGCCATGGTTTGTGAGTTTGGGCTCTCAGGATAAGTAGGAACTAGCAAGGTGCTGGCATGAGGAATGGCGATAGTGTACAAGACCACCTTGGTGATAGCCAAGGAGACCACTTGGGCCAAAGCTGTCTTAGTTACTCTTCTCTTACTGTGATAAGACACTTAAGAAAGAGTGTACTCTGGGCTTCCTGTTCCAGAGAGGTGAGTCCATGATGGCAGAGTGGCAGTAACAGTCCTCAGCTGGAGCAGCCAAGCACTCATGTCTTACAGCCATAAAACATGGCACAGAGTGTGATGGGAATGGCAGGACAGCCCTCCCACAAGGCCACGTGTCTTAGTGCTTCTCAAACAGTTGCATCAACTAGGGACCAAGTATTCAAATACCACAGACTATTTGGAGGACATCTCATTCACATCACTACAGCTTGTACAAAGATGTTACTCATTCACTCCTTCATGCTCTCACTAGTCACCAAATACCGAGTTTTCTCTGGCTAGGGTGGAACAGAAGGCAGCCAATCCTGTCTTCATGACTTCATTCTCACAGTTAGGTGGACAGGGCTCTGGCAAACAGTTGGACTGTTAGAAATGACCTGTGCTTAATGAAGAAGGAGTCAGATGACACTGCTGGAGTGATATAAGTACCAAGGGGGTGATGTGCTTGTTGGGTGAGGTAAATGTTCTAACTCAGTGTATAGTGGGGGGGGGGGGGTTAGTGTGTGCAGAGAACAGCAAGCGACTACCAGGTAAGTAACGGGATACTGGGGAGCCATGAGAAAGTTGGGTAGGTGAGGCAGAAAGACCCTCAGGCCATGTGGAGGTGAGCTGGAGTAAAGAAATTAGAGGCAAGATGAAGGCTCGGCTGGAAGAAGATGGGACTTGCAGAGCATCCTAGCCAGGGAAGGGAGAGACTAGAAGACAGAACAAGTGGTACTTGACAGACAGCTCAGCCCCAGGGTCAAGGAGGTGTCTGGAGAGAAGCAGGGTGTGAGTGATACTCAGATGAATCCTCGAAACACTCCAAAGCTTTGTATAAAAGGTAGGGCTGGACAGACAGGCAGAAATTGCTGGGAAAGGTTGTAGTTCAACACCAGACCTCTTACCTAGAACCCTCACTGCGGGACTTAACCATTTGCCTTCTCTATTAGAAAAATTAGCAGGACTCCCGACAGTGCAGGGTGCTGGTTATTGCTGCAGGGGGACATTAAGTCAGCACAGGAGGTAGAAGAAAAGCCAAACACCAGCTGACTGCTGAATTCTTCACAGGCATGCCACCACAGTGGATGCTACCCTAGAACTTGGCAGGATACTCCATTCTCAAAGGTGGTCTCAGGTTGACAGCTTTGCCTCTTTCCCATTTGTCATTGCTCTGTCATACCACCTCAACACCTTTTTCCTCCAGCTGGATGCTCTGGAGTATCTCCATGAAAACGAGTATGTTCACGGGAACCTGACAGCTGAGAATGTCTTTGTGAATCCAGAGGATCTGAGCCAGGTGAGAGCCAAACCCCTCCAACACTCACTCTCTCTCTCTCTCTGTCTGTCTCTTTTGTGGTGCTGGGATGTGGCTCCATTGCCTAGCATGTATAAAACCCTGGGTTCCATCTCTGGGACTACATAAACTGGGCACATTGGCACACACCTATCATCCTAGCATTTAGAGAGTGACAATAGGAGGATCAGGAGCTCAGTCACCCTAAGCTGGGTGCAGTAGTGCATGCCTTCCTTTAATCCAGCACTTGGGAGCAAGGCCAGGTTATCTCTGAGTTCAAGGCCAGCTTGGACTACATAGTGAGTTCCTATATATCCAGGGCTGTGGAAAGACCCTGTCTCAAACAAAACAAAAATGTTCAGTCATCCTCAACTATGTGTGGAGTTTCAGGTTAGCCTGGGCTTTATGAGTCTCCAAAAACAGTGTTAGCATTTGGATCTGAGTCTCTCTCCAAAGGCACATGGTGGTACTGTAGAACCTGAGGCAGGTGAATGCTAGGAGTTCAAGGCAGGTAGAGAGGTCAAAGCAGCTGTGTGGAAAGCTCGGTCCCCAGCTCAGTGCTCAGAATTGGGCTTGCATGTGCCTTGATCAGAGGGCTCAGACTTCACACTAGACTTCTCGAGTGCTGGAGCCGTCTTTGGTGCTGTCTTTACAAGGTGGTGGGAATTGAGAAGTGGAGCCAAGAGCATGTCTTTCAAGGGTGTATTTTTTAAGATCTATGTATTTTAGTTTTATGAGCATTAGTGTTTTCACTTGCATGTGTATATTTGTGAGGGTGTAGGATTCCCTGGATTCAGAGTTACAGTCTATTGTAAGCTGCCATGTGGGCACTGGGAATTGAACTCAGATCCTCTGAAGAGCAGTGCCTTGAACTGCTCAACCATCTCTCCAGCCCATCAAAGATGTATCTTGTCTTGTCCCTGTTTTCCCTCCATTGCTCTCTACTCCCAGCCTTCGTAATGTGAGAAGTCCCCACTCCACACTTGGTCCACTATAATGTTGGACCCAAAGTAGGGATGTTGCTGAATTTATGTCTAGCCTTCTGCAATCAGTAGCCATCCCCAAGTCATCTTCTTTACAACTGTTGGGATTAGGTAGGCAGCTATTGACACAGGCATCTGTGTCCGCACTGCAGCCCTAACCTCAGGTCTGTGTGCCTTCTCAGGTGACCCTGGTGGGCTATGGCTTCACCTACCGATACTGCCCAGGTGGCAAACATGTGGTCTACAAAGAAGGCAGCAGGAGTCTACACGATGGGGACCTGGAATTCATTAGCGTGGATGTGCACAAGGGATGCGGTGAGAGGGGCACCACCATGACATGCCTCTTACATGTTAGAGTCACACCCATGGCCTCCACATTCTTGATCATGGGTAATAGATACCAGAAGTGGAGGAGCAAAAAGGTGCTATGGTGGGGCCTGGGAATATAGGAGTGTCTTGGCCATGTGAGGGATTTGTTCCCTTCTTCAGAACCAAGGAGAACTGCATGTGGCCTTTGAGTAGTGGGGATATGGGATCTAGAACCCAGGACAGTGGGGAGCTGGACAGGAATCTCATATTTCCAGAGATTCAGATTTCCAATGTGGCAGACTTGGGAGATGATGAGTACTGTTTAGGGTCACCTAGGAAGGGCAGTTGCAGAACTGGGGGCCATCCGCTGCTGGAGCATGAGATCTTTGTGGTCTTGTGGGAGTTAAGCATCGAGCAAGAGGATCAGGTTATCCAGGGGAAATGTGCAAAGAGGGCTGACAGCCCTTCACAGGTTCCCCAGCCCCTGTTTCTTGAATCTCAGTGTCATGACCATCCGTCTGCCTGCACACATGCTGAGTATGGAGGTGCCTGTACTGCACCGGGGGCAGGAGGAAAACAACTTAGTACACAGCTGTCTGAAGAGTGAGTTAGGCAAAGGGATATTGCCTGTTCCCTCTCCTCTGTGATGAGGTAGCTCAGCACCACAATCCTTCCCCGCTTAACTATATGGGAAATGAACTGTTTGAGCGATGAGAGGCCAGGCCTGGTGCACAGGCACCCAGGGCTCCTTGGATACCTGTATTAACAGAGGATGAACAGACGGGGCAGGGGGTACTGGAGTGGGCGACAGCAGCAGAGTGTGTGAGAGTCTTGGGGAGTATAAGGGTGGCTGGGGACCGAGCAGTGATGTCTAAGACTGTTTCACGCCTGGAGTGGAGAGCTGGGGATAGACACATGAAGAAGTGGAACAGTGAGACTAAGCCACCACCTCTCCCCTTTCCTCCCCAGGGCCCTCCTGCCGCAGCGATCTTCAGACCTTGGGCTACTGTATGCTCAAGTGGCTTTACGGGTCTTTGCCATGGACAAGCTGCCTTCCCAACACCGAAGAGATAACTAGGCAGAAGCAGAAGTGAGTATAAAGGTCTGCAGCACCCCATACTAGCCAGGCACCCCTCAGGAGGGGAAGAGTTCAGACCCCAGCGACAAGCAGAAGGGATGGGTAGGCAGCCACCCACAGAGCCACAGCCTTCTGCAGCCTCAAGTGAATTCTCTGCCATGCATTCCAGCAGGAGAGAGGTTTGGGCTCTGGAGCCATGCCACCCAGATTAGCTTCTGGCCCAGTATTGTGGGTGCTGGGTGAGTACCTTGACTTCTGTGAGCCCTGGTGTTCTCCCACTGTAAACTGCTATATAAGTAGCACCTGGGTCACAAGCTGTGACCAGTTAGGGAGTGAACATATGCTGTACAGGGTTCCATGCTCACTGCAGGCAACACGCCACAGCTTACTCACAGGCTGCAGTCTGCAGGCCTACATCTCTACTCAGTCACCCTGCCTCCATACTCCCAGGATTAGTGCCTTGGCCTCAGCATGTGCGTCTTTACATCTTTTTGACAGTTGTACTTTAAGCGGTTGGTAAGGATAGAAGGCAGCCATTGTGCTGGTGTTCAGCACCGAGGACAGCTACACACTCGTGTTGGTGCCGCCGAACTGCCGTTCAGCACTTAGGATAGCGGCAGGAAGTCTGCTTTGGGAGTGGAAGCACCGCACAAATGGCTTTGAAAGGAAGCATGATGCTGTGTGCTTCAGCACCAAGGACGATTTGATGTTGATCTTAGGGCTTGCTCTGTTGTGAGGAAGTGTGGCATCTGCTGGGTCCCTAGGGTATGTGCCTCAGCACCAAGGACAGCAGACACCAGTCCTGGGGAATCCCTGAAGGTCCTGAACCCAGATTCCAGGATGGCCTTCACAGGAGTCTGAGGTTCTAACAGAGGTCAGACTTCCTGGCTGTCTCCAGGATTGTTAGCTGGACCCTGGGAAGAGGAGATCTCTGAGAAAAGAGTGAGCAGTCGAGGGAACACCCACCAGGCTGCTACACTTCCTGTCTTAGGATACTTTGGCCTGCTTGGTTAATGTACCCCCGATCGTCGTCTGTCTGCTACTTACTCTCCTGTTCCAGCCACAGCATGTGGTGTTGTCTCCACCAGTGGCATAAGCGGATGGCTCGAAAGCCAAAGCTGAGGAGTAACAGGTTAATACTCCTGTTTCCTAGATGAGGAACAAAGCAGGAGTTCACAACACCGCAGCTTCAGTTGGTGTGCTGACTTACATCTCAGGCAGAACCTCGAGCTCCACACGCATTTAGTTCCCTTTGTCCACATTCTGTCCCCATATGTCCTGGCAACAGAGACTATGCACTCTGTGTCCAAGTTATAGTGGTGCTGTAAGCAGTAAGGAATGCTGCATGACCAGCCTGGCCTTAAGTGTGGACACCGAGGTCATGTAACAGGAAGCAGCCAGAGCAGGTGAGGGTGGCGGCCTGGGCAATAAGCAAACAGAGATATGCTCTTCCCAGGTTGGAGAAAGCCTTTTTTCATGGGGGCAGGTGCCTCCAAGAGTCTGCAGGTAGGCTTGGGGAGGCAGGTGTTTTATGTCTCTGCATTCATTAATTCATCCACCTAGTCAGCCAGTCAGTTTGGTTTCCTGAGGGCATCCATGGGCCTGTGTGTGTGACTCAGACCCAGCTATGACTGAGGTAAAGCTGCCTTAGTCTCCACACTGAGGTTCCCCTGGGTTCAATCCTCTATTCCACCCCCAACTCCCTGTAACTCCTGAGAGAACCCCCACCCCATGTAGCTTTTCCTTTCCTGAGACTTAGCTGAATGGGCCATGCTTCACAGACAGGGTCTGTGCTCACCACGGGGTACAGAACAGAAAGAACATGCTGGCACCCTGGGGCAGAGATGACTTGGATTGAAGTCCACCATGTGGAGAGGTTTGGTGCAGTAACTCAAAGGGCTGCCAAGAAGCAATGCTAAAAACATTGTCATTTCCTAGTTCTCAGCATATCTCTAGGATTGTACTGGGTGGGGTGTAAGGTTATATGTGTGCACATGCCTGCATGACTGCAGAATCCAGAGAGCAACCTTAGGTGTCATTTCACAGGTCCCATCAATCCTCTTGCCTCAGTTTCTGAAATTTCAAGTGTGAACACTATACTTGGCTTCACTTGGGGTAGGAAGAAAGGAAAGAAGGGAGAGAAATGAAGGGAGAAAAAAAAGGAAGAGAAGGCCGGGCGGTGGTGGCGCACGCCTTTAATCCCAACACTTGGGAGGCAGAGGCAGGCGGATTTCTGAGTTTGAGGCCAACCTGGTCTACAGAGTGAGTTCCAGGACAGCCAGGGCTACACAGAGAAACCCTGTCTCGGAAAAAAAGGAAGAGAAGGAAGGAAGGAGGAGGGAGGGAGGAGAGATAGAGGAGTGGAGGAAAGTTAGATCCTCCAAGTCAGAGTTTTCTGGACTATTCCTGGCTTCTCACTTGTCCTGGGGCTGGAGTCAAACCTGGCTTTTCCTGCATACCAGCATTGCCAGGGCATTAGACCTCTATACAGAGTATGCAAGCCCCCGTAAGGGACTGGCATTTTCTGCCTAGTGCAGTTCAGGGAAGCTTCCTAGTTTACCAACCACTGAGCTTTGTCCTAAGAGGAGAACATCTATCTGCCAGGGACTGGGGTCAGGGTGGGAAAGGCCAAGCCAGGTGTCCTGTTTGTGTGTTTTTCTAGACAGGGCTTCTCTGTGTAACCTTGGCTGTCTTGGAGCTCAAGCTATAAACCAGGCTGTCTTCGAACTCACAGAGGTCTGCCTGCCTCTGCCTGGGATTAAAGTCATGAACCACTACTGCCTGGCAAACCAAGTGTGTCTTAGTTAGGGTTTTTTTTTTTTGTTGTTTTTGTTTTTGTTTTTTTTGTTGTTGGTTTTTTTTTTTTTTTTTTTTTTTTTTTTGGTTTTTCGAGGCAGGGTTTCTCTGTGTAGGCCGGGCTGTCCTGGAACTCACTCTGTAGACCAGGTTGGCCTCGAACTCAGAGATCCGCCTGCCTCTGCCTCCCAAGTGCTGGGATTAAAGGCGTGCGCCACCACTGCCCGGCCAAGTTAGGGGTTTCTATTGCTGCAACAAAACACCAGGACCAAAAAGCAAACTGGGAAGGGAAGGGTTGATTAGCTTACACTTCCACATCGTATTGGAACCTGGAGGCAGGAGCTGATGCAGAGGGGGCTGCTTACTGGCTTGCTCCCCCTGGCTTGCTCAGCCTGCTTTCTAATAGAACCCAGGACCGCCAGCCCAGGAATGGCACCACCTACAGTGGGCCCTCCACCCCTTGACCACTAATTGAGAAAATGCCTTACAGCTGATCTCATGGAGGCATTTCCTCAACTGAGCCTCCTTCCTCTCTGATGACTCTAGCTTGTGTCAGGTGGACACATAAAAGCAGACTGTATACCGGGCATCACAGTAGAATGGGAAGGGTGAGGGCCTGTGAGGCCTGTGGGTCTAAGAGCATGGAACAGGGAGGACATGATGGAGGCCAGGCCACAGGGAAGCCACAAGCAGGTTGTGAGCTTGGAGGGACAGTGCTGGGCCTGGTCAGAGAGTGCCATCGAACCCTTACGGAATCACAGAAGCAAGAAGCCTGAAGTAGATCCACAGCCAGGACAAGGGCGTAGTAGGGACTAAGAAGCAGGAGGGTGGGGCTTGAGAAAGTTTGGGTAATTGCAGGAGAGATCAGATGAATGATAGGAGCCAGGCTGACAATGTAGACTAGAGAACCAGAGGGGAAGGGGCCTCGGGGCAGGAGCCTGAAGTAGTGTCTGTCTTTCCTAAGTTGTGTGTGTGTGTGTTTAGAGGATACTTCATCTTGATACATCATTCCTTTCCCATATGTTTCTCCTGAAGGTATCTGGACAACCCTGAGCTCTTCGTGGGACTGTGTGGCCGCTGGAACAGGGTCTCAGGTATGTCCTACAGGGAGAGGTGCCAGCAAGCCTTGTAGCTTGGATCCTTTCTTTACCATGTTTTTCTTCCTGCTTGCCCAGTTGCATGTGTATTGTGTATGCTTCCTGTAGGACACAAACAAACATGTAAAAATATTGAATGTCTCCCAGTAGTAACAGGGTTGAAACCGTATACATAATTCTTGAGTTGTTTGGAGCTGAGAGTGGGATCCAGGGCGGGGCATGTCAGGCAAGTGCTCACCACTGTGTCATTCCCCTGCCTTTACACAGAAGTTTATTTTTCATTTATTTTAATTGAACTTTATACATTGCATTTATTTGATTTGATACAGGGTCTCCTATACCAACCTAGTCTAGCCTCACACTTGCTGTGCTCTCCCAGGCTGGCCTGGGAATCCAGGTCGTTCCCCCTCCTTGGGTGCTGGATCACCATGCCTACAAACACATACTGTTTTTTTTTTTTTTTTTTTTAGCTTTTATTTATTTTCACTTGTAATTTGTTTTTATTTTGTATGTGTATGTATGTGTGTCCCAGCATGAGTGTGGAGGTAAGAAAACAACTTCAGTGCCCTTTACTGGGATCTTGTGGGTTCTGGGGATCAAACTCAGGTCATCAGTCTGATGGCAAGTGCCTTTACCCCTGAGCCGTGTTGTTGGCTCTGTTACTTTTTAATAGAATAATATTAGCCAGTTTAGGTTCCTGTTTTTCCTTGTTTGAGACAGTTAGATTGTGGAGGTTTCTTACGTTAATACTTGTAAGATTTTGTTGTTTGAGACAGAGTCTCGCCTTGTAGCCCTGGCTGGCCTGGAACTCACAGAGATCCACCTTCCTCGAATGCTGAGATCAAAGGTGTCTGCCACTACCTCCGGCCATTTGTAGGCTTTGGTCAGGTTTTTGTAATTAGAAAGTACATCGCTGTCTTTGACACTGAATTATATGTTGGGAAGGTGTACTCAGTGTGAGTGCTGAGCTCAGACCCCCTGAGTCTACATGAAGCTGGTACAGTACACACTTCTATAAGCCCAGTGCTCCCACAGCAAGAGAACTGAAGTTCACCAGCCAGCTAGCTTGTGTCCACAGCAGCAAACCACAAGACCCTGCTTCAAACAGGTGGGAGGTGAGGATCAGCACCCAGGATTCTCTGATATCTGACCTCTACATGCATACACATGCACCTGTGTGTGTACGTGAACATGCTTACATGCATGTATACAGAACTATTTTTAAAACTGGGGTGGTGGTTTTGTAATCATGAATTAATTTTAGTGGGAGGTTGGCTAGAGAGATGGCTCAGTGGTTAAGAATATGTACTTACTGCAGCTGGGCAGTGGGCACACGCCTTTAGTCCTAGTACTCAGGAGGCAGAGGCAGGCAGATCTGAGTTTGAGGCCAGCCTGGTCTACACAGTGAGTTCTAGGACAGCCAGGGCTACACAGAGAAACTTGTCTCAAAAAAAACCCAAGAGAGAGAGGTGGCGGGGGAAGAGGGATCTTACTGATTTTCCAGAAGACCTAGGTGCTATTCTCAGAACTCAGACAGCAGTTCACAGCCATTTGTAACTCCAGAAGGATCCAGAGTCCTCTTGTGTCCTCTGTGGGCAGTGTACACACAGGTTGTACATGAACAGACATATATCATAAATGAATCATTAACATTTTTTAAAAGTACAATGAGAACTGTGGGTGTGGGTGTACTGTATAGTAGAGTGCTTGTAAAGCAAGTGTGAGGTCCCAGTGACCCTCTTCCAAAACTTACCACCTGAATTGTGGAGTATAAGCAGTGAGAGTCCACACACACACACACACTATACACACACACACACATATACACACACAGACACACACACACATCCTCCCTCCCCCAGCTTTCCACAGTAGCCTTTGTTAGAGCTAAAACCAGATTTTTTTAATAAAGCTTTATTTTTATTTCATGTGTATGATTTTGTCGTCTGCATGTGTGTCTGTGCACCAGGGGTGTGTAGTGCCTGTTTAGGCCAGAAGAGGTGTTAGGTCCCCTGGAATAGGAGTTATAGATGGTTGTGAGCCAACATGTGGGTGCTAGGAATTTAACCCACATCCTGTCTGTTAACTTCTGATCCATTTCTCTGGCTTAGGTTGGGTGATACATGGCTGTTCTGCTGGGCTTCAGGGACTTAAGTGCAGCGCGGTCTCAGGCTTACTGATTTGTGTAGCTTTTCCCATCTGCAAGTCACTGGGAGTTCCAGGGCCTCAGCCAGATAGGTTTATCTCTGCTGAGTGGGGTTCCCATGGGGTAGATTCATCAGCCCAGAGCAATCTACGGCAAGCGCAGAAGGTAGGAAGTAACACTCAGTGTGAGGGTTGGGGCGACAAATTCAGGGCTGTGGGGAAAGAGCACTGTCATGCTAGCCTTGCTCACTGCGTCTACAGCCCATTCCTGTTCTTATCCAGCATATTATGAATTTGGATCCCAGCACCCATGTGAAAAGCCTGCACAGCCATGTGCACTTAGAATCCCAGGGCTGGAAGCAGCTGAGACAGGCAAATCGTTGGGCCTCAGTGGCCTGCTACTCTAGCTAGATCAGTGAGCTCCAGGTTAGTGAGAGGCCTTGTCTCAGAAAAGAAGGTGGAGAGTGACAGCTGCTGTTGACCGCATTCAACACACACAGACCTGCACATACAGAGCAGCACACACATGGATCATAAATACACCTGAAAATTAAGAAGACCGCCATGGGGCTGTTGACGTGGCTCAGAAGGTAAAGGCCCTTGCTGCCAAGCCTGGTGGCTGGGGTTCAACCCCAGGAGCCACGTGGTAAGAGGAAGGAATTACTACAAGTTGAGCTCTGACCTCCACACACACAATAGATAAATGTTAGGAGAATACCATTGGAATGGAGAGAGCTCATCAGTCACGCATGTGTGCTGCTCTTGCAAAGATCTGAGTCCAGCTCCACACCTACATTGTGTGACTCCAGTATACTATCCTCTGAGGGCACTCGCCACATGACACACACTCATGCAGACACACACACACATAAAAATAGATAATCCCAGTGTTTGAAAGGCAGAGACTGGGGGATGTCTGTGAGTTCTGAGTCAGCCAGGGCTATATAGAGACTGTCTCAGAAAAACAAAACAACAAAATGGTACCGTCATGGTATTGGCCTGTTTCCCCAGCATTCAAGAGGCTAAGGCAGTAGAATTATCAGGAATTCAAGGGCAGCCTGTGGTACGAAGTAAAACTTTTGTTTGTTTTTGGGTTGGTTTTGTTTGAGACAGGGTTTCTCTGTGTAGTCCTGGCTGTCCTGGAACTCAGAGATCTGCCTACCTCTGCCTCCCAGCTCCTGGGATTAAAGGCATGTGCCACCATGCCTAGCCAGGGTGAGACTCTTTACAGACTCCCACCCCGCCAAATTAAATTATGAACGAGCCCTTTTCTTCTAACCTGTGTGGTATAAGCACCTGAAGGTGTGCATTGGTCTCTCAGGAACTGGAAGGCACCTCGTACCCTAGGAGCCATGGACTCTTAAAAACATGAGAGTCTGAAAAACATGTCACATGTCTCATGAGGCAGCAAGACCAGGCCAACTCCATGGTTTCCTGCATCGTGGCACACCTGTTTTGTGCTGCCATGAACTTAGTACTGTTTTGTGTTTTCCAATGGTTCAAAATTTTTTTAAGGGCTGGAGAGATGGCTTGGTGGTTAAGAACACTGGCTGGTCTTCTTGAGGACCCAGGTTCAGTTCCCAGTGTCCATATGGCAGTTTACAACTGTCTGTAAATCCAAAATTCTGTCTTACAGACATACTTGCAGGCAAAACACCAATGCTCATAAAATAAAGATAAATTATTTAAAAGAAAAGCTGTTGAAAGGACACATAATTTCACACGGGGCTTGCCTGCCGCTGATGCTGGTACCGTGATGCCCACTGCTTCCCTCTGCTCGGTGGCTCCTGTGCACTGTGCTCATACTCCATTCCTGCCTCAGCTGGAGCCTGCAGGCCCCATGCTAGAGGTGTTGGGAAGTAGTACCCGTGAGAAGTGGGTGAGGGCTGGTGAGGGCTGGCTGCTCAGCACTCTGCTGTTTACTATTCTGCTGCGGCTCCAGGGATGCTTCCACGCAGACAGCAGCTACAAGGACTCCCAGTGGCTGAGCAGGGGACTGCAAGCAGCACCTCTCGGGCCTCACCTGTGCTTTTGGGTGTCTTGATCACAGAGACCCTGCAGGAGTACCTGAAGGTGGTGATGGCCCTCGATTACGAGGAGAGGCCACCCTACACCATGCTGAGGAACAATCTAGAAGCTCTGCTGCAGGATATTCGGGTGTCACCCTATGACCCCCTGGACCTCCAGATGGTGCCTTAGGTGGAATCCAGGTGAGGAGGTTGTTGCCTTAGCCCCTCACCCCACCCAAGCCTGTGAGGGACTGGGTGCCCCAGCCCCTGGTATACCCTTGGTTTTCTCATGGGCTCCTGATGGCAATTCACGAGAAATCCAGACAGTTGGAATTCAGCTGGGTGATCTGTGATAACTAGAAAATTTTGAGGTCACCCAAGTGTGTTGGTACATACCTGTTATCCCAATTCTGAAGTGGAGGCAGGAGGATCAGAAGTTCAACGATAACCTTAGCTATATAAGAGTGTTTTTTAAAAGCCAAAACAAACAAACAAACAAAAGAAATCAACGGGGTTGGAGCTGGGGTTCAGTCAGTAGAGTGCTGGCCTGGCATGCTGGAGTCCTGGGCTTCATCCCTTGCACCCCATAAACTGGACATGGTGGCATACAGATGCAATTCTAGCACACAGGAGGTAGGTACAGCTCAGAAGCAAGGCCAGACTGGGCTACATGACACCCTATCTCAATCTGTCATGAGTTCTGTAGAATGTCCCATAGTAAAGTTGTGCCCCCAAGTGGAAATTCCCTAAGGCCATGCTCTCTCCCAGAGCATCTGTGTCTCTCACTGTGCTTGGCTGCAGTCAAAGCTTGTATAGCATGCATGTGCAAATACAGACACTCATAGACACTCATGCCCACACACATAAGAACATGTAGGAATGGGAAACGATGCATTTGGAGACATTTTGGCTGACACAGGAATGTTCCATGGCATGGAGCAACAGAGATGAGGAGGCTAACTGAACACTGTGCAGGGTGCAGCCAGCCCACCTCTACCCTGGCAGCATCATCTACCAGACACCACTAGTGTCATGAGTGTGTCATGAGTGGTACTTCCTGGTAGCAGGCTCTCTCCTTCTGCAGCATCTTCCCCTTCCCAGAGTCCACCAGGCACCGCCCACGTATCTCTTCCATAGCCTCCTTAGACGTTTGCTTCTGTTAGTCTCAAGACCTGGTACACTGCCCCTCTTTTGTTGTTTGTGTGTTTGAGACCAGGTCCCACAAAACTCAGGCAATGCTCAAACTTTGTAGCTGAGGCTGGCCTTGGTTCTGATCCTTCTGCCTCTAGCTCCAGAGTACTGGGATTCACAGCCTCCCTCACCATCCTGGCATTCCTTGATGCCAGTCACATTCACCTCATGTCACCTGCTCCCTGCTGAGTCCTGTCTCCCATCAACAGGATGACTGGCTTCTGAGTGGCCACTGTCTCAGGCCTCAAGGCTGCTTGTCCCCTGTGTTGTTGGTGTATCTCCACACCTCCCAGAAATATGACAGGAGGGAGGTGCCGAAAGCCTGTTCCTTACAGTCATGTTTATTGTTTAACAGAGCTTCTGACTTGCAGCTTGAAGTAGAACATGAAGTAGTGTGACTCGAGGCCTGTTTGAACTCAGAGCTCCTGAAGGAATCCCTTGAATGTGCATTCTCGCCGCTCCCTTAGGAAATACAAATCATACAAATCAGCACCTGTGTTGGGGAACCTGAGTCATGTCCCGTAATGTGACGCCCCTCCCTATCCCTCAGCCTCTGTAGTTGAGGATGGAGGTAAGTGGATGCTGGCAGCAGCAGCAACCACTCTCTAGGACCTTCCTGCCTTGGGCATTCTTGTGATAGCATAATAAACTGTTTTTAATCAAAGCCTGGAGAGTCCGGTGTCCACAGAAGTCCTGGAAGAATCTCCCTCCTGCTTATCCAGCCTCTTGGTCTTTTACTTAAGAATTTCAGCTGGTCAGAGTGATAGTGCACACATGCAGCCCTAGCTGCTGGGGTGCCAAGGCAGGGAGAACACTCAGCCCAAGGGGCTGAGTCCAGCCTTAGCACCCCAAGAAAATGTCCATCAAAAGCTTCCAACTTGTTTATTCCTACTTTCCTGAAGTCAGCCACCCACGCAGCCAGTATCACACTTCTCCATTCAGCCACCGTCACACCCTCCAACCTACACATCCACCCATCCATCCATGCTTCTGTCCATCCATCCATGCTTCCATCCATCCATGCTTCTGTCCATCCATCCATGCTTCCATCCATCCATTCATCCTTCCATGCTTCCATCCCTCAGCTGCCTAGTGATAGGTTATTTCTCCACCACCAGTGAAATGAGCCAATTTAAACCAGATTAGATTAAAGGTAGGTTTATTGGGAAGCTGTTCTTGGGTAGGTGAGCTTACTGGACCCCCAAGAACCAAGACCAGGGAAGTCACCATGAGGAAGGGGGGTGGTAGGAGAAGGAGAGAAAGGAACAAGCACAGAGAAAGAAGAGGAAAAGAGAGGAAGAGACCAAAATGTCTGGATTATATAGGGAGGAGCCTCTGGGGGAAAGCAGCTCAGTCCCTGGGCTGGAAAGTTCAGGGTTGGGGGCATGGTATGCCAGGTAAGGACTGAGGGATGCTGGGAGAACCTGGAGGCCAGTTCTGCCTTGGTATGTAAGATATGCACCTAAAACTCTTGTCCCAGGCCCAAAGTCAAACACCTAGTACTTCTTTTATCCACCCTTCCATAAGCCATATATGCATGTGAGTCTGATCCCCTGGAGCTGCCATTCCAGGTGATTGTGAGGATCCCATCGTGGTTGCTAGGAACCAAACTTGGGTCCTCAAGTTCAATAGGCACTCTTAACTTCTGAGCCACCTCTTCAGTCCCCAACACTTTGTCCCTAGTGGAGAATTCTTGGCAGAGCTTGGCCCCAGCCCCTCACTGGGTGATGCATTGCAATGGCAGGAGTGTGTTGGGGAGAAAACCACATGGTGTATTAAATAGATTTCCATCACTATGGCCGAAAAACTGACACAAACAACGGAAAGGAGGAAGGATTTCTTTCAGCTCCTGGTTTCCGAGGATTCGTGCCCCGACCCATGGGAAATTCAACGAGGACCAGGGTGGGAAGCAGACAAATGGAAGAACAAGAGACACAGAGGAGAGCACACACTCAAATTTTAATTTCAGGCAGCAGGTTATAAAGGCATAGCAAAACAGGAAGTTTAGGCAAGGATCTTTGCTTAAGGCTATCCCACTATCATATCCTCCTGGCCTAAGACCATCCCACTATCATAACCGGCTTCTGGGAAATACCAGACATTCTTTAACTTCCTGGGGCCTGAGACCGCGAAGTCCTTTCTTAACCTTGTACTTTAACTGACTAGGTTTTTCCAGAACAGTGGGTAATTTCCTGGGTTTGGCTCCTGGCAGGTTCAGTCTGTCATGCAGAGTAAATGCAGACCAAGAAACAAGGAGTGTGATGCCCTGGTATCTTTCCTGCTTTCTCATTTTATTTCATCCTAGCCTTGTCTTCATGTGGTGGTACCAGCATTCAGGGTAAGTCTTTCTGTCTGTTGTGTAGCCATTTCATCCAAATCTTAAGACTCAAGAACTGCTAAGAGAGAGTTCATACGACTCAGGAAGTAGCCAGGTGATGGTGGTGGTACATGCCCTTCATCTCAGTAGTTGGGAGGCAGAGACAGGTGGATCTCTGGGTTTGGTAGAGAATTAACAATGGAAAATACTGAGACACACTTCACAAAATGTAAACAAACAAACAAAAGGTTACCACAATACAGGTGCAAATCAGTGCAGGTGCCAGTGTCTACATAAAGCCTCTCCTTAGCCGGGAGGTGGTACACACCTTTAATTTTAGTTCGTGGGAAGAAGAGACAGGGGGTTCTCTGAGTCTGAGGCCAGCCTGGTCTACAGAGCAAGTTCTAGGACAGCCAGGGCTACACAAACCCTCTCTCAAAAAAAGGAAGAAAAAAAAAAAGAGGCCCCTTATTTCCATGCATATGTGGCCCAGCCGTGAAAGTGTAAGATGAAGGCTGATAAACATGAGCATTTTGAGGCTTGTTGTTGCCTAGTTGTAGCCACAAGTTACAAAGGTCTGTAATAATTTTGGGGGCTGAGAATAATCATGAATAGATCAGATATGACTCTGCCCATTTTAGTATCAGACAGCTTCCATAGCCAAGTCTTTGGCTTATAGTTACTGTTCTCACCAGTCCTAGGGTTGAGCAGGGGAATACTATAAGTATCAAACAGAGGGTAATAGTCAGTCTGCAACAAGTCTTATCTTTAGCGGGCCCTCTGAGTGTGGCTGTGCCGTCCATCATTGTCCTACATGTTGATGCTTTCTCTTGGCTACTATCCTTAACTTCAGTGGGTCCTGAAGATGAGACTGGACAGGCCGTCGTTGGGTTGAGTTCTGTTGTTTCTAAGGAGCAGGCTATAAATGGGAATGGTAGATCCAGGTCTGGATCCCATCAACTTTGACTGCTGTGGGTGTCTTCCATCGAGGGGCCAGGGTAGGTGTCTCTTAATCAGCACTAAATCTCCAGGCTGGAACCAATAAGGGGTGATCCATGAGCCTAGTTCATGTAGGTGTCAAACATGGACATGTAGACCAGTTGGGATCCTCTGGAGTGCCTGGATTGACTTAAGGATATCATAATCAGAAATCTCAGCTAGCAAATCTGCCTTGACATGTGGAAGGGTGGGAGGGGGCCCCCCAAACATCTCATAAGGGGTTATCACATCTACATAAAGAGTGTTCCTAGCCCTGAGGAGGATGAAGGGAAAGAGAGACACCCAGTCATCTACAATTTCTAAGGTTAATTTAGTTAAGGTCTCTTTAAGGGTCTGATTCATCCTCTCTTCCTGGTGTGAACTTTGGGGGTGATATGCACAGTGAAGTTCCCAATTTACTCCCATTGTTTTTGCTAAAGCTTGAGTAACCTACAAGATAAAAAGCTGCTCCATTGTCCAAAGCGTAGGAGTTACAAATCGAAGTGTTACCTCCCATGGGCTTCACAGTTTGAGCAGTTTTCTTCTTAGTTGGGAATGCCTCAGTCCATCCTGAGAGGCAATCTATAAACACTAAAAGACATTTGTAACCAGATTTTCCTGGTTTTACATCCATGAAGTCTGTTTCCCAGTAGACTCCTGGCGAGGTTCCCCTTTCTCTTTTAGCATCTGTTGTTTTGGGAGCTGGGCTTGTCATTTGACAAGAATGACATTTAGTAACAATACCCTGCAATTCCATAGCCCTGGAATACAAAACACTAGATATTAATTCTTTCATCTTATTTATTCTCATATGTGTGCTTGCATGGAGATCTCAAGCCAAAGTTCTACCCATGGTTTTTGGTAGAATTTTTCTTCCGTTTGTATCTCGGCATCCATCCTTTGTGTAGGTATTAGGCAGGAGCTGATAAGCCTGGTTATCTTCTTTGGAGTAAATTAGATGTTCAGGTAGGATCGGGTCTGGGGAGGGTCACCAGCAAATGTTGGAGAGGCTGTTTGGCTGTCTCCCTAGCCGTCAGGTCTGTTTTATGATTACTGATAGCCTCTGGGGTCTGACCCTGTTGATGCCCAGGACAATGTTTGATGGCCAATTCTTTGAGAGCCATAGAGCAGCTAGGAGGTCTAAGATCTCCTGTTTGTTTTTAATTGTCCTTTCTGCAGTCAATAGTCCTTGTGAACATGTGCTGTGGCAAATGTGTATTGACTATCAGTATAGATATTAACCATTTTGTCCTTGCTCAATTTGAGCACCTCAATGAGAATTATTAATTCTGCCCTTTGGGCCAGTGTCCTGCTCGGGAAGGGAGATGCCGATTCTATCTTGTCCAAATCTACCACTGCCACCCCTGCATGCCTGGTGTTTTCTTCCATATAGCTACTTCAGTGTACATGTTGAGATCTGCATTAGGCCAGGGCCTGTCAGTCAGGTCTGGATGAGTCCTATGTACATGTTGCAGGGTTTCCAAGCGGTCGTGTATCAATAGGTTTTCCAAGTTTGGATTAGGTAGCAGGGTGGCAGGGTTCAGTGAAGTGCTAGGGACAAAGGACACTCGTGGTCAAGCAACAGAGACCAATAGTAAGTTAGCCAGGCATTTGAGATCTTGGTCTTTTGAGATTTGAGGTCTTGGGGGCCAGGGGAAGGTCTTGAGAACTCCCTCTATGGCATGAGAGGTAGTTAGAATCATAGGCTGTCCCAAAGTTTATTTCTTACTCAACAGGTCTGTAGCCACTATAATCTTCAAGCAGTTTGGCCATCCTGCCACCATTGGATCCAATTTCTTGGGTAGATAAGCTACTGGTCATCACCAGGGGTCCAAGGTTTATGTCAGCACACCTTTGGCAGTGCCTTGGCTCTCATCCAGAAACAAATGGAAGAGCTTAGTCACATCAGGCAGAGCCAGAGCTGGGCCAGATAGTAGTGCCAATTTCAAGTCTTGGAAAGTTTTCTCATTTTTTTTCTTTTGTCCATAGGAGAGTTTCCTCCTGCCCACTAGTGGCCTCATAAAGTGGTTTAGCTATTTCAGCAGAACCTAGTATCCAGAGCCTACAAACCCAGCTGACCCTAGGAATGTCCATACTTGGTGCCTGGTCTTAGGTATGTAGATGCCTAAGATGGTCTCCTGTGGGCTTGAGGGAGGGCTCTTGGATGCCCCCCCCCCCGCCTTGAAGTGGAAACCCAAAGAAGTCACTTCAGAACCACAGATCCTGACCCTTCTTGGCTGAGACCCTATATCCCAGTGCTTGCAGTCTCTAGAAGAGACCTGGCTGCTTCCATGCAAGAGTCATCATCAGTGGCAGCCAAAAGCAAATCACCCACGTACTGAAGGAAAGAAACACGTGGCACAGTCTGCCTGTACTCACCACTGTCCTGGTGGAGGGCCTCATCAAAAATGAGGTTTTAAATCCCTGTGGTAGTCTTGTCCAGGTCAGCTGTCTGCCGAATCCATTCTCTGGGTCTTACCATTCAAAGTCAAAGGCTAGCTGTTCTTATCTAGGGGAATGCTAAAGAAGGCATCTTTCAGCCAGGCAGTGGTGGCGCACGCCTTTAATCCCAGCACTTGGGAGGCAGAGACAGGCGGATTTCTGAGTTCGAGGCCAGCCTGGTCTACAGAGTGAGTTCCAGGACAGCCGAGCTACACAGAGAAACCCTGTCTCGAAAAACCAATAAATAAATAAATAAATAAATAAATAAATAAATAAATAAATAAATAAAAGAAGGCATCTTTCAAATAAAGACTGTATAAATTTGTCTCTCTGGTGATGGGGAACTCAAGAGCGTATACAAGCTTGGAACTGTTAGGTGAATATCCTCCACTCTTTTGTTTACTTCCTGAATCTTACTCTGGTCTATAATCTTGTCCTCCAGGCTTTTTAACCGGCAGCAGAGGTGTGTTCCCAGGAGAATGACAGGGAACCAGGATCCCATGATCTCGAAGGCAGTCCATATGGCGCCTGATACCCTGGAGAGCCTTAGGTGACAAGGGATACTGCCTCAGCCTAATAGGGCTAGCAGTAGCTTTCATACCCACCACATAAAGAGGCAAGCAAGAGGCCAAACCTGGAGGATTACTTTCAGCCCATACCTGGGCTATCAGATTTATAAGTTCTTTTAGGGAGGGCAATGGGGAAATTGTTCCTTGATCCTCTGGTCTTAGGCAGTATTCATCTTCTAGTGAGAAGACAGAGACCAGGATTGAATCTCCTTGGACAGATGTTCAGCCTTCTGGAGAAAAATAAATGAGAGCCACCATTTTTGTCAGGAGGTCCCTCCCCAATAAGGGGTAAGGACATTCAGGAATCACCACGAAAGAGTGAGTGACAGTTTTTTTATCCAAGTCCACACATCGCTTAGTGGTCCACAGGTAAGGTGCACCTTGGACCAAAGTGGTTTGATTTGTCATAGGTCCCAAGGGCTTCTGGTTGACCCTGGTGTCAACAAGAAAGTTTAGTGGATGTGCCCCATTATTAAAGTTATCTGAGGCTTGGGAGGGGACTTTGAGCCCTGACAGCCTCAGTCTGCCAGTTCCATGACAGCCTTGGGCTCCTGTTTCTCTGACTTCTGGGAGTGTTCATTCTTCCAGTGGCCCATTTTCTTACAGTAGGCATATTGATTTTTCTGGAGCCTTGGATGGGGTTGAGATTGCTCAAATTTGCTGCCTTTGTCATTATGTAGGGGTCTTCTAGGACCATTACCCCTTGTATAAGCTCCTTGAGTTGCAGTACGAATTTTTGCCAGTTTCTTAGTTTGTCTTCTTGGCTTTCCCTATTACTAAAAGGTTTTTGAACAATCTCCATTAATTAATTCAGACAAATTCTTACCTTTGAAGCCTTTAATTTTCTGAATCTTCTTCCAAATGTCAGGGGCTGATTGACCCACAAGGCCACATTGACAGCTCACTGGTTCCCCTGTGCCTCAGGATCAATCAATGCATAGGTGTGGTGGGCATCCAGGAACCTTTCCAGGAAGGCAGCCGGAGATTCCGTGGAACCCTGTACTATCTGACTCACTTTAGATAAACGTGTGGGGTGTCTAGCAGCCACCTGGAGAACTCCCATAAGAATCTGGCAATAACTCTGAAATGCCTCCTTACTTTCATTCATATTTGGATTCCAATTGGGGCCGACTCAGGGAAGGCAGCAGGAATGACTGCAGGATCCTCTGTAAATCTGCCCCTTTTCCCTGGGAACAGTTTACAGGCTCCCACCCAATGCAGACCCATTCCTCTGTGGTGAAGAGGGTCTGGAGGGGTTGCTGAACCCAACAGTCATTACTTACATCAGCCCCAGCAGCAGCAGTGCAGTCCACACTACCCACCCCAATGTCCTGGGTGCCCAGATGAAAGACACACATGCAGCCTTATATTTAATACACTTTTAACAGCTCAATGGTTGGGCTACTTTTTTTTTTTTTTTTTTTTTTTTTTTTTTGGATTTTTCGAGACAGGGTTTCTCTGTATAGCCCTGGCTATCCTGGAACTCACTTGGTAGACCAGGCTGGCCTTGAACTCAGAAATCCGCCTGCCTCTGCCTCCCAAGTGCTGGGATTAAAGGCGTGCGCCACCACCGCCCGGCTGGTTGGGCTACTTCTTAACCTCTATGTGGCTAACACACTCCCCTCCAATATTCCTGAGTTATTACTAACTAAAATCTATATTCTATCCCTCCTGGGCCATGATCCCTGGCTTCTTTCTACATGATGGCTATGCTCTCTCTTCTGCACCTCTCAGGTCTGATGTCTCCTTTTTCCTCCCTGGCATGGTGGCTATCTCCTTCCCCTCTTCCCTCTGTCTCCTTGCCCAGCCATTGACTGCTGACAGCTTTATTTACTAGTCAGAACCAACTGTCAACAGGGACCCTCAGCATCTTCCATGCAGATGTGCAGATTCTCATGCAATTTTGGGGACCCAATTGACAATAGAAGCATTAGACAAACCACAACACAGGTGGGCTGGTGCGTATGAAAAATAGTCTCCAAAAGATATATTAGAGTGTAATTTTAATTTTTTTAAATCATATTTTTAATGATAGTTCTTAAATGTTTTAACCTTTCTTGTCACCCACCACCCACTAGAGGTAATGGAGAAAAAAATAGTGGGAGTGAGGGGTTTGGGGGGTGGACCCCGTTTAGAAAGGTTCTTTAGAGAAACTCCCATCTGTGTTGTCTGGAAATCAGTAGTTTAGTTCACAGGTTAGCAGGTAGCAGCAGCTCGATTGAATTGCAAGCATCTCATGGATACACCAGCAATATAATTCGATAGTCTGGTTAGCAACACCAGTGACACAACCTAGTAGAGACAGCCAGGCCTCAGCCTTGGCTCAAGTCAACAGGAGGGACACAAGAAGTTCTCTGCTTTGTCTTTCTCAGGGAATAGAAGATGAGCAAAGACACAAGACCCACAAGTGTTACACAGCTAGCTGTACCAGCAAGCCAAGCTCTCTCTCCAGCACTCTGTGGAGTCCTATTTATACGCTCCAGATATCACGTGTCCTCCATGTGACTTGCCTCAGCATTGCTCTTATCTCAGCATGGATCTTGTTTCAGCACAGGTCTTGCCTTAGCGAATGTATCTAATCAGCCCAAGTCCTTGGAAGTGGCAACAAACTGCAGCACACCACCAGAAGTAAGGTGGACCAATACATGTGTGTCATTAGCAAAGAATCCTTCATCACGTGTCCTTTCACGTGCTTGCTTTAGCAGAACATCCTCTCTCCTGTCTGCTTCAGTGAAACGTTCCTTCACAAGTCTGCCTTAGCCTTTCACACCTATGTCCACTTTAATGAAACATTTCTTCACATGTTTGCTCCAGCAAAACACCGTCCAACTGACTTTCCAAAGGACCCTTAAGTTTTCACTTCATTAGAGCTTGAGGTTTCTCAGAGAAAGGCGGATTCTGAGCTTTCTAGTTGTAGATATTGCTAGTGGAGAAAGGCTTAAAGATCAGAAAAGGCATCTCTCCCTCCGGAGTTGGGGGAACAATGGCATGCAAAGGAAAAGCCTCTGCTGAGGAACTGAAGTGGACTTCTGATTAGGCGTGGGCCGGGCTAGTTATGACAGATGAGGTACTTGAGGAAAAAGAGGTCAGGTAAGGAAGGATGGAAGGTTGAGAGAGAACAGGAGGTGGGCTATGAGTAGATTCCTCTCCCATTTGACAACTAAGGAAGTTCAGAGTGTTAACTAATGCAACTGCTGGGATTTGAGTCCTGGTCTGCCTCAGTTTCTTTGATCCTTAAGTGTCTAAAGTGCGCATGGCATTATGCTCTTAGGTGTATGTTCTTTCATTTACTTATGAAGTCAATTCTCTTATATACCAGCTCTTAACTGATAGGGCACCTTGGCCATGGATTGTTTCAAACACTCGCAAGCAATTCAGTAGAGAACTCAAAACCAGTTTGTGACCTCAGCACCTTATTTGTATTAGTTCAGAAAGACAGGCGAGAATTAATTACCTTATAAGGTAAAAGAGTGAATGTGGTTGGGATAATAGCTGCCTCCTCCGCAGTAGTTGTGGCGGTGGAGGGCTCAACCCTTCATCCAACAGGGACGCTCTGCTAACAGACACCGCCTGGTGACATAAAGAATCTGATAGGCGTGAACCAGACGATGAAGGACAGTATCCTGAATGGGAAGGACATCAGGTACTCAAAGGACCCCTCAGGAGCCAGCCCATGCCAAAGGTCAGGTTGACTGGAAATACTGGAAGTAGCACCAAATTGCCTCAAGAGAAGTGTCAAGAGTAGAAGAGGATTGCTCTCTTCTACTCTTTCGTGACAGAAATGAAAATTATGTAAAGAATAACAGTGCCAGCAAACAACCTGAAAGCAAATGACAGACATTTGCAGAACAGATTTTCAAAACAGAAGACAGTGTTGTGCATCAGGGTCAGGTGAGAGCCCAAAACACAAAGGACTAGATGGTAACTCATCCCCTTCACCTAAAGAGGATTTTTTCAGTGTCCCCTAAGCTCAAAGAGCAAAACCTGTGTCTCTTATGAGCCTTTCCAGAGGTCTAGACAAAAACCAGAAGAACAGAAGCAGATCTGAGCAGGTGCAGGACACTTAACCTCCTCACAGAGGGAGGGGCTGGCAGCCTTTCTAGCTTTCAGTAGTATCCCAGAGGCGGTCTTGAAGGCAGAGGCTTTCCCTATCAGTGCACCAAATGTTGGGGTCTGGAATTAGCCACGCACTGACCACCCAGACACCAGCCTGTAGGAGCAGCCACAGGTCATTGCTCCTCTTGAGATCTCACATGGCTGTTTGGCTTTTCTCTCTCTGAAGCACAGCAAACTCTGTCTCTTCTCTCTTTGCATCTCTCTGCTTTCCTCCAGGGGCCCAGAAGTCCCACCTATTCCTTTCACCCAGCAATTGACCCATGACTTCTTTACTGACACATCAAGAACCAATTGGGGAACAGGACGTTAGCATCAGAACCACTCCTACAACTAACCCTTACAGTGATTGTGAAAGACCCCCGGAGAGGGGAGACCCCCACTCAAGCCACAGGAGATCACGGCCACCCAAGGACTCACAAGACACCAATCTTGTTACAACCACAAGAGGTTTATTTCGGGGGAAATCAACATGTTGAGGTCGAGACTCTTAATCCACAGGGACAGAGTAGCTTCGACCCCTAGCTCAGGAAGTGTAGGGTATTTAAAGGAAAAAAAGCCTACAAACCAGGGGGAGCGCTGGGCAGCACCAGTGGAAAGTCTCAGCCCATTATTCAGCGTATGACAGGGTTCAAGGAATAATCTTGGGGAAGTACAGGTTTTTCTCAAGAACTCAATCTTATTCAATCATATCATCTACTTTTGTGGTCAGCCAAGTCCTTGGAACACAAAGCCCCAGAACTAGCTGACCTGCTCTCTTAGCTCTATTCTATCTGCCAGTCTGCTGGGGGTAGACATTCTCTTAACCCTTCGATTGGTCCTCAGTGAAGTAGTGGGGTGGTAGACAGGCAGTGAACAGGGGAATTTTAGAACATTGAGATAACAGAGTGTAAGTAATACAGCTATAACTTTTGGGTTATTAGTATCGTTCTTTAGTGTCCGTTAAACCAGTGACTCCTAAAAAGTAGATGAACTTGATTTTGCCTTATGAGCAGCATGGACGCTACAAAATGGCTACAGTTATGTCAGGCTATATCAATGTCAAGTTTCAGGGCAGCCCAGGCAACCTCACTCAGCAGATAGAGAAGTGGAGGCCTTGGGATGACCTTTCTGCAAAATACACATCTCCAGACCTGTGAGGCCAAGGTGGATGTCAGGTCCCTCTGACTCTGTGGGGACGGTAACAAGTTTCCATCATGAGTTTGGGTCTGAAGGGACTGAAATGTGACTGGGAGAGCTCAGATCAGACGGTAGCCACAGGGTCCCTGACCAAGGTTTTCAGCAGACATCGGGAAGCTCTTGGCTCCAAATATTGCCAAGGGATGATGGAGAGAAGAGGTCCAGAGGGGAGTCGGATGGGAAGTGTAGCCTAGGCACGCATGCACAAGCCTTGGGTGGCTGTGGAGCAGGGCAGCCAGTAAGGAAGGAGCCAGACATAAGTCTCCAGCTACAGTGTCTGTGGGGACCAGCTGCAGAATCCTCTGCATCATCTTGAGGGACATCACTGTACCCCTCCTGGGTTGGTGACTTGGTATGACTGTGCTGGGCAGCAGGGTCCCCCCTTAGCTTTCAGACAAGCTAACAGGATGGCCAAGCTTGCCTGGGTCTGCGCCTGTCCCTCTTGTACTCCCCTATCCATGGGAGGAGGGACTCCCCACACACAGCTCTGCTGAGGTTTAGCACATACACCAGTCCCATTTACTCTGCTTACACTACAATCCAGTGTCCCTGTGCACATATTCAGTCACCAGAGGATAGCACTCATGACACTCACAGAGAACCCTCCCTGAACAAGCCACTCCTCTTCCACCCCAGCCCTGACACTTTTTTTGAACATTGGCCTGGTTAGGGTTTTGCTGTTGGGATTGTGTACATGCCTTGTTCAGCACTACACTGCCAAAGGACAATGGCATAGAGCACGTATCAACACATGGCTGTCTTGTCAGGTGAGTTATGTTCCACTGAGCGGACCTGCCACACGTGTGTGTTCCCTCTGTTGTGTGTGCGTGAGTGTCTGTGCTATTCCTGACTCACCCAAGGTGCTGGTCCTCATCACATTTCTCTCCCATGTGAAACTCTGAAACCCCTTAAGCCTATCATATTCCAAGTATTTGAAATTCAGTTTTCAACACTCCTGAGGCTTATTGGATCTGATCTCCCCCCACCTCCCTCCCTTCCAATGGGGTCAGGATAAGCAGGTGTCCTAAAACCAACTAAGGACTCCTCGAATTACTTACTCACTCTGAGATTCCCCAGGTAGCAGGTGTGAAATGGAAACTTCTAGTTTCTTTGGAAAGTCAGTTATATCAAGTGATGTTTTGTAGGCATAAATTTTTCACAGCCTATTTTAATAACTGTTCAACTTCTTTTCTAGTCCACCATGCACCAGAGATAGTGGAAAGAAAGGTTATTAGGATACGGGGAAAGTAGACCTGTTTAGAAATTGTTCTTTGGAGAAAATCCCGTCTGTGTTGTTAGGAAATCCACAGTTCAGTTCACAGGTCAGCAGTGACAGCTCGATCCACTCGCAGATACTTCAGAAATATACCAGCAGTCCGTTTTAGTAGAGTTGGAATAGCAAACAGGAATCAGCAGTGTTGGCATGACCTAGCAGAGACAGCCAGACCTCAGCTGAAACTGCATGAGTCGGCAGGAGCGAGCAGGACCAGCAGGGATGCCAGGAGAAGTTCTTTGCCACATTTGCTGATGCACATCGATGATCCCAGCACTGGGAAGGCAGAGACAGGGGGATGCCCAGGGCTCACTGGCCAATATGACCTAATTGCTGAGTCCTAGGCCCTTGAGAGACCATGTATCAAAAAG
Organism: Mastomys natalensis; assembly: GCA_021653895.1. Taxonomy (NCBI): domain Eukaryota; kingdom Metazoa; phylum Chordata; class Mammalia; order Rodentia; family Muridae; genus Mastomys; species Mastomys natalensis. The sequence goes on from JAJTUV010000673.1 coordinate 751,891, forward strand.
TAAAGCAGAGGAAGTCCTAACTACAACTCTGATGTTGACTTAAATACCCAATGCATGACCCCATACATACAGATGCAATACGCATGAGGACTGAGAGGCAGGGCCTCCATGTCCTGTTTTTCCTGAGGGAAGGGTGAGATGTGTGATATCATGGAGAAAGATACTTCCCCTGGTGTCTCTGGAGCACCTTCTTGCTATCTCTGCTTCCTGCTCCAGAGGAGGCACATCCTGCCTACCTGTGTCACCTGCTCCAGGGCACTGTGGTGATAATCACCCTATGAGGAGCATCTGCCCAGAGACACACCGTGAAGGCTGGATGTCCAGATGGCCCCTGTTCCTTGCCACTACCCCAGCAACCATTGAGACACAACAGGAAGCTGGAAGTTGTCCCAGGAGCTATTTTTTTAAAAAAGGTAGCTAGATGAATATTGAGGCTGAGGAGCAGGCCAATGAGCAGCATTCTTCCATGATCTCTGCTTCAGTTCCTGCCTCCAGACTCTCACTCTGCTTGTGTTCCTGCCTTGGCATCCTTCATTCTGAAGAGACACTTTAAACTGATGCCAAGTCATGGCGAGGATGAGTAGAGTGGGGAAGGAAGAGGTCGCAGGACAGACCTGTCAGTGTACACAACCACACAAGGGCACTGACCAGCCACACATACATACACAGCTGGTTCCTATGTTTCTTTCTTTTAGCCTTCAGGGATGGAGGTGGGGGACCTCCCTCTTTTCCTTCTACAAGGAGTCTTCAAAAACTCAAGACATGTCTAGAGAAAGCCCAGGAAAAGCCAAAGAAAGACCACTTTTTCTTTCTTTCTTCCTTTCTTTCTTTCTCTCTTTCTCTCCCCCTCCCTCCCCCCCCCCCCCCCCCCCTTTCTCTCTCTCTCTTTCTTTCTTTCTTGTTTTCTTGGTTTTTTTTTTTTTTGTTTGTTTGTTTGTTTTTTGCTTTTTGTTTTTAAGGTAGGGTCTTACTTAGGTCTTTTATCCCAGGCTGGCCTGGAACTCACTATGTCACCAAAGAGATAGTGACCTTAAACTTCTGATCCACTTGCTTTAATCTGCTGATGAAAGGATCTCACAAGGGGTAGGGAGTCCCTCACTCTGGTCCGGGAATAAACACTCACCCAAGGACACACGAGACCGTCTTGATGCAATTAGCAAAAGGCAGTTTAATAACGAGGACCCTTGGGTCGAAACGTGTCCATGCAGGAGAGAGAGGAATCGACCCAGGCCCCAGAAAGCTTGGGATTCTTATAGGTAGACAGTGGGAAGAGCAGGAAGATTTGGCATGGTTACACATGATGGGATATTTTAAACATCAGCAATTTGCATAGACTAGTTAGTTGTTTTTGACCATGAAACCTCGGACCCAAAAATACCAGATGGCCCATTACTCATTTGAGCTTGTTTAGACTTGCATGTCCTTGCATGTCCCTGCTTCCCCCTTCGTCCTTGGTCACTCTGCCCCTGAAGGGGCTCGAAATTATTATTATTATGACTAATTTTAACAAGTTTTTGGTGGTCTTTGCTGACCATGAATTTTTTGTTCTATGTCTCAAGATGTTTTTAATTTTTATTCCCACATTGAGTGCTGGGATTACAGTCCTGAGTTAAGCCTGAACCACTTTTTTCTTTCCTTCCGGAATTACTTTACTAGTTCTGTGGAGATTCTTCCAGAGTGAGACCTGCTGTTTGGAAGAGACACAAGCTACAGGACAGGCCCTCACTTTGTGTGCGTGTGTGTGCGTGTGTGTGTGTGTGCGTGCGTGTGTGTGTGTGCACGCGCGTGAGTGCCTGGTGCCTTGGGATGTCAAACAGGGTGTCACATCCTCTGGCACTGGGATTACAGATGGTTGTGAGCCTCCATATGGATGCTAGGAATCAAACCTGGGTCCTCTGCCAGCACTGCACAGTCTCTCCAGCCCATTTGTTTGTTTCTTAGTGAACCCTGGCTATGACCTGCTCTTGAGCACATAGACCCTGCCTGCTCGTCCTGCAGTCCATTCAGAGCATCTCACCCCACAGCATGCTGAACATGGTGAGTCCTAGAGTGCTCTGTTTGGGTACCCCCCAGCATCCCTTGCCTTTCCTCTCAGCTCTTCACAGAGGCACAGGCTGGGCTGGCTCTCTAGTGAGGCCCTCAAGTCTTTGAGCTGGACCCTGGTGTTTCTTTTTTCTTTCTTTTTTTTTTTTGTTTTTGTTTTTGTTTTTGTTTTTCGAGACAGGGTTTCTCTGTATAGCCCTGGTTGTCCTGGAACTCGCTTATGTAGACCAGGCTGACCTCGAACTCAGAAATCCGCCTGCCTCTGCCTCCCAAGTGCTGAGATTAAAGTTGTGCGCCACCACCGCCCGGCATCCCTGGTGTTTCTTATGTTCAGCTGGTAAGCGCCAGCCTTGAAAACAGAAAGACCTGAGTTCTAGCCCCAACACCCAGCTTACAGCCAGGCTGGGTGCACACCTTTGATCCCAACACTGGGAAGGCAGAAATGGGTGTATCGCTCTGTGAATTTCAGGCAAGATTGGTCTATATGCTGAAAAGAAGAAGGAAGAAGGAAGGAAGGAAGGAAGGAAGGAAGGAAGGAAGGAAGAAGGAAGGAAGGAGAGGGAAAGAGGGAGGGAGGGAGGGAGGGAGGGAAGGAGAGAGGGAGGGAGGGAGGAAAGAAGGGCAAAGGCAGGTTGTAGTGGCGCACATTTGTACACTTGTGATTCATGGGCTTGCTAGCTAGCCAGCCTAATCAACATGTTCCAGACCAGTGAGAGATCCTGTCTCAAACGAGGTGTGCAGTACCTGAGGACGATACCTAAAGTGGTCCTCTGGCCTTCATGTGCATACATGTGCATATATACCTGCAAATACATGAATACCCCAACCCCTAGTATCCCCTAAAAAGGGGAAGACAGAAGCATCCTTTGACACCCAGTCCTCAAGGATGGACTGCACATGGTGACTCCCAGCATTCTGCTCAACCAGGTGGTCAAGGTGAAAGGACACTTCTTCTTTGTGGTCTTCCTCCTCCAAACCCACACGAAAATTATCCACAACTTAGTGGATCCTTGTCATCAGGGCTGTGGAAGTCAGGAACCCTCAGAGCTAGTAAACCATGGAGGCAGCTGGGCGCTTCAGAGAGGTGAGCAGCACATACCACAGCAAGAGGAACCTGGCAGGAGTCCCCGCAGGCTCTCTATGTGGAGCCATCTGTTCTGTTGGCTTCTGCCTCCCAAGTGCTGGGGTTGGAGGCATGTGCCATCATGTCCAACTGGGCACAAGGACTTCAGGGCATTGCTGTGTGACTTCTCACTTCAACAGGCCTAGAGCTTATACCCAAAGATGGAGCCAGGTGAACTGTGGGCCTGGAGCCAGCATGGGACTGGTCTAGGGCCTCTGTACATATGTTACAGTTGTATAGCTCAGTGTTCTTGTGGGACTCCTAAAAGTGGGAGCAGGGGCTGTCTCTCTGTTGCCTGCCTTCGGGACCCTTTCCTCCTACCTGGTTACCTCTTGCAGCCTTCATAGGAGAGGAGGCGCCTAGGCTTACTGCCTCTGCTAGGCCTTGGCTGGTTGATATCCACAGGAGACCTGCCCTTTTCTGAAGAGAAAGAGAGAAGTGGAGGGGAGCTGGTGCTGGAGGGAAAGGAAGGAGGGGAAACTGTGGTAGGTCGAGATGTAGGTACCCAAGCAGGGCTTCTCCTTCTCTGAGGAGAAAGGGAGAAGGGAATGGGGAAAGGGATTTGTAAGGGCAGGACTGGGAGGAGAGGAGGGAGGAGGAGGGCTGCAATTAGGATGTAAAGTAAATAAAAAATAAATTATTGAAAAAGAAAGGAAGGAAGGAAGGAAGGAAGGAAGGAAGGAAGGAAGGAAGGAAGGAAAAGAAAGAAACTCATCAGCAAAATGCAGGACAGGAGGAGCATAAGGCAGGTGATGGGTGGAGAGATGACCTGGTAGTTAAGAGCACTGGCTAAGTGCTCATGGGCACCTGTTAACTCCAGTCTCAGGGCATGCAAAGCCTCCTGAATTTTGCAGGCATTGGACATGCACATAATTCATATACATGCAGGCAAAACACTCATAACAGTTAGAAGTAGAAATAAAACTTTAAAGAGAAAGGAACCAAAACACGGGGACTGGGAAGATGGCCCAGTGGATAAGAGAGTTTACTCTGCAAGTGCAGGATCTGAGTTTGAATCCCCAGCACCCACATAAAACTCCAAGTATGGCTTCATGGGCCTGACACCTCGAGTGGTGGGGTTGTGGGAACAGCCATATCCCAAGAGTGGCCAGAAAGGTGAACCTCAGGCCCAATGGCTCAAGGGACTAGAGTGGAAAGCAATAGAGGAAGACAGTGTCTTGCTCTGGCTTCTCCATGCTTGTGTACAGCAGTATGCACTTGTATATTCATCCCACATGTGCGCACACATGCGCATACACAAACACCTTGGACTGGAGGCATGGCTCAACTGTAGGGCCCAGTTTAGGATCCTTTGCCCCAGCCTGAGGGATGGTGAACTAAGATCCGGAGGATCTGGAAGAGAGAACTGGAGGACAGGGGAACGCGAAGAATGATGGCTTGTCTATAGTCTGATGAAACTGTGATTTTAATTTTTTCACACAGGGATGATATACACATAGAGGCAGGATGTGGGGAAGGGAATGACGCAAGAGCTTAGGTGTTCAGGGGAGTACAGATATCTTCCAGGACAGGGTTTTGGCTGGGTGAAGAAGCAGGGAACAGGTCACTATGACTCTGTCTATGATTCATTTGTTCTTATCTAAGCTAGTAATTTCCACCAAGGCTACCTATATACAAAGTCTACGACTACTTGTTCTTATCCAGGCTGGTAGTTTTCCACCAAGGCTACCAGTCCACAAGGTCTATAGCTATCTATTCTAGGGTCCGTGTTTTCCCACAGAGACCAAGACTTTGTGTTAGCAGGCATATATGGCTGACTTAGGCCTATGGCTGATTTAGGCCTTCAGTGTGTAAGCAAGGTTGCTCCCAACAATCCCTCAATGAGAGAACAGGGCATAGCTCTGTGGTAGAGCTCCTGCTTAGCATGCACTGGCAGGGCCCGAGATTTCATTTTGTGATGATGAGTTTTAACTGTCAACTTGACACAACCTGTAATCACCTGAGAAAAGAGTCTAAATGAGGAACTATGTAGATCAGGTTAGCCTGTGGGACTGTTCTTGTGTGTGTGTTGAGTTTTAATTGCTAAGGAAAGATCAATCCCACAGTGGGCAGCAGCATTCTCTAGGCTGGGCCAAGAACTGTAGAAGAATGGAGAAAGCTGGTATGCTGGTTAACTTTTGACAACTTCATACAAACTAGAGTCACCTGGGAAGAAATACCTTAGATGAAGAATTGCCTCCATCATATTGGTGAGTGGACATGTCTTGGCGTGGGTGTGGGTGTCACTTCCTTAATTAATGATTGATGCTGGGGGCTTGGCAGCCCGCTATGAGCAGCATCACCCTTAGGTAGCTGATCCTTAATGGACCAAGAAACCATGGAGAGCAAGCCACATTCATGTTTTGAGTTCCTGCCCTGGCTTCTGTAGATGATGGTCTGTGTGACCTGTAAAAAGGAAAGGAAAGGACCCTTTCTTACTAAAGTTGGTTTTGGTCAGGGTATTTAAACAGAAACAAAACCAGGACATATACCCAGCATCACACAAAACCAGAGGTGAAGTCAAGAGGATCAGAAGTTCAGATCATCTTCTACTATATAGCAAGTCTGAAGCCAGCCTGGGCTACATAAGATCTCTCTCTCTCTCTCTCTCTCTCTCTCTCTCTCTCTCTCTCTCTCTTCTCTCCCACACACACACACACCACTAAGTAGCTAGAGAATTGGCTGAATAGACAAAGCTCTGTTGGTTGTTTTTGAGAGACTATCTGTGGTGGTTTGAATATGGTTGGCCAAGGGGGTGGCACTATTAGGAGGTGTGGCCTTGTTGGAAGAAGTGTGTCACTGTGGAGGTGGGCAAGAGAGCTTCCTCCTAGCTTCCTGAGGATATCAGTCTTCTCCTCGTGGCCTTCAGATCAAGATGTAGAACCCTCAGCTCCTTCCACACCATTCCTGCCTGGATGCTGCCATGTTCCCACCTTAATAATAATAGACTGAACCTCAGAGCCTGTAAGCTAACCCCAATTAAATGTTTTTCTTTATAAGAGTTGCCTTGGTCATGGTGTCTTTTCACAGCAATGGAAACTCTAACTAAGACACTGCCTTTATGTAGCCCTAGATGGAATAGAACCCACAGAACTCTGTCTGCTTCTACCTCCTGGTGCTGGATCAAAGGTGTGTGTCACCACACCAGCATCAATAAATCTCTAGCTTCGAAAGCTTGAGGGCCGGAGTTTGAATCCCCAATACCCATATAATCTCAACACTTGGGAAGCAGAAATGGGATCCCTAGGGCAAGCCAGGACTGGGGAGGTCCTGATGTAGTGAGAGACCATGCCTCAACAAGTTGGAGCAGAGAGCAACTGAGGAAGATGCCCCACTTTAATTCCAGGCACGAAAACACACCGAAGTGCATCCTCCCACTTGCAAATATGTATATACACATGTACACTGTACATTACACATGCACCCACATTAAAACCCCACAAAAACAGAGGTGAGAGCACGTGGGCCCTACTTAATCAGTGGGGTTAGAAGTACAGTCTGACAGTTCCTTTTCAAACCACCCTGAGCCAGCTTCAGTCCAGCCACAAAGGAACAGAAAACACCAGACCCTGCCTATACCTGTTATTCTAGATACCGCTGACACCCAAACTCTGTCAAGCTGCCTCCACCTCAGAACACACCCAAAGCAGAAAATGAGAGTAGAAAATTACTATGGAGAAGCTTATCTACAGGGCCATGTGTCTAATAAGCTTTAAAATAAACTTTTGGCAAAAGTCAGAGGCCAACACTACATGCTGCACCATCTTTGCCAAAGGAAAAGACCAAAAGTCAGGGAAAGATAAGGCTTAGATGCTATAATTGTGCTCTCCTGATTGCCCTGGCTGTCCTGGGACTCACTCTATAAACCAGGCTGCCCTAGAACTCAGAGATCCTCCTGCTTCTGCTGCCCGAGTGCTGGGATTAAAGCCATGTGCAACAACTGCCTAGGATCATATTTCTGACACTAGGGATTTCCAGGTCACTGATAGACTTTTAGGACCAAGGGTTGTAGCTGGTCTTTGGCTACTTTGTGGCTCCTTTTTTCTACTTTTCTTCTTTCACCCTTTCAACCCTCAACACTAGATAAGAGATGTTGCAGGAAATATTAAAAAATAAATAGATAAATAAATAAATAATGCACCATCCTGCACTATTCCCAGCTAGTCTCTGTCCTGGCAGTCTCGGTCTCACTGCCTCCACAGCTAGCCCCATGCAGCCACAGATCCATTGCGGTCTTCCCAGCTCTGGTTCACTTGCCTTAGAGCCGCTAGTTCCTTCTCAGCCATCTACCCCCTGTGGTGGGCCGTCACAAATCCCCTAAACTCCGTAAATTAAAAATCTAGAAGCTTGGCTGGGCAGTGGTGGCGCACGCCTTAGGCAGAGGCAGGCGGATTTCTGAGTTTGAGGCCAGCCTGGTCTACAGAGTGAGTTCCAGGACGGCCAGGGCTATACAGAGAAACCCTGTCTCAAAAACCAAAAAAGAAAAAAGAATCTAGCTTATAGTTAATCAGTCAGATTTATATATCAATAAATTCTCAATTCACAAGATGCCCACACAATAATTTCTGAGCCAATTGATAATGATACAAGCTGCCCACATAGATTAGACAAGTTATCCCAATTATTCTGTCTTTTATGATATTTATAGCTATCTGTGGCTATTTAAAGCCACACAGAATCTGGATCTTCCTGTTCTTCCTCCATCTTCCTTCCTTCCTTTTTTTTTTCCTGTCTCCATCTCTGAAACTCTTAGCTCTGCCTCCCCTTTCCCTGTCCAATCACAGGCTTCTTGTTGTATTGATTGGACAGGGAGAATTCTGCTACAAAGAGAGAAAAAGGGATAGAGGGAAAGGAAGGATACCCCTGAATTTAAAAAGTCAGGGGTTAGAAAATGGGCAACAGTAAAGCAATGTGATCATAGACATTCCTGCTGATTAGGGGCAGCGAGTTCCTTTGGGGCAAGTTTGATCTTTGCCATCAGGACATCTAATTTCTTCTTGTTGATGTTTCTTCTTGCACATGATTACTTAACAAACCATGACCAACAATGACCAAACAACAACCCACCTCTCAGAGTCCTAATATAGATATACCCTCTGAAAAGTCCCCCGCATTCCAAACATCACACAATCACAGAAAATATTTGTAGCTGGCAAAATTACCCACCTGGTAGAGCCTGAGGCAAATCATAGTCAGCTGCTGTGGACAGCCTGAAGCAGCCCCCTAACCTATACCTGGGATCAAAATGAAAGCACATTCCCATAATATTTTTTAAGAAGCCAAAATTTCAGAATTCTCACTACAGAGGGTCCCAGACAGCCTATGCTATATAGATGTAACATTACTGTCAGAGGCAGTTGGTGCTGGTACCCAAGGTCTGAAAGACACTTATATAAGAATGTTCCGTCATCTTTTATTCAAGGCTAGAGAGATGGCTCAGTGGTTACAAGCCCTGACTGTTCTTCTAGAGGTCCTGAATCCAATTCCCAGCAATCACATGGTCACTCATAACCATCTGTAATGGGATCTGGTGCCTTTCTCCTAGTGTGTCTGAATGTCTAAAGACAGCTACAGTGTACTCATAGGTACATAAAATAAACCTTTTTTTAAAGTACCTTTTACTCACCTGTTGTAGTTGTCATCTTGGAGGTTTACTGTCTCAGTCTGCTAACCAAGGACGAGTCCTGGAAACTTCTAGCCTCCATACATTCTTGTCTAAGCCTAGAATGTTTTCTACCTCTAAGACCTACTGCTGCTGAATAAGCTCTACTAACCCTCTCTTATTCTTTCTGTACTCTGGCTGGCTGGTTCAACTCAGCTGTTCTGGTCAAACTCCTCTCCCAGCTGACTGACTCAATATGGCTTCTCAGCCTCTCCTGAATTGCTCTGTGTGGCCTCAAACTAACTCTGTCAATGTTTGAATCTGCTGGCTCCTCTCATTGTGTCTCTTTCTGTCTTCACCTGTGCCTAACTTGTTCTTTCTCTGCAACCTGTCTCTGTACACCTGTCCAGTCAAACTGCCTCCTTCTTCCCTCTTTCTCTCTCTGCCCTGATTTCTTAAACAGCTTTCCTTTCTCCTCTCTTTTCTCATTGGGGTTTTGCATATCCTATTCTGTCAAACCTTTCTCTGATTCATCACTTTGTCTGCCACTCAACTAGACATCACTTTTAAACATGAGTGCTTCTTTCTACAAACTAGCTTTACCTTCATTGTTTGGGATTAAAGATGTGTACTTACTAAGGGCTGAGGCATACCACAACTGGAAACAGGTTCTTTCAGTAAATAACACAATCTTGGGTTTCACAGTGTATCAAATATCCTGCAACAATGACTCCATATTATTAGGCTGCAGGCAGGCCTGTAGTGCATTTTCTTCAGTAGTGATTGATGAGGGAGGGCCCAGCCCATTCTGGGTAGTGATCTTGGGTTCTATAAGAAAACAATCTGAGCAAGTCATGGAGAACAAGCCAATAAACAGCAGCCCTCCATGGCCTTTGCATCAGCTCCTACCTCCTGGTTCCTGCCGTGGTTGAGTTCCTATCCTGACTTTTTTTTTTTTTTTAACTGATGGACTACAATGTGTAAGTAAAAGCCAAATAAACCCTTTTGCTTTTGGTCATGAAGTTTTATCACAACAATAGTAAACCCTCACTAAAACAAGTTGTTACCCAGATGTTGGTACAACATAGCTGTTGAGAGACCTGACCGTGTGTTTTAGGGAAGACTCTAGAAGGACTTTTGGAACTTTGAACTGTAAAAGCCATCAAGTGTTGATATAGTATCAGGATGTTCTGTAGGAGCTTGGAAGAATGTGGGGGGCAATGCATATGATGGAATATTGGGAGATGTTTTTATGCACTGTGTATTCAAATGCTGATTTCTGTACCCAGAGATCTGGTTGCAGTCCAGACTTTGGTATTCTCGTTGTTACAAAACATCTCCTGACTTGATATTTTATAAAATGTTGTTCTCTATCACCTTCTGTTTGGTCAATAAATAATTGAACAGCCAATAGCTGGGCAGGAGAAGAAGAGGTAAGTCTTCTAAGCCCAGAGAGAGGGAGAGGGTCTCAGGTGAGACCCAGAGAGTCACCATCAGGACATGGATGAAGGAAGTGCCAAGGTGAGACAAAGGTGGCAGGTAATGGACCACACAGCTGGGAAGTAGGCCAGGCCAGCATTGTAAGGTTAGAACAGCTCAGATTCTGCCCAGCTATTGTACCTGGAGCTTTTAATGAACATAAAGGTCTCCATGTCACTATTCAGAGCAAGGGTGTGCATAGAGAGCAGAACCTTTAAAATGGCAGTCTAGCTTGTTTCAGAAAGAAGCAAAGACTATATTGAGCCTTTTGTGTGAAGAATCTTTGGTGTGTCTGGCCAGATGGGGCTTAAAAGTCAGTCATGATTAACAAGAGACCAGCTCCATTGAAATGAAACCTTTGTGGGACAACTAATGGTGGTTAGTTGGAGCTGAGAAATTAGCAGTGATTAAGAAGAGGCCATCGCCGGGCGGTGGTGGCGCACGCCTTTAATCCCAGCACTTGGGAGGCAGAGGCAGGCGGATTTCTGAGTTCAAGGCCAGCCTGGTCTACAGAGTGAGTTCCAGGACAGCCGGGGCTGTACAGAGAAACTCTGTCTCAAAAAAAAAAACCAAAAAAAAAAAAAAAAAAAAAAAGAAGAGGCCAGCATCCCTTGAAGTTTTCTGGGAAGTGTTTCCTGACAGTCATCACACAGATATGTTTCAGAGATAGCCAGGTTACCCTTTGTGCTGGCAGCTGGACTTGGTAGTCTTAAAGAGTCAACCAGGTGGGACCTTTTTTGAAGACATGAAGGGGACCGTGAAAAGCAGCTAAGGCTTGGCACTGTGAGAGGCCAAGAGAGGCTGCTGGAGAAGATGCAGCCAGAGTAGCAGTGGAAGCCCCGGGACTGAAGGAATCGTGGAGAAAGGGTAAGGCTTTGCACCATGAAGAGAGCTTAGGAGAGCTATTGGTGAAAGTATAGACTGTCTGCACAAGACCCTAGAATTTTGGAGATGATAGTTCTGTGGAGTGACCACTCAGAACAGCAGCAGTGGTGGAATGCAGCCTATCAGAGCTTAGATTAGCTCTGTGTGCAACAGAGCATAGAGCCGGAAAAGTGACCCAAGCCCTTTGAAGGCTCCCAGATCATGAATGGATCTCAGACATTGGACATTGTGTTGTTCACACAGTTGGGAGTCTGATTTTGATTTGACTGTGACTGTGCCATGATTCTTCCCTCTTTTTTTTTTTTTTTTTTTTTTTTTTTTTTTTTTTTTTTGGTTTTTCGAGACAGGGTTTCTCTGTGTAGCCCGGGCTGTCCTGGAACTCACTCTGTAGACCAGGATGGCCTCGAACTCAGAAATCCGCCTGCCTCTGCCTCCCAAGTGCTGGGATTAAAGGCGTGTACCACCACTGCCCGGCTCTTTTTTTTTTTTTTTTCCTTTCCCCAAGACAGGGTTTCTTTGTGTAGCCCTGGCTATCCTAGAACTCACTCTGAAGACCAGGGTGTCCTGGAATTCAAAGATCTGCCTCCTGAATGCTTGCATTAAAGGCATGTGACACCATACCTGGCCTAATTTGGATTTTTTTTTCACAAATAGGACTTTTTGTCACTATTAAAAATCTGGATTTTAGCCAGGCAGTGGTGGCGCACGCCTTTAATCCCAGCACTTGGGAGGCAGAGGCAGGTGGATTTCTGAGTTCAAGGCCAGCCTGGTCTACAGAGAGTTCCAGGACAGCCAGGGGTATACAGAGAAACCCTGTCTTGGAAAAAAAAAATCTGGATTTTAAACAGATTCCTGGACTGGTAGTTCATATCCATCAGCTCATTCAACCTTAGCTCCTGTCTCGTCACCAGTTTTGCCAGAACTACCGCCTTCACCATGGAGCTCCATGAGCTTTCCCAGTTCAAACTTGGGTTTCTTTAACATTTTTACTTTTCTAACAAAGACATCATGAAGAGGACAAATGGACTGGTAAGCCTTTTCTATGTCTTTCCCAATGCTGTCTGGAATCAGTTTATTAACTACTTCCTTCAAGTCATTAGTCTGCACTTCTCGGGTCATGATCTCCATCATCTTCTTGCGGATCTGGCAGACTTGCTGGTGCTGCGCATAGGATGTCTTTATCTGGTTATTGCGTTTTTTAGTGAAACCAACACAGAAAAGTTGGAGCAAACACCCGTCGGTCGTCTTGACATCAACATGAGCTTCAATCATGGTCTGCCACTTTTTGACCATGGAGCATATTTTTGTCCCGGGTACATGTCCATGGAAGTTAGTCAGACAGTTTTTGCCCTGAACGTCCTCAGTAATTACCCTGAATTTTCTAAATGAAACTCCATCATTCTGTAGATCACAAGGCTCACTTCAAACACACGACCCTTGAGGCCATCAGATGCAATTTTGGTCCCTTGAGTCCCTGTGACTAGTGTTTTTCCGATGTTCCTAATATTGAACATTGCTGGGGCTTTCACATCGTACCAGTCTGTCTTAGAAAACGGATCAGCTTAGCTCCCTTCTTGGCACCTTTCGTCAGGCGCTTGTTCTTGCCTACCGCCATGGTGCTGATTGGAGAGCCAAAAGGGCGAAGTACAACTCGAGCGAGAACTTAACGCGAATGGCGGGAGCGCTGTCTACGTGACCCTTGCTCTTTCGCCTCCGGCTTTAGTCTGAAATATTTATATTGTGATGTTCCTAGTAATGCGAGATCTCAGAGATGATAAAAAGTAAAGGTAGGCTTAATATGATGTGTTTGTGTCAAGCTGACAAGGGTTCAGTTGAGCTGGCTAATTTAGTCAATTTGATACAAAACAAAAGTCACTGGAGAAGAGGGAACCTGTGGGGCATTTCTTAATCATGATTGATGTGGGGAGGGCCCAGCCTTTGGGTTGAACCATCCTGGCTGGTGCCTGGGTTCTTAAGAAGCAGCTGATAAACAATGAGGAGCAAGCCAGTCACAGCCTCTCCATCCGCTCTGCTCAGGTTCGTGCCTTGTTTGAGTTCTGTCCTGACTTTTCACTGATGGACGTGATGTGGAAGTGTAAGCCAAATAAACCCTTCCCAACTTTCACAGGGTCATGGTGTTGTAGCAAAAAAAACAAAAACAAAATAAAAAAACAAAAACCTCCATTCATGCTTCCTTGGGGACCTCAGGGTAACACTGCTCCGGGTAGCTCATCCACCAGAAAAGACATCAGAATTCCAGTCTGACCCTGAAAGGGCAACTGTGCAAACAGTTACCAGCTCCATGCTCAGAATGGAGACAGGGAGGGGCCTGTGCTCTGTGTGCCTGAGCAGTCAAATGGTGAGTCTCTTCAGGTTCAGACAAGGACCCCTCTGGGGGTGGCCCCTTCTGTGTCCTCCAAGAGCTGACACTGGGTAAGCAGCACACTACCATGTCCACACAAGGCACTCACTGAGGACAGAGTCAGAGACCTGTGATGCCCTAAGTGTTGTTTGTTTATGAAAAGTCACATGCTGTCCAGGATGGCCCCAAATTTAATCTATAACTGAAGATAAACTTTGGCTTCTGATCCTCCTGCATCCACCTCCTGAGTGCTGGTATTACAGATGCTATCAGGTCTATGTGCAGTGCTAAGGATAGAGCCCAGGGCTGTGTGCTTGCTTGGGCCTTTCCTCCCCAGTCTTCCTAAGAGGCTTTTACTTAGGGAGTACATGGACACAGTCCTAAACCTGGTTGCCACGATCATCCCAGGCCAAGCTCATTCTCTACACTCCTGGGCCAAGGTCGCCCAGGCCGTGAGGCTTATCAGGGAATTGCTCCATGCTGGCATCCTGTTGTTCCTCACACTTCCCTGGATCCCTGACCCTTCCTCCCTCTCCTCTGTGCACACTACTGAGCATCCCGTAAATCATGACCATCTGCTGCAGACTGGACCCAGACTCTCTTGGACACCTGCCGGGAGCTAAACCCAGGAAATTACCCACTGTTCTGGAAAAACCTAGTCAGTTAAAGTACAAGGTTAAGAAAGGACGTTCTCGGTCTCAGGCCCCAGGAAGTTAAAGAACGTCCGGTATTTCCCAGAAGCCGGTTATGATAATGGGATGGTCTTAGGCAAGGAGAATACAATAGTGGGATAGCCTTAAGCAAAGATCCTTGCCTAAACTTTCCATTTTGCTATGCTTTTATAACCCGCCACCTGAAGTTAAAATTTGAGAGCTTGATCAAAACCCTCGACTTGCTCTCCTTCTTCATGTCTCTTGTCCTTTCATTTGTCCAATACCCACCCCCGTCCCCACTCCGCCCCAGGTTCTTGTTGAATTCCCCAAGGGCCAGTGCAGACACCTGCTACACAGGACTTCCTCAGGCCACCCTGGGGTTTCACTCAGTTGTTCTAGTGAATCTCATTTGTCACTATGGGAAAGTTCACAGCAGAACAAGAGTAGGGTGCAAGGTTAGGGTGTAGGGGACCTGGTGGTTGTCACTCCAGTGATAGTGCTGGAGTCTCCTGTAGCCATGCTGACTCCATAGGAGAACCAGTGGCAGCCATGATCCATAGCCTTATCTCAAGGGGATTATTGGAGACCTGCTTCACAGATTCAAGTGTTCTTGTGGGTAACCCCAATACTCAGTCTGCATCTCCTTAAACCATCAGACTGATGCTGTGTCTCAACACGATCACTATAAAACACTCCCAAAGGTACCTCTTAGCTGGCCGGTTATCATGGGAACAATCACCCCTCAAGCAGACAGGTCTTTGCAGGTACTTACCCTAAAGACAGGCTCCTTCCTTCCTTCAGATCTTGCTTTGGGGAACCCACTCTCAGGAACCTTTGTTTCTTGGGCTAATAGTACTATGTGCAGAATCTAATCTCAATCAGCTTTCTCAGGGAAGTCCTAGTAAGACACTTCTTTCTTCTGAGTCTTCTCTCTCTCTCTTTTTTTTTTTTTTTTTTTTTTTTTTTTTGAGACAGGGTTTCTCTGTGTAGCCCTGGCTGTCCTGGAACTCACTCTGTAGACCAGGCTGGCCTCGAACTCAGGAATCCGCCTGCCTCTGCCTCCCAAGTGCTGGGATTAAAGGCGTGCGCCACCACTGCCCAGCCTGAGTCTTCTCAAAAATGTCCTTAGATTGGGACTTCACTGACTAGCAGTCTTTGTCCCTCTAGACTGTTTGGTCCAAGACCATAAACTACCCAGCATGGCTACTGAAGACCAAACTCAGGTCTTCTGTGAAAGCAGTATACATTCTAAGCTGATAGCTTTTTATGCAGGATCTATCTTGGAGATTGAAGTCAGGTCCTATGCTTACTGGGCAGGCATTTTACCAATAGAGCTGTCTTCACAGGCCTCTCTGCCCACTACTGCAATGACCATGCTATTTTGGTGGTATTCTTCTTGGTGTGTATATGCTATATTACCTTTAGTTTGTCTTCTACCGCCAGTGTAAATATAACCAGCCTTAGTGCCAACATGGCCCTGTCTTTACTGATAGGCTGGTCATGTGTCATCTTCTTGCCAAGTGACTGTACTTGACAATGAACAAATGTTACTAGTTACCTTTTGTTTGGCTTCATTGTTTTGTTTGAGATGGGCTCACTCTATAGCCCAGGCTGGCCTCAAACTTAGAGCAATCCTTCCTCCTCAGCCTCCCAAATGCTGAGACTGCATTCATGAGTCACCACACCCAACCTCTTTCTCTTATGCTGGGCACATGTGTGCTGTTGAGCTTCAGCCCCATCCCTTTGGTTTATTCTCCATTGTCTTTATAACTACTCTAAGACTCACTCTCCCCAGAATCTTCTCTCAAAGACAAGACACACAAGCCACAGGAAAGTCTGCATTTTATTTGTGCCCATAACCCCTGGAGGATCAGCCCCTACTAGATGCAACTCTTCCCCCACACCTTCACAAAACACTGATTCCTTCACAGAGCTCAAATGACCCCCTGGCTACCAACTACAGCCACCCCGTCCTGTGCCTAGGACAGTGTGTCCTTCTACTCTGAGGACTTCCAAGTCCCTCCTTAAAACTCTCCCTCCCTGACTAGGTTCTCATCTGCCCAATCACCCAGAGTGGCTTCCTGCCTTACGTCCATGCCAGGCCTGGCAGCCTCCCCCCACACCCAACTAGGACTACCTTCAAAAACACACTTGTTTGAAGACTCCAGAGACCAGCAATCAGGCTGGCTCCTCCAATTCCCTGAGGGCCTTGGTTTCTCAGTTGCACTGAAGGGGTACAGAAACTGACTATGCCAAATAACCCATAATGGGAGTAGGCAGAGGGGAAACCTAGACATGGGTGGGATAGGAAAGTGAAATGGAGAGATAGTGTGAAGCTGGAGACAGAGTACAACAGACCTCCCTCCTGGACCTGTACCCTAGGTGCTGCGGGTCCTCTGGCTTCGGGCCTTATACACTTCAATTAGCAGGTCCTTCACGTACTGGATCTCCCGCTCCACTGACTCGGCCCTTTCCCTCAGCTCCCGGTTCCGTGCCTCTAGCCCCTGGCACTCGCCCTCCAAGGCCTCGCCCTCTGCCCGCTTCCTCTGGCGGTACCTGAGAGCAGCTGACTTATTCTGGTCTCTCTTCTTTTGCTTGCGGTCCCCTCGGGTGCTGGCAGGACTAGGATAGGGGGCTGGGCGGGAGGGTGAAGGCAGAGAGGCCAGAGGAGGAGGCTGCTGGGGGACAGGCAGGGTTGACAAGCCTGAATCCCCTGGCCCAGACTCACTGCGGCAGTAAACAGCCAGCAGGTCCAGAGTATCCAGGGTAGGAGGCTGAGGGAGGTCAAAGGTGGGCAAGGGCAGGGGCAGAGAGGGGGCTGGTGGTGGGGGAGGTGGTGGGGGTGGGGAGGGTGTTGGGAGGAGTGGGGCATCAAGGAAGAAGTCTTCCATTTGTTCTAGCTCCTTCTTGAGTAGGGATGCCATGGCTTCCAGGTCAGGGGGGGCCGGAGAGGGTGGGGGGAGAGTGCCTGGGGGCAGAGGGGCCTCCAGAGGAAGGAGGGCTGTGAAATCCACCCGTTCCGTCATCCAATCAGAAAAGCCGTCACCTGAGGATGGAGGGGGATATAAAAGTCCCTGAGGTCTGGGTTTTATCCACTTGGTTCACTCATGTCCCATTTACTCAACGTGACAAGTGACCAGCCAACCAACCATCAAATCTATAGGCCTGTCAGCAGATCAGTAAGTCAGGATAGAAACCAATCAAGCAATCAACCAACCAGCTAGCTCGTTTACCCTCCAAGCGACTAACCAATGAACTAATCAGCCAACCAACCAGTCAGCCCGCCATAAAATTTACTAGCCAACCAACCAACCAGGCAATCATACAGTTCACCAGCCAACTAACCAACAAATTCATTAATCAATGAAAAAGCCAGCCAGCCAATCAGCCAACCATACAGTTCAGTAGCCAACCAAGTAACCCATGAAGTAAGCAATGAACCAGCAAACCAAAGAGTTCACCAGCCAACAATCAGCTAAACCACCATCTAACCAATGATCCAGCCAACCAGCCAATCACCCAGTCAGCTCACCAGGCCACCTGCTGATAGACTAATCAACTCACTAACAAACCAATGAACAAGCCAATCAATGACTCATATCAGTCGACCAACCAATTTATCAACTAACTGATAAACTGATCAGCCAACCACTCAGTGAAGCACTCACCCAAGTAATGATTCACCCAACATGGTCAGCTCCCATTTCTGTAATCTTTCTCCTTGGCTGGTTGACTGTACCCACACCTATGTCTTCTCTCCTTTCCTTACTTGTTTACTTATTTATTGGCAATAGAGTCTTGTGTAGACTAGGTTGGCCTTGGACCTGCTTTGTAGTCTGTGGCTGAGGACAACTTTAAACATCTGACTCTCCCAGAGTGCTAGGATTATACACAGCTCTCTCTCTCTCCTCCCTTTCCCGTGTGTGTGAGTGTGTGTGTGTGTGTGTGTGACTCCATCTTTATTTGTTCTTCTTTTCTATTTTTGAGATGTTTGATAGTTTACTATCTTAGATGTTTGAGAATTATGCTCTAACTATGCTGCCTACACTGGCCTGGGCTCAAGAGTATGAGAAGCTCTTGAACAGGGGGAGCTATGGGCATATGCCACCAGGTGCAGTCTGGGACAACCATCTGTTACACAGTCAAAAGAGACTGTCCGCCCCAGAGTCTCTAAGATGGAGCCTCCCCCTCCAGGCCTTATCCCCTTTTCTCCATCCCTTAGCCCTAAGTTCAGATGTTGTCTACTTGGAGAAGGCTGACTTCTCAGCTATGTCTTTCATCACTTTCAGCTAAGCTTCGATTTCCCACTTCTGTCTCCTGATGCTCCAATGTGCTGAGGGGCTCCTTGCTCTGAACCCTGCACACCTAGAACACCTAGAACAGTGCTAGACACACTGCAGGCCCTCAGTACTGATATTGTGAATGAATAAACTCTTCCTTTTCTGTCCACCCCTCCTCCAGCTCAACCCATCTCTCTTCTTTACCTGTTCTTACCTGCCAGGGGCTCTCCCCCCCTGGAAGCCCGCCCTCCAGGGCACCCCCAAGGACCTCATAGGGGCCCAGGGAGGCAGGGGCCAGGGGGAGTTTCCCATAGTCTACGAGCCAGCCCAGTCCGCTAGCTGGGAGCAGGGCCCTGTCCAGCTCCAGTCCCAGGGTCGCCAGGAGTGACATGGCTGAGGTACAGGCGCAGGGCAGCGACAGCAATGAAGACTGCACCAACAATTGGGGGGCAGCGTGGAAGATTGTTCAGCTGGGTGAAGACAGGCTCCAAGGCGAAGGTGGAGGACCTGTGAGGAAGATAAGGAGGCGTGGTGGGGTTGAGTCAAAGCTGTTTGACCCACAGGCTACACACACTTTCCTTCTTTCAGCAAATTCCAGCACTCCACACATTCCCAAAGCAATTTTTCCTCCCTCAACACAAAAACCTAGTATTTTCCCAGGGGAATTACCTCTAGTCCCTTCTACCCACCTCATCTTATTCTCTTCATAAAAGTTTCAATCCCAAGGGAATTTTCTTCTAGCCGTGCCCCTCCCGCATCAATATTTTCTTTAGACTACACCCCCTTTAGAGTCCACAGGGGTTCCCAGAATAATTCTGCATGCCTGGACCCTTCATCAGTGTCACACACACAAATCTCACTCTTTCCTTAAAATTTTAGGTGATTTCTAAAGATCCTACGGGAAGCCCCGCCCACTCTTCTGTCTGTCACAGTCAGCTCCCGCCCCAATTAGCAAGTCCCTAGAGGCTCCGCCCCTGTGTTCTAGCTCCAACTCTTTCTTAAAGTGCTTCTAAGCCTTCCCTGTCAATTTAAACCAGTCCCCGCCCCAGCAGGTGCCTGATTGGAGAGAAGTTGGGTCTGAGTCAGAGCCTCGGGAGCACCACCCTTCCTCGCTGATTGCTCGCCTAGCGACAAGGCGCAAGCTCAGACCCTGAACCCGATCCTTTGTTACGCCACTACCCTCCTGTGGGACCAGTGTCCTGTGTTTAGCCAGTTACCGACCGCCCTCCGTAGTTCAGACCGGGGAAAAGATAATGCGCATGCGCAACAGGGTGCGCGTGTTGGGGGCCGTATTCTCTGAGGGGAAAGAGGATCTGTGAACTAGCGCGCAGGCGCAACGGCGCGCGCGCCGACCTTAAAAGCCCCCTAACTTTCCGGAAGCACACCCTCCTCCACTGTTTGAGCCTAGTGCGCTTGCTCAGCGGATGCGCGGGTCGCAGCTTCCCTCTTCTGCGCTTGCGCGACCGTGGTTCTCCGCTTCGTCTTCCCACCGCCCCCAAACGAGGCTGACCCGTGAAGCCCCGCGAGCTCTGTGAAAGGGCGGGAAAGGCGGTTGGAGAGGGAGGGGCGAGCGGTTACTCACTCCATGGCTGCGAAAAGGAAAGGAGGCAACGGCGGCGGCGGCCTCAGCTGAAGAGACGGTGTGAGCGGAGAGTGAAGGCGCGGTGAGCGCGGAGACGGGGCGGGGACGATGGGGTCGCGGCTACAGAGCCATTGCGCGGGCGGAGGCGGCGTGGCCGGAGCGTTAAGGAGGCTGTGCTGAGAGGGTTGAAAATGAGGCGGCCCCGGAACCTGGGGACAAATATACTGGGGGCGGCGCAGCGCGGGCTGCCCGGATCCCTCCGCGCCCCGCCCTCGCGGGGGCCCCAGTGGGGCGGTGGCGACCCCGGGCCCACCACGTCGCCCTTCCCCTCGGTTCACTGCTTCAGGCTGAGGGCCCGGGCTCGGGCTCCTGAATCGATCGGATCCTATTCAGTCTCTGTTTCACACCCACAAGCAGCTCATCTCGTTAACTCTCCCTGCTTCACGAATTTGCCACCAGTCCCCGACCGATGTAGCCCCGGGGGACCTCGTGGGTTAAGCTCATCGCGGAATGGCGCCAGCTAGCTTAGGCTTCATAGACGAGTGCAAGGCAGCAACAGCGAGATCATGTCTCCCAAGTATTTACAGATCGCTGTATACACGCACAAGCATGCCAGCCATGGGAAGTAGGCCACGAAGTCCTAACCACGGGGCTCTTCAACCTTTTTTTGTTGGTTTTAACATTGTGTGTGTGTGGTCAGAGGAGAGGTTCTCCTACCATGCGGGCCCCAGGGATGGAACTCAGGTTTATTTGGCAGCCTTTAACCACGGAGTCATTTTATCTACTTAGTGATTTCACCTCTTTCAATCTTCGTATCCCAGATTCTTAGACATCCAACATGTCCATATGATCGTTCTGTGTGTCCCACCTCCAAGGTTTCTGTTCCAGCCATCCCTGCTTGTCCTCATTCTACATGCTAGTGCTCATCCCTGCTCTTGCTTCCTTCCTGGCAGTTCTTTTTTTTTTTTTTTTTTTTTTTTGGTTTTTCGAGACAGGGTTTCTCTGTGTAGTCTTAGCTGTGGTGGAACTCACCCTGTAGACCAGGCTGGCCTCGAACTCAGAAATCCACCTGCCTCTGCCTCCCAAGTGCTGGGATCATAAAGGCGTGCGCCACCACTGCCCAACTTCCTGGCAGTTCTTGCTCTCTTGCTGCCCCCACTAGATAATTGTTTCTTGATCCTACCCAAAATAGGACATTTATATTCCGTTTAAGAATCCCTCTTATCCTTCCCCCGGATGATACATAAACCCTGTTTCCCACCCCGTGTTCATGTATAACTGCCATTGCATGTGGAAGTCAGTCAGCCTATCTTGTTTGTAGCAGCTGAGAGGCTGAATGGGTGAAGATGGAACTCAGTAGAATGCTTGCCTGTTTCACACAAGAACCTTAGGTTCTGTCCTAGCACCACATGGACTGGGTTGGTACTTGCCTGTATTTCCAGCATTTGGGAGATGGAGAAAAGGAATCATGAGTTCAGGGTCATACTAGCTGGCCTCAATGTGTTTTTAAAAAGAAAAGTTCAAAGGCCAGACCTGGTATCTTACCTGTTTAGGAGGCTAAGGCAGGAGTATTGGAAGTCAAAGTCAGGGCTGGAGTTTCTTTGAGATGGCTTAGGTGGTAATCTCTAAACCCAACCCTCTTGAGAACCCATGTGATAGAAGGACAAAAGCAACTCTATAGATAGTTGTCCTCTGACCTCCACCACGTGTGTGGTGACAGGTCTGCATACTGATAGTTGAAGGCTTGCCTGGACTAGAAAGTGAGTTCTTGGCTGTCTAGGGAACTTAAAAGATCCTGATTTTTTTTTTTTTTTTTTTTTTTTTTTTAATTATATGGGCTGGGGTTGGAGGTTACCAGAGTGTTGGCTCTACAAAGAGCTGGTTTCTATCCCTGGTACTGTAAAAAAAATCAGAGTGGGTGGGGAAAACTGATTTTGAAAGTTACAGGCAGGAAGTCCTTGCAATTTTTCCTTTGGAAAAGATTTATTTTATGTATAAGTATACTGTTGATCTCTTCAGACACACCAGAAAAGGACATCTGATCCCATTACAGATGGTTGTGAGCCACCATGTGGTTGCTGGGAATTGAACTCAGAACCTCTGGAAGAGTGGTCAGTGCTCTTTAACACTGAGCCGTCGCTCCAGCCCAGAGTGGGCACTCTTATCTGCTACCAGTGTTTGGTCACAAGTAGCCGCATGATCTGATGTGTTCAGACTCCGGCCCTCGCTTGCCAGCTGTGGGCTGCATTAAGTCTGTGTGGAGTCTGCTTAGGCTTAGTGACTTAAAAGCTGCTACTAGTTCAGAAATGGGATGGACCCTGCTAGACGAACATTCTACCACCTGAGTTGCATCCCTGGTCCCCACAGGTGCTGTTTTTATTTGAAACGGTATGCATGTTGTGGTGCCCAGGGTGCTGCTTTTATCGAATTTGGTATTTTAAAGTGAACTTTTGGAGTAATCAGAAAGGTTTCAAAGACAGTGCAGAGTGGGGTACCAGCCCATAGTCTTCCCCATGGTGCTTCTGTCACAGCCAAAAGGTCTGCACACCCTTTTTCTGTCCTGGGGTGCTACCCAGATGCTTCCCCACCCCCAAATCCACGTTGACTAAGTTGTGCTGAGTGCTGGTTTTCATATTTAGCTGCCTGCCCTTCCCAGCATGTGTACAGCCATCACTTTATGGTAGTTGTGGTTGGTGATCATCCATGGAGGAGGCCTGCCACCCTGAGCCAGTACCCAGACCTGTGTTCTGTGTATATCATGTGTGTCCCTAACTCTTACCCTGTCTCAAATGGCAGCCTAGTCTCTTTTCTCTCAAAAAAGCAAACAAGTCCTGTGGGGAGCCAGAAGCAAGGGTGGAGCTGCTTGGAACTCTTTTCCAGTGCGGAGGGGCCTGAGCTGGGGAGTGAGACGGCTGGTTGCAGACAGTTGCATCAGCCGTGGCTCTGATGGTTAGGAAGGAGTGAGGGAATTCTCTGGGGACCACAGAGCACCTGGCAACAGCTCCTAGGTAGCAAAGACTTGGATAGGAGCTCCCTGGGCAGAACACAGAGAATCTGGGACTTTGTGCTAAGAAGGGGCCTAGCATCCCAAAGGCCCCTAGCTTGGTTGTGAAAGACAAGATTGAGGCCTGGAAAGGGTAAGAAGAATTATGCATGGCCACAGTTGTCTTTGATAGAGCAGAGTTCCCCACCCTGTCCTGTGAGGCCTCAAACCAGGACTATTACCTAGGTTTTGTTGTTGCTGTTAAATTGTTTTGATTAGTATTCGAAGCGGTTTTGTTGTGACACTTCATATATATCTTTATTCTTGTCCACCCAGTTGCTTCTCATCACCTGTACTGTTGTGGCAAGCCCTGGTTTCCCAGTTGAGAGAACAGTCCGAAGTGATGGAAAAGGATTGGGCTTTATGGGTTCTTTTTGTGGCCAAGAGTTGGTCTGCTTATTTACATTTTGGTGGGGCTGAGCATGAACCTGCTAGTTGTCTTCCCAATGTGAGTGCACATGGCATCGTGTCTCTTCTCATTTTCCTAAGTAAAAGGACCCATCTGGTATAGGGAGGGATGAGTCTTCATCAGCACCATGTAATGCTTTCGGTGAAAACTAAAGGTGTAGCGCAGGGAAAGCTCTTCTAGGAGCTCAGAATCTGGTATAGCTTCTCTTCCTATCCTACCATACTTGTGCGTTCTGATCTGCCTTACAGGTGGATATCTGTGCCCATGACTATCTCCTCCAGCACATAAAGGACAAGGTCGGGACTTTGTTCTTTCCCAGAATCATATAGCCCCAGCACTGTGTACCCCCACCCCCTTGGACCGCAGCACATTTCAGAATCAGTTGCTTGTGTGAGGACAGAAAACTTGATAATCTTTACACAGTGCTAGGGAGAGAGTAAAACTGGGTCACTAAGGCCAGGGGGCGGAGGTTGGAGGTGTGGGTGTCCTGGCAAACAAGGACAGGAAGGCCAAGGCCAATTTGGCTGGGGAAAGGGCAATGCCACGTGGCCAGATGCTCAGAGTTCTCTAGAGCGCCTGCCCTTCCCTTACAACACCTCCCCATTAGAAGTCACTGTTGTAACTTATCACAGAGTTGGCCTCATGCCTCTATACCAGCTCCCACATTTTAGTGTCACCTGTACTGGTTCATTCCCTCTTGCTGTTATGACAGGTTAAAAGATTCAGACAGCACACAGTTGCTACATTATTAGAATTCTGGAGTTCCTAAGGCACTGGGTTCCTAGCCATACCAGTATCTAGAGGCCGCCTCATTTTGAGGCTCCTTGTGTCCCCTCAGGCTTCTCTGCCTCCATCCAACTTGAAGCTTCTTCCTTTTAGCTTCCTGCTTTCCTTACAGAAGCCCTGTGCTTGGGCATTGGGCTCTTCCAGATAATCCAGGGTGACTGAGTCCTGAAGGAGCCTGTATGTAACTTGTGCACACTGAATGCTTTGCCATGGAATAATGTTCACAGGCCTCCATGGGTACTGACTGATGTAGATGAGTCTGGGTGGCCATTATCCAGTCTGCCACATGTTTTCTCTAATTCTGTGTCTTCTAGGAGGTATGCTGTTAGCCTGGATACAGGGAAAGTAATGGAGGGTTAGTCATGAAAGGGCTGAACCATTACAAAGGGACAGGAGGGCTGGGCAGCTACTGACTGGGAGGTCGGAAATCTAGATTTTGTCTGAAGTTCAAGTTTGAACTATGAATGAGTACTTCTTGTTTCTTCTTTGTGCACAACTACTTAACAAATTGAGACCAACAACACACCTCTAGGTACTTTAAAATACCAAATGTACCCTTTGAAAAGTCCCCCAAATTCTAAACATGCAAGTTACAGAAGCTATCTGCAGCTGTCAAAATCACGCCCCTGCTAGAGCATGAGGGCATATCATAGCTGCTGTGGACAGTCTGAAGCAGCCCCATATCCTACACCTGGAATTTAAACGAAAACTTATTTTTATAGATTTCTGTGTTTTTTAAGGAAACCAAAATTCTCATGCACCCAACAATTTGTGTCCAGCCCCTTGGAGCTTTAATATGGGTGGTTTGGAGTCTGTATTCTCTCTGGCTGTACCTCAGCAGGGCTACATCCACAGCAGTTGGGAACAGGAGATGCTCTCTGTTCCTGCTAATTTGTATTTAAGAATAATACCTAACTAAGCAGGACATGGGAGTGATTTGGGATGTCATCTGAAACTAGGACTGGGAGACTAGAGGTGTCTTCTGGTGGGTGGAGTGACAAGGAGGGGAGAATGGCTTGTAGGAGAGAGATTCAACGGGCAGCTACTGAAGTTCTCTTGACTTCAGTGAAAAGATAGCAAGTTTCCACCTCATTTGTTGGGAGATAATCAAACAGATAAGGTACCTAGCCTGGTGGCACGGGGCTTGTAACCCTGGTACTTGGAGATGGAGACAAGGATTGGAAGTTCACTGGCAGCTAGAGTGACTTAGAGGCCTTGACAGCTTTGAAGCTCTGGGTCAAAAATAAAAATTTTAAATGGGCTAAGGGTATGGCTTAGTTCAGTGATAGGGTCCTCTTGGTGTGCAAGGCACTGGTTCTCCCAAAACCATAGGAAGGAAGGAAGGGAGGCCACAGCTTGCTATCACCTCTGATCCCCAGAGAAACCATTCTATACAGCCTGGGTGAGCCTTGCCCTCCCTCAGTGCCGAGAGAAGGACCCAGAAAGTGCACAGTGACAGAGGAATGGATCCTCTGGACATACTGTGGTGCCTCCTGGTGTTCAGATCAAAAGAGCCTAGCCTGGCCTGGCCTGCCCAGCAGTGGTCTTTTTGTCTTTTGCTCTTGGTACTTGTACAGAGCTGTATGGTGTTGTGCTGCCTTTGCTCTTTTTTTACCTACTTTTTTTTTTTTAACAGCTCAGTCATTACCCCCCTCCTGGTCAACCCTCCCACAGTTCCTCATCCCATTCCTCTTCCCCACCCCCCAAGAGGAGGTCCTCACCCCTCCCTTTTTAATTTATTTATTTATTTTTTTAAGAAAGATTTGTTTATCTTGTATATAGTGTTCTCCCTGCATATAAGCCTGAAGGGCAGAAGAGGGTACCAGATCATATTACAGATGGTTGTGAGCCATCTCTCCAGTCCCACTTACTTATTTTGAAACAGGGTCTTAGTGTATAGCTTAAGCTGGCCTCAGACTTTTATCAGCCCTCCTGCCTTGACCTCCTAAATGCTGGAATTACATGTGTATATCACTAAGACAGGCTTCCTTACTCTTTTTGAGGCTGACTTTCGGTCCATGAATGGATATATGTCAAGTTTGTTTGACCCTTCATTGGTTTTGATGAACTGATGGCCATTGGTTGGGCTGTTTTTACCTGTTTGGGTTGCTGTTCTGGGGTGAGGTACACGTGCAAGGCAAGTTTATGTTGTGGCACTGAAGCGTGGGTACTTCATTGAAAGAAACTGACTTCAAGGCACTTCCAGGTTTGCAAAGTGGCTACCACACCCTACAGCACCGATTCATCTCTTCTCTGGCCACCCTAATGGTTGTATAGTAGAGCATCTTTGTGGCCCAACTTGGATTTTCAGGAGGCTGTTGGTGATGAGCCTCCCCAAGGAGCAGTCCTTTCTTAAAATGATATTGTGGCCTTCCCACCCTGAGTAGGTAACTTCTCCATATGTCCTTAACAATGGGCCCCTCTAGTAGCTTCCCTGAACCCTTCCTAACAATCTCCTGGGGAAGCCTGACACTACCTCATGGGGCTTCTAGTACTATGAAAGCAGAACTTGCTGGTGTATTATCTTGTGTAACTCACTTGCGTCTGCCTCTTGGCGCTAAAGAACAAGTAGTTAGCTGGAGGAGTTACTTTATTTTGCTTGCTGGGGAAAAGCTTGCCTACTGGGTGATATCTGAGGTCTGAAGTACTTGGGTTGCAAGACACATAGACTTGGTGGATCAGTGCCACATTTAACACTGGGTGTTGTAGACTGAGCCTGTGCCTTGCTGTTTTTGTTGGCCACATGGATATGTTCTGCTTACTGAGGTGGGTGCTGAATGGCAGCTCATGTTTTTTATTAGTTTGGTATAGTGGGTGTGGAAGTTCTGACCCCTCCTCTGATGGGTGAGGATATATATCTGAGACCCTGATAATTAAAGCAGAAGAGTGCAGTTGCTGGTCCTTGGGAGCTAGCTTGTGCTATATAACCAGTCAGTTGCTTCCTCCAAAAGAGGGAAACAACTGGCTTCCCAATCCTGTTGGAGGGGATATAATGTTTGTGACTTTAGCTCCAGCCACTATGTGTCATGTAGCAATATTCTGTCTCAAACAAAAAGGTCCATCTTAGGACCCTCCTTGAAAGCTAGATGGTTGTTGTCCAAGTTCATCGTCCTAGCCCACTACAGGACTCAAAAAGCGGGTCTTTAACCCTCTCTGCTGTAGGCTCCCGGTTGAAGATGAGCTCCTTAGGTTTTTGTAGGTGGTATCTGTTTGTCACCTGAGCTGGTGGAGGCCCTAGGGAGTAAGAAAGGATGTAATTGCTAATTAGCTGTGGACTGATTTCTGAGGTAAAGAATGTTTTCCAGTGGAGGAAGGAGGGAGAAGACTGAGAAGCTGCAGGTGCAGTCATCAGACATTGGAGGGGGTAGGGAGTGGGTTAGCCACATGGAGGTTAGGAAGTGGCCCAGCCATTGAGCTGATTGAGGCATATCAAAATATAAAGGCTGTGTGTGTCTTTCTTTTGGGAACTCAGAACATTGGGATGGGTAGGGAGGAACATGCTGCCAGAATTTATTTAATTATTTAATACTTCAGTTGACTTTTGGATTCTCATAGCTTTTTTCTTTGCTTTGACATATGGAGGAAAGAAATATGGTGACAACTATGTGCCTGTTGCTAGGGGGTGATGAAACAAAGGGAGCGATGGCTCTCCTTCCCCATTTCCAGAATTCAAACCAACCTTGTCTGCTTTGCACTGGAGAAAATGTGGAGCTGATTCCCCAAGGGCTAGAGGAGTTTCTTCCCTGAGAGAAGCTGCTGTGGCACTTTATGGGGGGTTGGGGTGTGGCCAAGGAATCAGGTTCCCCTTTTTCCTGCTTTACCTTCTCTTCCTCTCACCTCTCCAGAGGTCTTCCATCCTACTGTGGCCCGTTTTGTCTCAAACTTTTGATTAGAAGCCCACTCAAAAGCAGAAGAGCAAGTACCCTATTTTTTTTGTTTAAGACAGATCATATAGTCCGGCTGGTCTCAAGTTCATTGTGCAGCTGACAGTCCTTGAACCTCCTATTCCACGTTCTAAGTGCTGCAATTACAAGCATGTGCCATCATGTTCATCTTGTTTCTTAAAAACTGTTAACTACCTCACACCAGGAGTTTCCCTCAGAGCTAGCTGATACCCAGTCTTTCCCTGGTTCTGCGTTGTCACAGCGCCACCTGGTGGCTGTTGACTGTATACCAGGGACAAAACCTAATAGATTGTTTCTCCAGCCAGCACCTGACAGGGGTCTGATTTCCATCCATTATTTAATTCAGATGAAGAGCCTGAGGTAAGACTCACAGATTTCAGGGCTGGGAGTGCTGGGTTTGAGATAGGCTGTGGGATCTGTTCCTTGTCCTTGTGCTATGTTGTGCTGTGCCAGGCAACAGACAGGAAAGTGTTGATGTTCTCCGTTTGGGCCTCCATGATAGGTTGAGCACTGTAAAAAAAAAAAAAAAAAAAAAAAGTAGGGGCCTGGAGTAAGGATGCCATTGGGCTTCATCTCCATCAAGCTTGGGCAGGCCTCTGCTGTGTTGCCTTAAGGGGGTTACATCCCCTCTTTGATGCTGTTTTCTATTCAGGAACATTCCATGGCTGTCTGAGTCTAGTGCTCTGTCTAGTGCTGTGTTGTAATATGGTAGTTGCCAGTCTTGTTCAGACTAGCCATGAACACTTACGTAGTGCCCAGAACAAAATAGACAGATGCCATTCATGATCAACCTGACACAGGTGACTTGTTGCTGCTGGGGTCTCTTGGTGTCTTGGTGGATGGTGTTCACTGTGCTCTTCACATATGGCCCAGGTGGAGCAGCATACGCACCTTATTCTTGCACATTGGTCACACACATACAGACCTGTCTCCAGCCCTTCTTGACTCTACATTAGACCTCCCAGCCTCTTGATAAATGAGCTCTGTTCTGCACATGGCTTTTGCCCAGTTCCCTCTAGTTGCTCACTGACCACTACAAATGCGGGTTTTCAACTAGCAAAGATAGGTTGACACCATTGTAACCCAGCTTTCTGGCTTGTGATCTCTTCTGCATCCTCACTCTACTGAGGGACCTATAATCATCTAGAGCCATCTCCATCTTGAGTCCATTTTATGTCTGTCAAGCCTTTTAGCCACATAAGGCATACCCTACCTATGTTTTTCCCCAGTCTCCTAAAATATGTTGGTTATATCTGTTGCTTTATTGAGGACAGCAGTGCTACCACAAGTGCTCAGCTTCTTTGTGGATGAATGTCCAGGTGGAGTTTGTTTGCACTCTGCCACTTGGTGATTATCTGCCTGGTAGCCATCTCTAGCTCAGAGTGGTGTTCAGTATGAAAAATAGTCTATGTGACTTGGGCAGGCCATTGGTGACTGTGACCAGGACACATGGATGATCAGGAAGTAGGAAGGACCTTCCATTGCTGTCCAGGCTCTCACATCAGAACATCAGAAATCCCAGCACTCAGGAGGCAGGTGCAAGGTGGCCAGCCTGGTTCAGAAAACTAACCAAGAGATGGATGGAAGGACATTGTAGAGTGGGGAGAACACAGCAGCCTGGGTGACTCCTGTGGCCTCAGTGTGGCTGTTTAGCCCACATGCCATGTTGCAAGCCTGTTACTGTCTGCTTTCTCACCCATGGCCTCTCCTGTGGTGAAGATAGAAGGGCTATAGTTAAGATACTTGCAGCTGAAGAGCTCTCAGGCTTAGGGAGTCATCACTTATTTACTGGGTCAGACCCTGCTTTGTGGTCATCTCCGTCCCAGAGTTGAGTTAAAGCTTCTGACCTGGCTCATCACCCAACCTTCCTCCCAGCCACTTGCTTCCAGCTTCCTTTGCATTTAGCTCCCTATTTGTCAGTCTCCTGTAGCTGCTTCAGCAGAATCTGAGCCACCAGAGAGTGTAGTGGTACCCTGGAGAGGCAGAGGTACAGGCAGATAGTCTTCAGAGCTAGTGTACATAGTTCTAGGCTATATGATGAGAACTTGTTTGTTTGTTTATTTTAAGTCTGAGTCGTTGGCATGGTGTTTGTGGCTATGCCAGCACTGTTGCCAGTAACTAAGACCATATAGTCTTCTCAATGTTTGGCAGGACTCTCTCTCCTCAGCTCTGGCTGGCTGGATAGTTCACATCCTATAGCTGCACTGCCACAAGTCCTGACACTGTCGTCTGAGCTGGTGACTTTTAACAGTGGGTATCACAACATCTCTTGGTACCATGGAAGCTTGACATGTTTTTTTAAAGTAATTTTTAGAACTCTCAGCTGTAATTAATAGCAAAAGTTTTCCACTAAGTACTAACAATTGAGGTATGAAATGTAGCTGATTGGATGATTGAGCAGCTATAACTCATCCAGTTCAGGTGCGCACCAGTGAGGAAGTCTCCGTCATGCCAGAGTTGTCTGAGTGCTGAAAAGGGCCTTAGTGAACCTATTATGACCTTTTGAGATTAAAATAACTTTCCCCAGAAGTTCCTATAAGCTTGACATTGTTAGACCACAGGAAGGAGGTGGCCAGAGAAAACAAGACTAAAGAGACAGGCACATGCCGGGCGGTGGTGGCGCACGCCTTTAATCCCAGCACTTGGGAGGCAGAGGCAGGCGGATCTCTGAGTTCGAGGCCAGCTTGGTCTACAGAGTGAGTTCCAGGACAGCCAAGGCTACACAGAGAAACCCTGTCTCGAAAAAAAAAAAAAAAAAAGAGACAGGCACAGTATGTGGAGAGGGAGGACACCAAGCACTTGGCTTCTCAGTTGGGACCTTGTTGATTCTTCATAGAGGACATTGGGAAACAGGTGCTGTGAGCTTCCAGACCCACACAAGTAAGAAAGGCAAGGCCAGAGGTCAGAGCAAGCCTTGGCTGCCTTCAGTGCCGAAGGAAAATGGAATCTAATTTTGCTCCCTCCTAAGACCCATGACTCTTTGGTGTATTGTCCACAAACTCATCTTTCCCAGGATATCTGGGCCAGGACATGGTGCTATCCCCACAGTGGAACAGAGTCTGCTGCTCAAAAGCCTCTGGACTACTGATGTGGCTCTTGTCACAGCCCAATGACTCATTGAGCAGGGGACACAGACTAAATTCATAGTAAACCCAAGGTTAGCCACACCCTGGTCTTCTTAGGAAATTCACAGTTGGGTATTGGTATTACCCTGCAAACCACCTTCTTACCCTGAACATGCCCAAAGGAACAGAGAGTACCCCAAATCATGTCCTCATGTCAGCAAGCATCTTTTACTGGGGCAAGGGCTGAGCTCAGAGAGGCTAAATGTTCTTGTTATATTGAAGGAAGGACAGGTCACTCATATCTGCTACACTCCATGTCTATGTTTATTTCCTCTGGTTATCACAGACTTAGGCCCTCAGAACAGCAGACATGAGAAGGTGTGACAACCTGTGCCTGTGATATTTACATCTGAAAGATTGGTACAAAAATGATTGCAAGGTTGAAGCAGCATGAGCTTCATATTGATACCCTGTACCAAAGAACAAAATGTCAGTAGCTGAGGAGATAGCTTAGTCAATAAAGTGCTTACCACACAAGCATGAAGTTCCCAGCATCCACATGAAAAAGCTGGATACAGTGGCCAGTGCCGTGATCTTGATGCAGGAGAGGTGGAGTAGGCGGGTTCCGGGGGCTTTCTAGTCAGCCAGCCTGTCTAGCTTAATTGGTGAGTTACAGGTCCCAGTAACTGAAAAGGCCACAAGGACTACCTACACACACACATACAGGGTCTACAAACAGTGAGGAAGCCCACCAGTATTGCTTTTTCATTATGGAATGAACCTTTCAGCAGTGCAGCCCACAGAAAGAATGCACCATCCCACCCTCATCACCTCGAGAGGTCCAAGTAGAGGTCTTACTGCTCTGAAGGATACATTCTCATACACTCTCATTCCACATGGAGTATTGTATGGGCTATTTAACTTTGCATGTTGGTCTCATTGTGCCACACCAGGATAGGGGAAGTGCCTGATGACTCCCTCAGGTCCACTGAACATACTCCTGTCTCTTCACCTACTAGCTTGTGGTCCTGGGAGGAGGATGCAGTGCTCCTTGTCACCGTCCTCAGCTTTGGGGAAAGTACCTGGATGGCTCTGCCTGGAGCGGCTTCAGTCAAAACTTCTTAGAAGTCTAGTGACCTTACGTGGGATGAACTATGGCTGCTCTTGGCTTAGGGAGTGCTTGGTCTCTTTTCCCTTTGTCCCTTCCAACCACTACTGGTTTTCACCTAGAGGAAAACCCCAAGTAACATCTGATTAGCTGACCTGGGTCACCCCTTATCCCTAAGTACTGGGTTCTCATGCCCACCCTTGTGGTTCCAACTCACTAGAGTGCCTTCTTATGAACTGCCTCGGATCTCTCCTCCCTGGTAGTGGGAGCTGCGCGTGCCCAGGAGCACTCAACTCCCGTTGGTTTACTGGAGTTGGTCAGGTTAGCAAAGGAAGAAGCAGGGCTGCTGCCAACTTTGCATCCAGCCCACTACCCTCCACATCACTGAGCTTGCCTGTCCCAAACTGCCATCTGACCATGTCACTTCCTCTGCTCTAGAAACCTCCCCAAGGTTGCAGACGCTGACGGATTTGCCCCAGAGTCGAAGTAGCTGCCACCTGGAGATTCCACAGCCATGAGTGGGTTTAACTTTGGAGGCACCGGGGCTCCTGCTGGCGGCTTTACATTTGGGACCGCAAAGACTGCGACCACCACGCCTGCCACTGGGTTTTCCTTCTCTGCTTCTGGCACCGGCACCGGAGGGTTTAATTTCGGGACTCCCTCCCAGCCAACTGCGACCACCCCTTCCACCAGCCTCTTCTCACTCACCACACAGACCCCAACCACACAGACCCCAGGATTCAACTTTGGAACAACACCTGCTTCTGGAGGAGCAGGCTTCTCCCTGGGGATCAGCACCCCGAAGCTCAGCCTGAGTAACGCAGCTGCCACGCCAGCCACAGCCAACACTGGCAGCTTTGGGCTTGGCAGCAGCACCCTAACCAATGCCATCTCAAGTGCCAGCACCTCCAGCCAGGGGACAGCCCCCACTGGCTTTGTCTTTGGCTCTTCTACCACCTCTGCACCGTCCACTGGTTCCACAGGGTTCTCATTCACCAGTGGCAATGCATCCCAGCCTGGAGCCTCTGGCTTCAGCATTGGCTCTGTGGGTAGTTCAGCCCAGCCCACAGCACTGTCTGCCTCTCCCTTCACTCCAGCCACCCTGGTGACCACTACAGCAGGAGCAACACAGCCAGCTGCTGCTGCACCCGCTGCTGCCACCACCAGTGCAGGGTCTACACTCTTTGCTTCCATAGCTGCTGCTCCTGCCTCATCCAGTGCTACAGTGCTCTCCCTCTCAGCTCCGGTGACAACTGCAGCCACTCCTAGTGCTGGGACTTTGGGCTTCAGCCTCAAGGCCCCTGGAGCAGCTCCTGGCGCTTCCACCACTAGCACCACCGCCACCACTACCGCCACTACTACCACCGCCACTGCCGCCTCCACCACGACCACTGGCTTTGCCTTAAGCCTGAAACCCCTGGTGCCAGCTGGCCCCAGCACTGTAGCGGCTACTGCTCTGCCTGCCTCCAGCACAGCAGCTGGGACTACCACAGGGCCAGCGATGACCTATGCACAGCTGGAAAGCCTGATCAACAAGTGGAGTCTGGAGCTGGAGGATCAGGAGCGGCACTTCCTGCAGCAGGCCACACAGGTCAATGCTTGGGACCGCACACTGATTGAGAATGGGGAGAAGATCACCAGCCTGCACCGAGAGGTGGAAAAAGTGAAGTTGGATCAGAAGCGGCTGGACCAGGAGCTAGACTTTATCCTGTCACAGCAGAAGGAGCTGGAAGACCTTCTGAGCCCATTGGAGGAGTCAGTGAAGGAGCAGAGCGGCACCATCTACCTTCAGCACGCTGATGAGGAGCGTGAGAAGACCTACAAGCTGGCTGAGAACATTGATGCTCAGCTCAAGCGCATGGCACAGGACCTCAAGGACATAATTGAGCACCTGAACATGGCTGGTGGCCCTGCAGACACCAGTGACCCGCTGCAACAGATCTGCAAGATCCTTAATGCACACATGGACTCTCTTCAGTGGGTGGACCAGAGCTCTGCCCTGCTGCAGAGGAGGGTGGAGGAAGCCAGCCGTGTATGTGAGGGCCGGCGCAAGGAACAGGAGCGCAGCTTGCGCATTGCCTTTGACTAGCCACACATGAATGGGGGGAGGGGTTCTTGGGTTACAGGGCTGCTGGCTTTCAGGTGGTTGTGTTGTTGAGAAAAATGTTCTTTGGTTTGATTCCCTGTTATCAGAAGTATTTTGCAAAGGCATGATGTTCATGGATATAACCTGTGTGCTCTGGAGACAGGTGAAGGTCACTGAACTCTAGGCCAGCATTTAAAGAACAAGGGCAAGTGGTGAATCCAGTGCTCCCTTGCAGCTTCAGCTCTCTTGTGGGCCAAACTCATCCTTCAGCCACTCCAATATGACTGTGACAGTGGGATAGGGTGCTCCAGAGGAGATGCTGGCCAAGAAACTCACCTGGGATAGAGACATGGCTTCTGTGCTTCTCTAACTCCCATCTAACCCATGTCCTCCAGAGCCTCTGCCACACAAAGCGGAGTCACCGAGGCACACTGAGCTTAGCACCACTTTAGCACTGGCTACCTCTCACCCCTATCTTGTGAGCTTCTGTGGCAGGAACTGACTGCTGATATGTCTTCGATGCCAAAGTGGCTACAGATTTATTTGCTTCTGAATATCCTAGTGTCAAACCTATGTCAGATCCACAGTTTTGAAGACCGGCAGTCTTGTCTGGTATATATTTTATTTCTCTGCACTCTACTGTAGCCTCAATGGTCCCTGATCAAAATATTGCTTTTCTAAATAAAGAAATTTGTGAAACGAGACTTGTTGTGAATGTGGGTAGTGGGTCCAAGATTTGGTGGGACAGGGCAGGACACTTGGTGTGATGATACTCCTGTGCCACCGGGTTGGAAGAGCTGGCTGGGTGAGCCACAGGGCCCAGTCTACCTTCATAGGGTGGGCAGGCTGCAGGTGCACGAAGAGAGTCCTGACTACCAGTGTGCATAAGTGGTAGGTCATCCATTACCCTAATGGGTGCAGGTGTCACTGTGATGTTATCAGCAATGGGAAATGGGGAGCACTGAGATGATTTCCAGATGCTGGGCTTACTTGGCTACAAGACTAGGGGACCCTGGACCTGCAGTGGGGCCATAAGTTTTTTTCTTGGATCAGGTTGACACATGAGAAAGCTGGTGGTGGGTTGATGGCTAAAGAGGTAGTAGCTCAGGGGCTAAGAACACTGGTTGGCTACTCTTCCAAGGACCCTTGTTTGATTCACAGCACCCACATGGTAGCTATAATTCCAGTCCCGGGTTATCTGGTGTCCTCTTCTGGGCTTCTTGGGCACTGTCTGCACATAGTGCACAGATACACATGTAGGCAGAGTCATAAAATCTCAAAGAGTAAAAAGAGCCTGGCATTGTGAACACCTGTAACCCTAGTACTCCAGAGTTCCAGGTCATCTTCAGCTACGTTGCTACATAACCATATAGAGGCAGGGCCATTGAACTGGGGGTGTACGTCCTGAGGACCCCAGTGGCCTTTCTGCAATACGTGGCATTCATTGGTTTAAGACAGGGTCCCCTACTCTAGCCCAAGTTCTTGAATTGGTGTGAGCTTCCTGACTTAGCTACTCAAGTACTAAGACTATGGCAAGACCACTACAGCCCAGCCCTGTAATACTCCATGACTTGACTCCCAATTAATTATGATGCTTAGGCCTCCGGTCCTCTCAAACACACATTTGTCTTACACACATGGCTGTCATTGGCAGGCTCAAACAATAAAGATGGTCAGTGTGCGTTTTAATGTGTGTGCTCATTAGGGATTGTATATTGGACGTAACACTGAATTCGTCCATTTTGAAGGTGGGGCTGCATGCATGCCAAGGGCACACTCTCCCTGCATTACTACATCCTAGCAGTCATGTAGTTTGAAAACATTGAAATTAAGCCCTGTTATCTGCCCCACTTTGAACAGACTAGATCTCTATGCTGGGGGAATTGGGGAGGGCTGCCCAGAATGGCAGTGCTACTGGCACCCTGTTGAGTATTGTTGCCCAGGTTACACTTACAATTGCAGTTTCCTTCTCCAGGAAGAACACAGGCAGATGCCTTGCAGATTGGTCTCATCATTAAATCACCATGAAGACAGCAAAGGTGACTGCATGGGGAGCCTATTCCACACCTCTCCCAGGATAGCCAAGGGCCAGCCTGTGACCCAGCATGGTAGAACTAGTCTGACCTAGTGTGAAACTCAAGAAAAGAAGGGGGGAAAAGTGTAAAATGTCAAATAAGAGGAAGTTGTGTCCATGTCATGTTAAGGGATAGAAAAAAACCAAAAGAGAGCTCAAGTTCAAACTCTCCACTTCTGTCTTTCCCTGTTGTCTGCTAGCAAAGGGCTCTGCTCTGTATTGAGCAGCATAGAAAACATGGGATGGGGAAGGAATGAGTGATGTATTTTGTTTCTGAGACATGGTCTATATAGACCAAAGATCCACCTACCTCGTTCTCCTGGGTGCTGGGATTAAAGGCAACTGCCGCTGCCACTGCCACCACCACCCAGCCACTGATATGTTTTTTTTTTTTTTTTTTTTTAACGGTATTCTAAAAGTTTTCTAAGAAATGTCAGAACAGCACTTAAAAACTGCACAAGGATGTGACTAATCTATGCACAAGCTGTTTGTAAAATTCATGAGATGTTTTAAGGTTGTTTTGAACCAGAATCAAACCCAGTCAATCTGGGTCCCAGACCTTAAAGAGAACAGTAAGGTGTAGCTAAGTGTACTTAAGTAACAACTGATTGGCTGGGGGAGCATGTCTACACAGAAAGGCTGGTTATTTTACTATCTGTAAGGACCAGTTAAATTTGAAGAGGCTGAAGGTACTTTTAAAAGGCCTCAGGGCAGTTACTGATTTGATTAAAGGGTCTAACAAAAAAAAGTTAAGCTTCTGAAGGAGAGGCGAGGCGCTCCCAGAACAAGTGGTCCCACAGAAGGAAAGTGCTTCAAATAGTCATCGGTAAAATCCAGTTGTAAATACTTTTTATTGTTTTTTTGCTTTTCAAGACAGGATTTTTCTATATAGCCCTGGCTGTCCTGGAACTCACTCTGTAGACCAGGCTGGCCTCGAACTCAGAAATCTGCCTGCCTCTGCCTCCCAAGTGCTGAATTAAAGGCATGTGTCACCACTGCCTGGCAATACTTTTGAAATGAGGTTTTTAGCTGAGTGCTGGCATCATAACACTGCACCACCACCACTGGTTTATATGATGCTGGGAATGGAACCCAAGTTTCGTGCACGCTAGACAAACACTGCCAACTGAACTATATCCCTAGCCTGTAAGTCATCTATGTGATGCATGCCTCCCCTCTCCTCATATTTTTTGAGACATGGTATATAGCCCTGACTGGTCTGGAACTCTAGACCAAGCTAGCCTTGAAATCAGAGATCTGCTTGCCTCTGCATCCAAGTGCTGGGTCGTTCCTATCTTGGAGGATAGAAGTTGGCTGCCTGTGGCCTTCCTTACCTTCTGTTTGTCAGTAAAACTTTTTTGGAACACAGCCACAATAGTCCCATGTCAGAAAAGACAGGGTGAGCAAGGGGAGTGGTGGCATACCTGTTAGCCATAGTTTTAAGAGACAAGGGCAGAAGAATGGCCTCAATTTGAGGACAGCCTAGGCTACAGAGTGAGACCCTATCTCAAAAAAAGAAAAATAGGCATTCTCTGGAAAATTCTGCCTCAGCCTACCGACTGCTCTTCCTATCAGGACCTGGCTTCTTTGGCCTAACAAGGCAGTAGGAGAAAGCTATCACCCCTCATCCTGGTTCTGCCTGCACTAGAGGATGACTTCAGTTCCAGGCTGACCACAAAGGCCATGGGCGCCAGGAAAGCCCCCCAAAGACCAACATGCAGTAAGTGTCCCCTTTCTGGGGTGGGGAGGCAGGGTGGAGGCCACAGCTGCTCTGTTCCTATCCAGGCTTGGGTCACCCTACCCCCTCCTTTGGTAACAGTGAATTCAACCCACTAGACTTCAAACTGAAAGCTATGTAGTTAGATCCCAGGGCCCCTCCCACCATCCCTGTCCCTAGGATTCCTAAGAGGCACTGCCTACCAGGATGTGGCCAGACCTCATAGCACTGCTCCTGTGGATCAGAAGCAAGCCACAGTGGGCAGGGGATCCCCAGAGACCATTTTCACCAAAAAGGTCCATAATGAAACTGGGTTTCCCAAAGCCAGCAGCAGCTGACAGGTGTGTGGCTATAACACAAATATATACACTAGTGTCTAGGGTCCTGCCTTTGCTGCGGGACACTTAGCCTTGCTTGCTCCTAAGCTTCTGATTCCATCCCACATGCCCTGCCTTGTTCCCAGGACCTCAGCATAGCCAGGGAAGGACAGTCTATTCCCAACGGTGCCCCAATCCTCAGCGTTCCTAACTTAGGTTCAGTAATACTGTTGGCACTAACATAGGATTTGGGAGTTTTAAATACTTATATTTTTGAGATAGGGTCTCACTGTAACCCAAGCTGGCCTTGAACTTCTGATGATGGGAATAGACTGGGGTGACAAACACATACGTGGTCATATATCCACACCACTGAATCACTAGCTTGGGATTTGGCAATGATACCTGAACCCATTGTTTGCTCCTCAGAGCTCCCTAGGGGAACAGGAGTATCTCCAATCTCCTCTTACCAGGACCCAAAAGCTGTTCTCATGAGGTAGAGGTGCTTCAAGGTTAAGAACACTGGCTGTTCTTTCAGATAACCAGGGTCTAATTCCAAGACCTTCCTGGGGGCTCACAGCCATTGGTCACTTCCATGCCAGCCATCCCAATGTCCTTCTCTAGCCTCTTTGGGCAATAGATAGACACACATGCTACACAGACATTCATGAAGGTCAAAAACTCAACCACATAAGTGAATTTTTTTAATCTTTTTTTATATGTGAAATTTTTTAAAATTCAAAGCTATGGTCCCAGTGTGCCAGGCCCTACCTTACCTACTCTTACCATGGCAACTTAAGGTTCTCTCTTTTTTTTTTTGTTTTTTTTTTGTTTTGTTTTTTTGAGACAGGGTTTCTCTGTGTAGCCCTGGCTGTCCTGGAACTCACTCTGTAGACCAGGCTGGCCTCGACCTCAGAAATCCGCCTGCCTCTGCCTCCCAAGTGCTGGAATTAAAAGCGTGTGCCACCACCGCCTGGCTAACTTAAGGTTCTCTTATTGGTGCTGAATGGAATCCAGAAGCTGAAGAGGAGCACTGGCAACAGATGCTGTCATTCTTGCATTCAGGACACAAAGGCAGGAGTATCATAGGGAGTTTGAGGCCAGCCTGGTAAACAGAATGAAACCCTGCCTATAAATAAATAAGCTGAAACATAATGGCAAACACCTTTAATCAAACCAGCACTCTGGTGGCAGGGGCAGGCGGATCTCTGAGTACCAAGACAGCCAGGGGTACACAAAGAAACTATGTCTCGAAAAGCCAAAATAAATTACAGGCTGTGATGGAGCTGTTGCCTACCCACCCGTCCCAGGACTGTCATTGTTACTATTAAAGTGGTGTTGTTATTATAGTGTCAATTCCCCTGTAAGGTTGAGACCAAGTACTGTGCCAGAGTTCTGCTGACCTAGGGCCTCCAGTCTGCATGGCTTTGCACTTCTGGCCACTGTTTGGCCCAGGCCACAGAGCACACACATACACCAACTATCATCCCCTTAATGGGCTCTGGAGTTCCCCAGTCTGCCCTCTCTGTGATTTCCTGCCCTAGCTGTTCTAACCCATCTTCTCCCTAGCCCCAAGGAAAATTCCCCTGCATCCTGCTGCCTCACCTCACCAGTTTTGGGTAACCCTGGTGTCATCTGCTCATGGCCTTCTGCAAGCCAGAGACAGGCTTCTAGGGTCATTTCTGAGGTGTCAGTTCAAAGTCTGCTGGCCAGCAGTTCTTAAGACAAAGCAGGAAGGACAGGTGGCCACTCAGCCATCACCAACTAGTCCTCCCCATGTTCCTGCAGCTGCAGCAACAGGTTCTGGACCTGACCAGGTGCTATATGCAAGCCCTGGCCTGACTTCATTCCTGCCCTTTTGTGTTGGACCATGTGACATTTGCAGACCTATATAGACTTTTAATGTGTAAGACCCTATCCCAAGAGCTGAGGGCCCAGGCTTGTGTGTACCCATTTGATACAGTTGGAGACAGGCCTGGAGAGATGGGGAGAGGAGGCCTGGCCCAGGGATGGGCAGACCCAAAATTAAAGTCCAAGAAGCCTAGAGTACCAGGTCCACCATAGACAATGCCACCTGGATGGGTAGTCCCCACCTCCAGCTTCCCCAAAGCTATTTGGAGCAGGAGGAAGAAAAATAGACTGAGTTACTTCCTCCTGCGATCCTCTTCCCACCACCTCCCCCAGCATCTGACCTTAGCTCAGGAAAGCACTTTTAATTCCCCAGGGAGGTGAGTGGGTGGGGCTGGCTGCTTTTAAGGGGAGAATTGCAGAAGTTCTGCTCTGCTGTCCTGTGCAAGAGAGCTGGAGGTAGAGCTACATGGAGGGTGGTGGCAGTCACTTTACCCAGAACCCAGGGCTGGAAAGCAGGAGGGGAGGGAGTTAGGCCAGATGTTGGAAGAATGGTCCCAAGATATCTGAAAGATCAAGATTAGGTCTAGGGAAACACATGGCCAGAGGAAGGAGGGAGACAGGCTGGGGATCCCTGGCCCCACCACATTGACCCCCAACTTCTTCACTCAGACAGCAGCTGCCACTTGAGCCATGGCTGGGCTGGGTAAGTGAGCAACCAAGAGGAGGAGAGGGTGCTGGGATGAAAGCTGACTCCTGTACTTCTGGTGCCAGTACGCTGACCCTGTCCTTTTGCCAGCCCAGCATCTTGTCCTGGCGGCC
Source organism: Mastomys natalensis (assembly GCA_021653895.1). NCBI lineage: Eukaryota > Metazoa > Chordata > Mammalia > Rodentia > Muridae > Mastomys > Mastomys natalensis. The sequence continues at coordinate 793,080 of JAJTUV010000673.1, forward strand.
ACTCTCCTTTGTCTAGCAGTCTCTCTGGACTGGAAGGCAGCCTCCAGCCTGAACCCTATCGAGAAGTGCATGGAGGACCATGATTATGAGCAGCTCCTCCAGGTGGTAACCTTGGGCCTCGATCGGACTTCAAAGCCCCTGAATGTGATAGTGGTTGGCGCAGGCGTAGCCGGGCTCGTAGCAGCCAAGGTGCTCAGCGAGGCAGGACACAAGGTGAGAAGTGCTGCCTGCAGTTCCTGCTGCCTGCCAGTGGGGAGTCCTGGGTAGTGGGAGGTGGCCCCACTTCATTGACCCACTGCACTCCACTTACCCATCCTGGAGGGAGGCCTACTTCCTTTTCTTAATGTAATTGTCAAGAGTCAAGATGGGGATTTGGGGGCGAGGGGACTGAGAGAGCCTCAGGGGAAGTATTCCCTCACCTAACCCCAAGAATGAGAATGGGCCAGTCCCAAGTCTTCTGTACAAACTAGGAAATCTCCCTCCTTCTACCTTAAGGTGGAAAGTCCCTCTACAGTCCATCTGGTAGTCTTCCTGCTACAGTCTTGAAATCTTACTTTCTGTTATCCTAGCAGCCCCTTGTACCCGGAAGAAAGGCCCTTGTAGTCTAGGTGTGCCTTACTATGAGGAGCAGGACAGGCAGGGGCTGACGTGAATGTAGTGAGGGAGCTGAGGTCCCTGTTTGCCCCTCATCTTTAGATCACCATCCTGGAGGCAGATAACAGGATTGGGGGCCGTATCTTCACTTTCCGAGATGAGAAGACAGGCTGGATAGGGGAGCTTGGGGCCATGCGAATGCCCAGCTCCCACAGGTGAGGCCCCTCCCACCCAGGCAGCAGAGCCCCACCTCTGCACCAAGGTTTAGCCAGAGCCCAGTTCCATACCCACTCCCATCTTCCACCAACTCCCATCCCAGATTCAGGCTCAGTTAATTCCAGCGTCATTCTCGGTCTGGGCTCAACCAGAAGCCAACGCTATCCCCAGTCCAGGCAGTTCTGCTTCTGCAACCTTGGGCTTTAAGCTATACCTCCAGCTCATCTTCAGTGTCACCCATATTCCCACCCAGTCAAAAGTTGGGTCTAGACCTCACTCCCTCTCACATCCCTCAGTACTGCCTTCCGGAGGGCTGGGCTGATCACTCACCACCTGATCAGTGCCCTAACCTGCAGGCTGCCTGAGCTTTGCCCCTATTCCAGCCAGCCAGTCCCCAGTAAGTAGTTTGATGACCATTTCCAGTGGCCCCTCCTATGGTGCCAGGCCAGGCCTCTCTCAACTCAAGCAGCCTCCCACTTCCAGGATCTTGCACAAGCTCTGCAGGAGCCTGGGCCTCAACCTGACTCAGTTCACACAGTATGATGAGAACGCCTGGACGGAGGTGGATGATGTGAAGCTGCGAAACTATGTGGTGGAGAAGATGCCAGAAAAGTTGGGCTACAATCTGAACCACAGGGAAAGGGGCCATTCCCCAGAGGACATCTACCAGATGGCACTCATCAAGGTGGCCACCAGCTTTCCTGCTGTGCTCAGCCCTACCCCCAAGAGTCTTATCTCTACTACTATCCTGTTAAGGTCTATTCTACACATCTGCTGATGGCTAGCTGGTGTTTTCTACATCCCTCCGGCTTACCCACTACTGTAGCCCTGGCACTCACAGAATCCTCCAGCAACAGTGCTAATCTGTGTCCCCATCTGGTTGCCTCAGACAGTGCTGTCAGACATCATCCTCTTTTCCTATCCCAAAGGGATCTTTCCAACCAGATGACCCTGCCCACAACTCCATGTAGCTCCCCAGTGCCTCTCAGGCCCATGGGTCAGACCTGCCAAATAGCTTCCCCTCCTCTTAGTCCACCTGGTGATCCAGGCATCCCCTCCTCTGCTCCTGGAACCAGTCTTCCTCATCCATCACCCCTAACTGTATCCTCGATGTCTCTCCACCTTCCATCTTACCCATGACAAGGAGGTCTGGGTAAAGAGGCTGGAGGTCACGTTTGGAAGGAGCTCAAAGATCACTAACTGATAGGCAGGAGAGCCTGCATGCCTTGGGGGAGGTGGCCCTGCTCTCCATACTTAACTACAACGCCTTCGGCAAGAACGGGTGATGGAGGCTGCTGGTCCTTGGAAACCAGAGGGTCAGGGTGGGGCTCTAGTGCTTCCTCCTGGGGCTGGGGAGGGAGCTAAGGAAAGCTATGGATGAAGGGGTACACTGCTGAGTAAGCTTTGCTATTAGCAGCGCCTTCTTGTGGTGTGAGAGGTGTGTCCACAATGGTCTAGACCATGATTTCTACCGGCTCACACTCACTGGCCTGCACAAAAACACAGGCTCCTGTTGACTGGGTGGGCAGACAGGGAAATCCAGGTTTTGGAGGACTCCCAGCTTCAGAGGAGGTGCATGTATCATGAGCGAATACCTGGGACTTGAAGTGAGGTGAATTCCTTGAAGTGAGGCGTTCCTGCTGTAGCCAGGGTCCTCTGATTGTCCCCACAGGCCTACAAAGACCTCAAGGCCTTGGGCTGCAAGAAAGCCATGAATAAATTCGACAAGCATACGCTCCTGGTGAGTGAGGCAAGGTGATTTCCCTCTCCAGTCACAAAAGATAGTTGTGATACAGGGCTCAGCAGGAAAGAAGGATCTGATTAGTGCCCCTGCCTACTGCACAGGAGTACCTCCTCAAGGAGGGCAACCTGTCCCAGCCGGCTGTGCAGCTCTTGGGAGATGTGATGTCCAAGGAGGGCTTCTTCTACCTCAGCTTTGCAGAGGCATTACGTGCGCACGCCTGCCTGAGCGATCAACTACGGTGAGGGTACACGGATAGGGGAAGCTACCAGACGGGGCATCCTGGGAGGGGACAGGGCCTTAGGAGCTGTAGCTCGGCTGGGGTCAGCGTGCCCGTCCTTCTTTGCCCTGCCCTGTAGGTACAGCCGCATCGTGGGTGGCTGGGACCTGCTTCCGCGAGCGCTCCTGAGTTCGCTGTCGGGGCCGGTGCTGCTGAACGCGCCTGTGGTGTCGATCACTCAGGGGAGGCACGACGTGCATGTGCACGTTGCCACCTCGCTACGGCGTCACAGCTTGAAGACGCTGACGGCGGACGTGGTGCTGCTGACTGCCAGTGGGCCCGCACTGCAGCGCATCACCTTCTCGCCGCCGCTGACTCGCAAGAGGCAGGAGGCACTGCGCGCGCTTCACTACGTGGCAGCCAGCAAGGTTTTTCTGAGTTTCCGTCGGCCTTTCTGGCACGAGGAGCACATCGAGGGCGGCCACTCCAACACTGACCGCCCATCGCGCCTCATATTCTATCCGGCGCGGGGCGAGGGTTCACTGCTTCTAGCCTCGTACACGTGGTCGGACGCTGCAGCCCCCTTCGCTGGACTGAGCACCGAGCAGACCCTGCATTTGGCGCTCAAGGACGTAGCAGCCCTGCACGGGCCTGTGGTGTACCGGCTGTGGGATGGCAGGGGTGTGGTCAAGCGCTGGGCGGAGGACCCGCATAGCCAGGGAGGCTTTGTGGTGCAGCCGCCATCGTTTGGGCAAGGGGCCGAGAACTATGACTGGTCAGCCCCCTACGGTCGCATTTACTTCGCAGGCGAGCACACAGCTCTCCCGCATGGCTGGGTAGAGACCGCTGTCAAGTCCGGGTTGCGGGCCGCGGTGAGGATCAATAATAACTACGGGTATGGGGTGTTCGACCCGGAGATTTCGGACTATGCACACGCAGAGGTCAGCTCCGCAAAAGACGGCTTCCCAGACCAGTATCTGGAAGAGGAGCAGCTAGAGGAGCAGCAGGCGCGGGAGGAAATCAGCCCTGAGGGGCAGGAGCCCTCAAAGAAGCACTTATTGGTGGAAACAAGCCCCAAGGGGCAGCAACACGTGTTCACGGAGGCCATACCCGATCTGCCGGGACACGTGTTCGTGGAGACTATCCCCCAGAAGGGGCACGTGCACCAGAATTTATATCCTTCGGAACGTGTGCATGGGGAAGTCATCCCAGAATTACAAGGGCGTGTGGGATCTAGCACGCCGCAGCATATGCACCAAGAGGCGGGCCACTCTTAATTTTGTGCAAAGGGGAAGTGGGCACCCAGCTCCTAACCAGCCCTCTTCAGGGCAGACAGACCACCTACAGTAATAGCCCATAATAAAGTTATTTTTGTTAAACCAGAGGCCCACTTCTCTCCCAACCGCTCTGGTTTCCTGAATATAGCCGCCCTGGGTGGGGCGACACGAGTGAATGAGCACTACTGTGGTCAAGAGATCAGAAGTCATTGGAGGCTGGGGTGCTGACAGATTCTGACTAGAACAAAAACTTGGCAGCCTTGAGGCAGGCCTGGGCTAAAAGCGAGATCGGAAAAGCAAAGCGTCCTGGATGCCAGCGTAGTCAACCAAGAACGGTTTATTGCCTCACATTGGCAGCAGCTGGTGGGCGGGCACTTGGGAATTCCGGACCTCCAGGAGGACCTTCCTCCATTTCATTGGCCTCCTCCATGGACATGGAGCTCAGGACCTGTCAGTCTGCGAGAACCCGATCAGGTGCACTGGGCAACGAACGAGTCAGGCGCCATCCTCGTCCTCAGGCAGAATCTCCAGACTGCTGTCAGGCTGCGGGACCACTTCCTCAGGCGGCGGCGGGGGCACCGGGGCCCGAGTGGGTGACAAGGGCATTGGAGATACCGGAGGAGATGGGCTACTAGGCTCTTCTGGCTGTGCCAGCCCCAGGATCTCCTGCACATTGTGTGGCAGCTCCTGTGGGGGAGGGGTGGTCCAAGAGGCTAGTTGATGGGTGAGGGTACAGTCAGTAGGTATGGGAGGAGAAGGAGGAGGAGCAGGAAGAGGAGGAGAAGAAGAAGGAGACGCTGGCTGGAGAGCCATGGGGTTTTTCAGGCAAGAACTAAAGACTCACTGGGCAGGCGGTCAGCTGCCTGTACAGAGCCTCTGCTCGTGTAAGCACATCCTCCACGCTCAGCTTCATGGTCAGTTCATTGATGTGCTGCGGGAAAGGGAAGATCAAGTCCATGCCTGCACTCTGGTGACGGACAGAAGCACAGTAGTGCTAGGGGTATAGGGCCCAGCTAGGGGAGGTCTTCAGGAGCCCCTGGCCTGCCACAATAGCACTCCCTGCTAGCACTCATGAATGCCAAAGCACAGTAGGAAGAGCCCTCACTGGGGAGGGCTGGGAGGGGCAGGCTCCTCTACTTCACTGCTCTATAGGTACGGTGGGGAAAACAAACAGTTCCAACCCCACCCAAAGTGCTCAGCAATCAATCCCAGGGCTGGCACTGCGCACTGCAGGTGGACAGACCAGAAGGTGGGAAGTGCCCTCACCTTAAGGATCTCGTTGGAACCAAAGCCAGACAGCATCAGGGTATCCCGTTCCATGTCCAAGATGGCACAGGCCACCAGCAGGTGCAGATTGGGGCCAGGAATCCCAGTCCACAGCACCTGGGGTGTCAGAAGGAACCCCTAAAGCCCCATCCTGACCCGCCCGTCTGCCTTCACCCTCCCAGCCCTTCTACTAGCCCTCTCACCCCAACTAGCTGCCCACCTCCCACAGCCGAAGGACATCAGGAAAGGGGAATTCCCTCTTGAACCAGATGAGCAGCCACCGGAAACAGAAGCACAGCGAGCCTGAGTCCTGAGAATCTAGAAGAGGACCGCAGGCAGTCAGCCTTGCCCACAGCAAGTGACGGAGCTATAGCCCAGAAGTGCCAAGCAGTGGGATAGGCGTGACAGGCATGACTACACACATGAATTCTCCTGCTATATGCAGTGCCACCATTCAGCCCCTACCCACTGAGCCACAGCCTCTTCTGCATTTCTCATATTCAATAAGCAACAAGGAACTTAGCTAGAATGCAGTGGCCCTACGGGGGTCTAGAGAGACTTCACCTGCTCAAGATGGGCAGGCTTCCCCAACCCCTAGGCTTTGAATGTCAGGTTTCTTGGGATGTTTTTCTCATTCACCCAGGACCTACCCAGGAAATCACAGAGTGGCTGGTCCAGCACCCGCAGAAGCAGCAAGAGCTGCCCAAGCTGTCGCTTCATAGTCTCCTGACTCTCTTCAAAGTTCCCATGCTGCAGAACAGGAGGTAAGTGTGAGGGGAGAGTGCAGACTGGACACCTTAGTGGCTGTCCCTGACCACTCCCTCTCTCCCATCCTGCGCCTCACCACAAGTTCCATGAAGCCACAGAAACACCAGAAAGCATCTACTTCATTCTGAACAACGAAGAGGATCGGGGACAGGAGGTCACTCATGCCCTGAACATAGCCTGAGGGAACACAGGGTCAGCTGCAACGCCTTGAGCACCCAGAGCCCTCAGCCCACTCCCCGTCAGTGCAGTGCTCACCCAAGTCGAAGTGGTACATGCAGTAGGTAAGAAGGATGTCATTGAGCAGGCCCAGGCCTGGGTTCTCAGGGCCTTCGTAGAACTTGTTAGTCCTGTCAGTGCGGCTTACATCTCTTTCTGTGGGAGTCCATCATAGCAGGAGCATGAAAAAGGTTAGTAGGCCTCCTAGCTAGTCAGAGGTGGCAGCCCTCAACTGCAGGGTCCATGCTAGGGTGAGGATGGGGCTTCCCCAGGACCTATTACTGCCACTCAATCTCCAAGTGAGAGCTGACAAGGCCCCAAGACCTCTTCCCCTGCCCTGCCCTCCCCACTGCAGCTCACCCTCACCACCCACCCCAACTCCCACCACATGCTTCCTGACCCCACCCACCAATGAGGCTTCGGTATCCATGCAGCAGTGAATTCCTCCGCTCCTGCTCAGCACTCACAGACTTCCACTGCAGCTTCATTCGGAAGTATTCATCCCTGAGTGGGGAGGCACATGGAAGCTATGGTCCCTGCCATCACACACCCAGGGGACACCTGCAAACACTTGCCCACACCATCACTCCTCACGCCCTGTTCTGCCCTGATGTTTCTCTGCATAGAACACCCTGTGGGCTTCTGGTAATATGTGTCACCACCCCTCTCTCTGCTGGAAAAGCATGCCCGGGGCATTAAGGCACCTCGGGTTCTCACAAGGGGCCAGACACAGCAGATGCATGACACCCACAGGAAGGAGCCAACACCCACTGCAAAGCTGTAAGAACTGCAACAGTACATCACTGGCGTGAGAGGACACCTTGTCAGGAGGCAGCCACATGACTGGTCACTGCATATAGTGTCTCCAAACCAGCATTTGTGGAAGAAGCCCCAATACAGTGTACACTAGTCCTACAAAACAGTAGGGGACTGGTGCTGGCTGCAGGACACCATGATCTTGAATACTAGGAGAATGTCAAGCCTTAGGGCAGAGACATCTAAAGGATGTGAGAGCCACACTTTCTCACTCACGTTTTCTTCCGCACGTGGGCTTTGTGTTCTTCAGCTGAACTCTCCCAGCTGAGGTACCCAAGAAGGAACTTCCAAGCCTCCCGCCGAAGGCCAGGGCTGAGACCCTGGGGGTGTAATGGAGCGACAGGTCAGAGGGCTTCCTCCTAGCCGTCTGCCAACCCACCCTAACTTACAGCCACTGACACTTACCCCCGAGAAGATTCGATTTTTCAACTCAGGGACATGCTGCAGGCGACCCTCAGGACCCACATGGCGGTTCCATTCTTCCTCTGTGACTGGAGGAGCACGCTCGACTGTGGGGCGCTGCCCTAGCTCTACCTGGAGGACACAGGACAGGACAGTCCTAACTGGGCAGGGGAGGAACCCTAAAGACCAAGGATAGATAATACCTTCCTCTGGCCAGCAGGAAGCTTCCAAGAAAGGCGCCTGAGAGCCACAGCCTCAGCCAGGCCTGAGGCGAGAGGATCACTCGGTATAAGGCCAGGCTAGAAACCTGAGACGTCCAGTCTCAGAAACAGCTGGGAAACTAGTTCAGTAGGGGAGTGCTGCTCCAGATTAACAGTATGGGGCTGGGGATGTGGCTCAGTGGTAGAGCATCCGCCTAGCATGCAAGAGCCCCTGGGTTGGACATCCTCAGCAAAGAAATGCATCCCCCAGGAATACCAGACAGCTGGTCCAGCACATAAAAATGACTTCTTTTTTGGAGTTTTGGGGTTTTTTTTTTTTGGTTTTGGAGACAGGGTTTCTCCGTGTAGCTAGCCCTGGCTGTCTTCAAACTCACTCTGTAGACCAGGCTGGCCTTGAACTCACAGAGATCCACCTGCCTCTGCCTCCCAAGTGCTGGGATTAAAGGATGCACCACCTCGACCCTGTGTGAAGTCACTTCTTAATCAGCTCCACATACTGCTTCCATGTTACCAAGGAGAAAACTGAGGCCTTGAAGCTTGTGAGGCACAACAGAAAGTCCCAAACAGGGTTACTTGACACTCACGCAAGAGATGACCTCAAAGCCAGGCTCTGGCTCATCATCTGGCAGCGGGGGTAGGTCAGGGGAGGAGGCGCCCTCAGGGTGCGGCTGTAGGGCTCCCCGGAAGAAGTTGGTCACTCGAGAGAAGCTACTGAAGGTGGTTGAGTAGGGGTCCTGAAGGAAACGCTGGGGACAGACAGCAGGTCTCAGAGCTGTCCCTCTGGGCCTCACCCATCACACCCACACATGCCGTGCATCTGCTCCAGGGACACTCACAGACACCACATTGGAGCTGTCCTGGTCAAAGAGCTGCAGGTGGTGGAAGGAGGTGGAGAGGGCAGAGGGGTCCTGGGGGAAGACCAAGTAGAGGCGGGAGTCCTGTGGAGAGCTAGGAGGAAGGCGGCACACAGGTGGCTACAGGTGAAGGGCCCATTGAACTAGGCTAGCCTGGCCATGCTTACTCCTCTAGGTGCTGCAATCCCTTTCCTGATCAATGAAATGCTACTACGGGGAAAAGCCCAGACCAGAGCTGGACCTTGGAGGTCGATGAGGCCCTTACACTTCTGGGCCAGGTTCACTGACTAGCGGAGGCGCCAATGAGTGGGTTTCTAGGCATGAAAAGACATTTCCTGTGTATCAGGAGACTACTACTTAAGTCCCATTAAGATGGGCCAGTTCTTCCCTCTCTGTCCTCACTTTCAGTCTCATGTAGCCTGCACTCACCTTGAGATCCCTCCTGTCCCAGCCCTCCAAGCACTGGGGCTGCAAAGGGATGTGCCTGGATCTTCTTAGCACCTTCCAACTAGAACTATGCTTGGATCATTGTCCTAAAGACTCCAGCTGCAGCTGCAGAAGAACATGCTGGCTCACAGGTCCAGCTCAGGCAGAAGCTTACCTGGCCAAAAGCAGGTAGCGGCTAAGGACTCGGAGCAGGGCCCGGGTACCCCCTCTGTGGAAGTGCAAGGCAGGCAGGGAGCCTCCAGACTGGGTCACTAGGACCAGGTAGGCCCAGCTGAGGCCTGGCTTGGATCTGCGGATGGACTTGAGCTCCCCCAAGCTCACAGAGAAGGCCCAGGAGCTCCGGGGGAACTGGGCTCTGCACCTGGGAGGAAGCAGAGTTATCGGTGCAGTGAGAGAGGTGAAGGGTATGCACATCAACTCAGTGTACGCAACAGCCTTGTGTTCTGAGGCCTTGACAGAAGCTACGCTCCCCCAGGCCTCTGAGGATTCTGGGCTACTTGGCATTTCCTTAGAAGTAAAACTGCCTGTAATTGGAAAGAAGCCTGGTGGGCCATGTGTCTGTTCCAGAATGTTCCAGAACCCTCTGTTTGAAGACTATATTCCTCTGCTTGGCACTAAAAGGCAAATATGCCCTAGTCCTCTGACTGTCTCACCTCTAGTGGCCTCTTTGCTCCAAGTTCCTATTTGAGCCACAACAAAAGGTTTAGAAGCTGAGCATGGGGACCCACACCTTTTAAGCCCAGTACTTGGCAGGAAGAGGCAGGCAGAACTCTGAATTCAAGGCCAGCTAAGACTACAAAGTGAGGCTACAGAGTGAGACCACGTCTTTAAAACAAGAAGAAAAAAAGAGAGAAAGAAAGAAATTACCCTGTAGTTAGCTGTTTGTCAGCCCTTCCACAACCCACAAACCTGGAAACCTTTAGGAGGATAACTCACTGGGAATGCCCAGAGCCAAGCCATTCTTTCCTAGGCCAGAAAGGAAGCATTTGGAAGCCATGTTGACTATGGGCAAGAAAGCCATTGGAACCATGATCATGATGGGCAAAGTGTGGTCCCCTAGACCACCTACCTCTCTTGGGCTCTGCCAGGTGGGGCCGTGGCCGCACTGTGCTAATGACAGCCCAGTCAGGTTCATAGCCGGGGTCAAAGGTAGCTTCCTCCTCTGAGGTGCTGGGCTCACCTCCACTTGGGTCCTTGGGAGAAGAAATAACAGAATGAAGATCTGTGGTCTCTAGGGTTTTCAGTTTGGAGCCTGCAAGCCCCAGTGAGAAAGAGAGCTTCAGAAGAGGGAAGGAAAGAGGCAGGAGGGGGCAGAAAACTTGCTCAGTGTCAGCTATGGTGGCTGACAAGAGAGCTAGGCTAGAACCCCACATTCATGGGTTCAAGAGGCAACTGCTACATAGGTAACTGCTCAGAAACCACCTGCAGTCACAAGACCAATAGTCAGTCCTGACATCCGTGAGAAAGGACAGGCTCACATCCCTACTCTCAGCCCTTTCTGTGTTTTTGTCAAGGTTCTTCTGTGTCTTTTTGACTTTTCACTGTAAGTGAATGAAGAGCCTCAAGTGGTGGCCATTGTCATTGTAACTAGCTGTGAGTCTACAGGGGGCACAGATGATGGACAGATAGGGGATACTATTGAGCAGGGCCAGACAGACAGCTCAACAGGTAAGACAGATGACCTGAGTGCAGTCCACAGAACCCACAAGGAGAAGTGAATGACTCCTCCAAGTAGTTTATGAATAAGTCAGTCAGTCAGATAAGGCCAGAAGGATAGTTTAGTGCTTAGCAAGGCTTGCTGTACAATCCCAGAGACCAGATTCCAGTACCCACATAACATCCTAAGCTCCAGTGTGTCTGCAGTGCTATCTTCTGCATGCACTCACATGTAGTGCACACACATGATCAGACACTCATTCCACCTCCACCCACCCTCACAAACTAAATCTCCGAGCTTAGTGAAATGGCTCAGCACTTGCTGCCAAAACCAACAACCTGAGTTCAATCCCTGGGGCCCACTTGGTGGAAGGAGAGAAATGTTTCCACAGGTTATTCTCTGACCTCCACACACTCACACCATGGCATGTGAATGCACACACACACAATAAATAAATGTAATAAACATAAAGCAAACAGTTGAAACTGTAGCACCGAGGGGAAAGAAATTTGAACTCAAGTCTTTCACCCAGCAGGGATCCCTAAGGAGCCAAGAGGATATGGGGTTAGACCATTTCAAAAAGCAAACAGGCTCACAGGTCCCCCAGGTACTCCCTGTCTTCAACTAGGGTGGGGAAGAGGAGCTGGGCGCCTACCTTCTTGGAGAAGAGAATCTGGGCTGGGTCTCCAGCCTCCTCCACCGGAGCCCAGTGTAGGAGGACGTCGCTGTCCTGAGGGACAGGGGGAAGACTTAGCAGAGTCATCCGAAAGCCCCTCAACCCTCAATTCGAAGTTCCCACACATGCCACCTCCATCCCCGCCCACCTTCTCCACCACTCGAATGATGCCTGCGATGAGCGAGTCCGGATCCTGGTGCTTCCGGGCGCTGGTGTGCAGGTACACGCCTCCCTTCTCAAACACCACCTGGTGAAAGCCAAGGGTCTAGGGAGGCGGGGTCTAGAGACCCTGACTGACAAGCTAAGATGGGGCGTGGCAATCCTACAGTCCCGCCTCGCACTCCGGATGGGCGTGCGTTTTCCCAGGGGGCGGGGCTAAGGTAGAAGCTCCCTAAGGACTGTGGAGAGTGACAGCTCTTTACCAGGAGACGGTGCTTGCTAAGTTGACTCTGCCTAGTCCCTGCACAGCAAAAGGTGGAAGCCGACCACCAGTGGGGGACGTCTCCTATAGATAAACGAGGGAATGATTTCCGAAGTCTTACCCTGTAGCTGGATGCTTCCATTGCCGCCGCGGAGGTTCCACCGCCCCGATCTCCTCCTTTTCCGGGTCAACTTGGTGTCATATCCGGAAAAGAACACTCCCTTCCAGGCCAGATAGTGGTAGCGTCCCTAAAGTTGTAGAGCTGCAGTGGGTGAAACCATCTGTTCTGAACAGGGTAGTTAAAAGGCTAAGATTTAGGTCACGTGTAGTAGACTGCATAGTTGGCGAGCGTCTGCGGGACGGCGCAGGCGCAGTGCGACACTCTCGCCACGAAGTAAACAAGTAGGAGGACCCATGTTCGCAACCCAACTCGTGATCGCTCGGGAACGCCTCCCTGGCCCTCTCCATATTTTATACTGGCATCGAAGCCACTACTATGCCGTTTTTCTCGAAGACAAACCATAGCGGCTTGGTGGAAGCCATGTTAATGCAGGGCACTACCATCTCTTTGCGGGGCACGACGGCGAAGTGTTGGAAAAGCGAAACGGAGAAAGGAAAAGGTGAGAGAAGCTGTCTAGCACCAGAGGCGCAGAGGGGCTCGGGATAAAAGGTGAAGCCGTCGGTGCTCGTGCTCCTGGAAACGAAGCTGCCTCAAATTCCTGAGTCACCGTGGAAAGTGGGCTGCACCACCATTTTGAAACAGGGCAAACCGAAGCTAGAAATGCTGCCATATTGAATCCTTGCCAGCTTTGTGCTAAAGGGAGCGAGCGAGGGTCTGGGGGAGGAGGTATACAGTTTGGAAGGAAGGAAGAGTCCATATGCTTTATAGGCATATGAAGCCATACTGACTGCCACGTCGGGACGGAGCAGTTTTCCTCCACTTCTGTGTTAGAAGTTAATTACGAACGAGGGACGTCATGCCGCTTGCCTTCGCTTGTGTGAGCATGGGCATGCAGTCATATTTGTTGCGGGTAATTCCAAAGAGTAGCTAGTCTTTTGCCATAGTTTCCATCCGTGAGCACTCTCGCTGTTGCTATTGCTCACAGCTCGCCGACGTAGCTTCTGGTTGCTATTTTGATTTGAGGCATCCAGGATAAGGGAGGCGGAGTGTACACAATGGAGGAGGGGCAACCGCACGGAAGTGACGCAAGAAGCCGCCATGCCTTTTGAGGGCGGTGACGGCGCCTGGCCGGCCATGCTGGCTACGGGCACGTGAGTGGAGGCGGCGTTGTGAGCTGGGGTTTGGGGAGGGTCTGGCCTTCCTGAGGTTGAGGGGCAGTGGGAGGGCGAGCCTCCACGGGAAGGGTATGGTCTGTATTAGTCAGGGGGCAGTGATCGTCCTGCGACCCTTGGCTGACTGCTGAAATGGCTAAGGCTCAACCCCGTATGTCTGACTCGCGACGAATTATAGACGAGCTCCACTCCGGGGTGCAAACGGGCTGGAATCCTCACACCGGCGGTGAACCATGTCCATATGGCTGTGTGTGTTGGGGGTCGCGGATGGGTGAGGGGGCGTCCCGGGCGGGACTTCCGGTCCCGATGTTCACTGGGGGCGGGATTTCCTGTTTTCTTCCTAGAGAAGGGGCCTCTCTGGGCTGCGGGCGTGGTGTAGCCCGGGTCGGCGGCCTTACTTCGGTGGTAGGCTCCTTCTTGGACGTCCCGCTCCGTGTCCCGTGCTGCAGCCGTTTTCTTTTCTATCTCCCTCCACACCTGTCCTGGGAGGTCTGCACCTTCCCGCTGGACAGCTCCCCCTTTCTGGTTTGCCCGAGTCTCACTTCATAGGAGGCCATAGGCCTAGGAGGTTTGAGTAAGTTGCCCTCCTTTCAGCCGCCTTCACAAGCCACTCACCCGGTAACACACTGCTGCTGTGGCTACTCCCGAGATCTAGTGCACAGGAGCTAGGTCTTGTCATTCCTTATCCTCTCATAGTCTCTCGGAAGTGAGAACCGAAGCTGTGTCATCTTGGACCAGTCACTTTCTTGCCCTGAGCCATAACTCTAAATTTCCAGCCTTCTTCATTAGCTAGGAAAGGTGGCAGGTGTGTGTAAGAGTCGCTGGGAGCCTTTTAAAGCTGTAGTTAGAACTTTGAGGCCCAGCAGACAATAGTATCAAACTACTGCAGCTTTCTCTCAATGGAAAGATAGGATGGGGAATATAGTCTACTGAGGTAGGCAGCATGGAGCTCAGGATTGGCGGAAGGCTCTAGACACAGACTGCCCTTCTCAGTGGTCATTTCTGCCAGTATAACAGTCAGGATCCCATCTTCCTGGGTTCAGAGCTTAAGGCTGTAGCATGGGGGTGTCCATTGCTGATTCATGTTGGAAGTGAGAGATTGCATAGGAACGGTAATCATCTTCTAGTCCAACATATGAGTAGTTCCCACTTTGGTGAGTCAGGTGAAGGGGATGAGTTTGGAGTCTGTGAGCCGATTGGCTCTTTTAAGTGTGAGTGACAGGAGATTGCAAACTGTGGTTGTGTTTCTGTTTCTCTTCACTGTGGTCCTGGTGGGCTTGAGTCCCTCTGGTGACGAGGTGCTCACTACTCGAGTTCTCAGCTGCCTAGAAGCTGTGGTTCACACACTGCTTAATGGGAAGACGGGCACAGAGAGCCAGTGAGTGTTCCAAGGTCACACTAAAGGCTGTCAGTCATGGTGGGGTCCCAGAGCCTTGTGCTCCAGGAGTTCTGTCTGATGGGGAGATAGGCAGCAGAATAGCTGTCACAAGCTCTACCAGCAGCCCAGAGCCCTGCACAGCAGGACTGAGGAGGTGTAGAAGATGATGCTGTGATTGTGGGCATGGAGCAGCTTGCATCCTCCTATGCCCGCCTTCAGTCCAGAGCTCATCTCCCTCCTAAAAGAACGGTCCCAGGGAGACCCAGGGAGGGGCCATCTCCCTCACCTGATGATTGGAAACTTGGCAGTGACCTGAGAACAGTAAGCTGGGTACGGGGTCCACCTGGTCCCGGTTACTCCACTGCAGTGGGAGAGGACCTGCTGAACCAAGTGAAAGGGGAAGGCATAGCACTGGCCAGTCTGCTGTGCTACAGAAGCCATGCAAAGCTAGGTCTCTATCCCAGGCTGACTACTGTGATTTCAGGTGTGTGCCACCATACCTGGTTACATGTGTGCTAACATCCTACACACTGTGGGAAAGGTGCACATGAAATTTGTGTAAGTCTTCAAAGACTTATGTTAGGCTGGGTGTATGGTGCTCACATCAGGTATTTAGATTGTGTAGGAAGGTTGGTTGGTAAGGTTGGTTGGATGTCAGTCCTATCTTAAAAACCTGTATGGCTCAGTGCTTGCTGGCATTCACCAAGTCTTGGGTTGGGTTCCCAGGACAACATAAACTAGGTGTGGTGGTGTGCACATGTAACCCGAGCACTCAGGAATTGGATGCGTGAGAATCAAGACTCCAAAGTTACCTTTATACATATAGTCAGTTTGGGGCCAACTTGAGTATTTGATCCTGTCCTAAAAGTATTAAGAACCCAAACTAGGCCGGGCGGTGGTGGCGCACGCCTTTAATCCCAGCACTTGGGAGGCAGAGGCAGGCGGATTTCTGAGTTCGAGGCCAGCCTGGTCTACAGAGTGAGTTCCAGGACAGCCAGGGCTACACAGAGAAACCCTGTCGAGAAAAACTACCAAAAAAAAAAAAAACAACAACAACCTAAATAATCACAACCCAATTTTGACTGCAGTGTTCATAGCCCAAACAGATGGCGACTCCAAGACTTTGGGTCATTCCCATGTGGAACACTATGGAGCCAAGAAGAAAGTTAGGGCTGGTGAGGGTCCCAGGGAGAACAGGTTTGGGAATTGGGGAACCCAGCTAGGACAGCTTCATGCCATGGAGTCGCTTTCTGGTAGTCGACCCTCAGGATGGGTAGTGATGGTAACAGCATCCTCAGCCCCTCTGTCCTGCTCTGGCCCACAGGGCTCGGATGGCGTCTGGGCGGCCAGAGGAACTGTGGGAAGCCGTCGTGGGGGCCGCTGAGCGCTTTCGGGCCCGCACTGGCACAGAGCTGGTGTTACTGACTGCAGCACCGCCGCCACCACCCCGCCCAGGGCCCTGTGCCTATGCTGCCCATGGCCGCGGAGCCCTGGCAGAGGCCGCCCGTCGCTGCCTCCACGACATCGCACAGGCACACAGGGCTGCCACTGCCACCCGACCTCCTGGCCCCCCACCAGCACCACAGCCGCCCAGCCCCGCTCCTAGCCCACCACCTCGCCCAGCCTTGGCCCGGGAGGGTGATGAGGACGATGAGGACGAGCCCACTGAAACAGAGACATCTGGGGAGCGGCTGGGCGGTAGCGATAATGGAGGTGAGCTAATAGGGCTGGCACTGGAGAGGGGTTGCTGGTCCAGGGTATTCTGGAGCATTACTTACAAGCTTCACACAAGGTCCAACCACTTGATGGGAATAATAACACAATATGTTGAGCAAATAGCACACTGGGGTTGGGAGGTTTCCTTGAGGGCTTCTTGCCTAGCCAAGGAACTGGTAAGAAGTGCAAGTGTTTCTGGAAAGGGGTAGGGATTGCCATCCCATCCAAGGGAGCAGAGGAGTTTCCCAAGAGTGAAATGTTGCTATAGCGGAGAAGCCAGGGCCAGAGACCATTACAAGTACTCATTACATGGCATGTAAGGCTAAAGACAGCATTTTCCATATCCCATGCCCTTTTGGGCATCTGGATCTAGAGATTGTTGTTTGAGGAAAGTAAGGAGGTTGGATGCTTCTCAGAGAAAGGACTGTAACCACAGGACTTTGAGGTGTGAATAGGAGTTACTCACTTGCCATCATTGCCTATGAGTGGCAACCTCGTCCTTCCTAAAGAAGCCTGCCTATCATGAAGGATATGGGCTCCAGAGCCAGCTATTCTGC
Organism: Mastomys natalensis; assembly: GCA_021653895.1. Lineage (NCBI taxonomy): Eukaryota > Metazoa > Chordata > Mammalia > Rodentia > Muridae > Mastomys > Mastomys natalensis. The sequence continues at coordinate 809,816 of JAJTUV010000673.1, forward strand.
TGTCAGATCTTTAAAACTACGGGCAAGTGACATGGTATTAGGGTCTTTTATTTGTCCCCACCAGACCTCATCTTCCTTTTGGAGTTATTTTTGGGCCATGTTCCAAGCACCATGTTGAATCTAGTGGATTGGATCTAGTGGAAGGGATCCTAAGTGACCAGGGAGGCAGATGAAAAAGCGTTGAGGCACAGGGACCAATTGCAGGGCCTGTCCCACCCATAGGTCTCTTCATGATGGATGAGGATGCCACCCTCCAGGACCTGCCCCCTTTCTGCGAGTCAGACCCGGAGAGCACAGATGGTGAGGATGCTGGGTTGTCCAAGCTCTAGGAGGCCAGGCAGAGGGTAGGGGGACAGAAGCTGAAACTTCCCTGTATCATAGACGGCAGCCTGAGTGAGGAGACACCCGCCGGTCCCCCAGCCTGTCCCAAGCCCCCGGCCACAGCCCTGCCGACCCAGCAGTATGCCAAGTCTCTGCCCGTGTCGGTGCCAGTGTGGGCCTTCAAGGAGAAGAGGACAGAAGCCCGATCATCAGACGAGGAGAATGGCCCGGTGAGGGGGGAACTAGACAAGTGGGATGGCCCGGAGTGGCCTGCTGTGGGGAGACCCACTGCAGTTTAGAAGAAAGGCCCCTCATCTGTCCAAAACCGTTTGGGAGGGAGTCGGGGAAACTGAAGCTCCAGGTCAAAGTATCTCCTAGGATTCATCTCCAATACCATCCCGTGTTGTTGGGCTGTACTGGCCTGACCTGGTCCTCCTTCGCGGAAAACTCCCTGCAGCAGAGGGAAAAACAAGGCATTGAGTGACCCCCGTGACACACACCCACGAGGGGCGCCTGAGCCTTCCATAGCCACTCTCCATATGGCGCCCCGCTGGATTCAGGTGGGATGCCTGCTGTCTTGGCTGAAGCGTGGCCAGACCGGGGGTGTTGCACTGGGCCCCTGCTTGACAGTTCTAGAGTCTTGAAGAAGGAGGTGGGATGTGGAACGCACAGGTTCACAGCCTGCAAGACGGTCCGGATCGGAAGGCTTCCGGGAGGCGGCCCCTGCACACTGACCATTTCCTTCTTCCACAGCCCTCCTCGCCCGACCTAGATCGAATAGCGGCTAGCATGCGCGCGCTGGTGCTGCGGGAGGCTGAGGACACCCAGGTCTTCGGGGACCTGCCGCGGCCGCGGCTCAATACCAGCGACTTCCAGAAGCTGAAGCGGAAATATTAAGCGTGCAGAAAGCCTCGGTGCCTCGGTGCGCAAGAGAGGCCACTGCCTGCTCTGCCCCGCAGCCGAACAATTCTTTACGGGATTGGCTCGCTCCCGTTGGGCGGGGCTAGTTCTAAACGCTCAGAGGGTCAGCTCCGAGGGTCAACTCCGTTTCTTGCCTAGCAACAGAAGCTTTGCCCGCACAGCCTTGACTCGCGGCCCCAGGGCGGAGCCCAGCTGTGGGAGCTGGCGCTGCGCAGCCAGTGTCCGAAGAGTTGCCAGCCGCCCCTCCAGAGTTCCCCTACCTGATTGGTCCCGGCCTCCTGGGAGTGTGGCCAAGCCCTCCCTAACCCAGAATTGGCCTGAGGCCTTGAATTTCTTACACTACTAGGGCTGTTAATGGATTCTTTTTGTTTTGTTTTTCTTTGCCTGGGTCCTGACACTTGTATCCTGGTCTCCCAGAGGACAGTCTGGTCCTTCTCTGCGTCTGACGTCCCTGTAGGTTCCACTGCACGGCAGCCTGTCCATCAAAACTTGTCCTGTACCCAGGACGGTACCAGCTTCCTGACCCTGACCCTAACAGGTGCCTTAAAAGGCCCTCTCCCACCCAAGGTGGGGGGCCAGGGGGCCTCACTTTCCGGCTCTGGACTTGGGTGCGGGAGAGTGGGAAGGGGATTGGGAGGGGCGCTCTGAAATTAAAGTTTTACCTCTGACAAGTGAGTACCTGTTGTGTGTGGCGTGATGCTATGAAACATCCACAGAAACTAAATGAAGTTCTGGGTTCGAGACGCTGTCTTGGGGACGTGACTGTGGGAGCAGTAGAAACCCGGACCAGGGAATCTCCATCTCCCAACATCCAAAGATGAGAAAGGGGGACAGAGGACTGTCATCTTCAAACTAGTAATATGGATTGCCTCCCTCTTATTTTGCTTTTTGGAATGATTTCACTTTGTAGCCCAGGCTGTCTCCTCAGTCTTTGTGCTGGGATTTTCTATCATGCCCCATCATAAAAACATACTTTAGTGTATTTGTCCCAGGAGGAGAAGCGATTTTCCCACTTTATTGCAGTGACCAGCATTGTAGAAGCAAAGGAAGACTGTATAGTGGCGCCATGCGCTTCGAATACTAAGGACAAATGCTGGTACTTTCCGCTGCTGCGCAAAGGAATAATAAAGGCACGCCTGTCATTCTATCAGCAGGGTAGGGGGCACAGAAGTTAATGTCAATCTAAACTTCTTGAGACCCTGCCTCAGAGAACAAAACGCCTTTAATTTTAGCACTTGGGTGACAGGAGCAGGTGAATCTCCTGGTATAAAAATAAAACAACCAGTCAGGCGGTGGTGGTGCACACCTTTAAGCCCAGCACTTGGGAGGCAGAGGCAGGCGGATCTCTGAGTTCGAGGCCAGCCTGGTCTACAGAGTGAGTTCCAGGACAGCCAGAGCTACACAGAGAAACCCTGTCTCGAAAACCAAAAAATAAAAATAAAAAATAAAACAACCCCATCAATGGCCAGGTGTGGTGGTATTTTCTTCCTTCCTCCCCACCCCCTTTTCTTTCTTTTGGCTTTTAGAGATAGTGTTTTTCAAGATAGGAATCTCTGTGTAGCCCTGATTGTCCTGGAACTCTTCTGTAGACCAAGCTGTCACCAAACTCAAGAGATCCGCCTGCCTCTGCCTTTGCTTCCCCAGTGTTAGAATTAAAGGCATGCACTGCCAACCACCAGTCTGTAGCGCTCTATTTTAATACCAGCATTTGGGAGGCAGGCAGATCTCTAAGTTTGATCCCAGCTAGGGTATTATGGTGGATTAACATACAAGCCAAAAAACTTCTCTGGGTTGAAAGATAACTGCAGCTGGGCTTGTTGGCAGATTTCGCTCATAGGAGGAGGAGGGAAGGTCATGGGACCCTGACCTTAGTACCCAGCCGTTCCTCACAAGCAACTATATGCAATTCTGCCCTAGTTGCCTGTGGTCTGGGGAGGAGCTAGAGGATACTAGCGAGGAGGAAGTGTAGGGCAGAGCTCTGTCTGTGCAGTATGAAAAAGGCTTCCTCTCTGCTAGGTTCGTATCCCGGGTTTCGGCGGCACCATTGTTATTTAGGCGCAGGAGCTTGGAACAGAAGACGCCAGGGCAGAGGGTTCCACGAAGGGAGTATTTATTTAGGCGGAGGAAAGAGAACCGAGAGACAGAGAGAGCAGAAAGGTAGAGGAGTAGAGGCGGGCAATGACCACGTGGAGAGAGGGGGAAGGGGAGAGGGGCAGATACAACCTGCAGGCGCACTGGTCAAGGGGCAGGCGAGAGAGGAGGGGCCAGACATCCCCTTTTATAATAGTGGGCAGGGCTACCTGGCTGTTGCCCGGTAGCTGTGGGGAGGAGCATACCTGGCTGTTGCCAGGTAACTGTGGAGGTGGAGTTTAGACAGAATGCTAACAGCCAGGTGTGGGCTTTTTTGCGGGTAGCAATACGACCACCACGACCTATGCTCTGTAATCCCAATATAGTCAGGTTCCCCAGAATGATCTGTGGTAGAACCGTATTGCGGGTTATCCTTCAGGCCTTTGGAGAAGGGTAGACATTTTTGAGGTCTTCCCCTAGAGAGCAACTTCCTCTTTCTTTTTATTTTATTTTTACGGTGGGGGCAGAATCTCACTATGTAGACCAGGCTAGACTCGAACAAAACAGAGCTCTCTGCCTGATTCTGCCTTCCGAGTAATAGTATTAATATTAAACTCATGTGCCACCATGCCCAGGAAAGAACTTTAACACGGCCACATCCAAAGACCCTATCTCACTAAAACAAACATACAAGAAAAAAACAAAACAAAAAAAGCCCAAGTAACTCTAGCTTAGGGATCAAGTGCCTATGGAGACACTATCCGCACAGTCTCCTAGCACCTCAAGCAAGTCAGGGCTGCGCATGCGCTGTGACGAGCCAGCTCTTTGGACAGTCTTTCCCACTGCATAGATGAGCTTTGGAATGAATTCAGAAGTGACTCACTATATGCAACTATATGCAGTCCTCGCTGCACATATGGAACCGTTGTGGTAGCCTGGGAAACGTCGAACCCGCCAATGGACAAGGGGCGGGATTTCCGGTGTGACTCCATTGGGAAATCAGGACTTCCGGTGGCGGTTCCGTTGCTGTCTGCCGAGCGAGCGCCACAGTGATTCCATTCCCCTTCACAGCATCTGAGGATGTCACAGCTTGGATCCCGGGGCCGCCTGTGGCTTCAGAGCCCCACCGGTGGGCCACCCCCCATATTCCTGCCGTTGGATGGCCAAGCCCTGGTCCTCGGTCGGGGACCCCTGACCCAAGTGACAGACCGGAAGTGCTCCCGAAACCAAGGTGGGCACGGGAGTGGAACTACGGCAGCGAGTGGGATTGGGAGCAAGGGAGTTTATGCCTAACCAGGAGCAAGACGAGGCATTATGGGAAGGACAGAGAGGATCTGGGAGAATGTCACGGGAGGTGTGTGTGGGGGGCGGTTAATGGGAGGGAGGAGGATACAACAGAGAGACTGTCGCTGAGCAGGATGCATCAGGCCATGCTCAAGACCTCCGTCTACGCAATGTATCTCATGAACAAGCCGACCCTACAGATAAAAAATATCTGTTCTGGGCAAGTCCGGGTCTCTGGCAATCCTAAGGATTCCGAAGGACTCGTCTTATTGAGGCATAAACACCTCGGGCCGAGGGTGACACACACCTGTCATCCAGTTGGGTGGTAGAGACAGGAGAATCAGTTCAAGCCCGGCTGCTAGTACGTAGCGCGCTCAAATCTATCCTGGGCTACCTGTGTTAGGGGATGTGAAGGGAGAAAGTGCCTCTTCTATTGAAGTCCAAGTAGAAGACTGTAGTTGGCCACGCCCCCGTATGTGATATAAACCCTGACTCCACCCCCTTACCCTCAGTGGAGCTGATTGCAGACCCTGAAACCCGGACAGTGGCAGTGAAACAGGTACCAGTGTCTCAGCGGCGGGTAGCAAGGACTTGGGAGAGGGGCCGGGTAGATCACAACCCTTCAGAAGTCTGGCCAGCTTTCTCATTTTCCACCGTGCCAGGCTAGAAGCCTCTAACCTTTCAAAGTTCTGACTGACCACATGAAGTGAATAGGTGGGGAGATTAAAGATCTGATTGGGAGATAAGGTATTGGACTTGGTGGGGAGGCAGGTGTCCCATGAGGGGGTGGTGCCAATCCTAGCTCCTCCTTTGTCTGCAGCTGGGTGTTAACCCATCAACTGTTGGGGTCCAGGAGTTGAAGCCAGGGCTGTCTGGCTCTCTAAGCTTGGGGGATGTCCTTTATCTGGTTAATGGCCTATATCCCCTGACCCTTCGTTGGGAGGACATCAACACACCAGGATCCCAGCCAGATACTCCACCATGCACTCCTGTGGATCCAGAGGAGGGGGACGATACTGAGCCTCAGAAAAAACGAGTGCGGAAATCTTCCCCTGGCTGGGAGAACTTAAAGAAGTTACTGGTGTTCACAGCATCTGGAGTGAAGCCCGGGGTAAGGTGAGGCCACCACCACAGCCTAGCCATTTAATTCAAAGTTTCCTGTGCAGCCCTGAGCTAGTCTTATCAAAGTCTCTGAGTCTCAACTGTTCTGTGCGGAGACTGCTGAGACACCAGTGGTGGCTGCTACCATTGAGGTACAGGGTACAGAACAGGCCCTGTAATGAGTGGTGACCAGACCTTTCTTGGATGTTTTCATGGGTCACTCTGAAATGAGGCCACAGAAAATGTGTGGTCTAGTTCCCTGTGGGCACTCAGCCAGCTGTGAGGTTTGTTTTTTAAGCAGTGATATGAGCCTGCATGATTTTATGTGTACTGTATGCATGCGGTGGCTGCAGAAGCCAGGGAGCACTGGGTCCTTGGAGCTGGAGTTACAGGAGTTATGAGCCATCTGGCATGTGTGCTCTTTTTTTTTTTTTTTTTTTTTTTTTTTTTTTTTTTTTGGTTTTTCGAGACAGGGTTTCTCTGTGTAGCCCGGGCTGTCCTGGAACTCACTCTGTAGACCAGGCTGGCCTCGAACTCAGAGATCCACCTGCCTCTGCCTCCCAAGTGCTGGGATTAAAGGCGTGCGCCACCACCGCCCGGCTGCGTGTGTGCTCTTAACCATTGAGTCATCTCTCCAACTCCTCCAACAAAGCCCTTTGCTCTTTCTGAGCTGTTAATCCTCTAGGGAGACACTCAGGGAAAAAGGGTTGGTGAGACTCTGGTCCCTTCTAAAGCCTGGAAGTGGAGGGCAGAGGACACAAAAGGGTAATACTGGTATTAAAAGGCTGGTGTCGCCAGGTGGTGGTGGTGGTACACGCCTTTAATCCCAGTCAGAGGCAGGCAAATCTCTGAGTTCAAAGCCAGTCTGGTCTGTAGAATGAGTCCCAAGACAGCCAAGGCTACGCAGAGAAACCTGTCTTAAAGAAGAAGAAAAGGGTAGTGTCGATTAGCCTGTAAGGAAGATCAGAGATGACAGTATTGCTGTCCCTGTTTTTGGTGATACCAGGTGGCTGCCTTTGACCTAGATGGGACCCTCATCACCACCCGCTCTGGAAAGGTCTTTCCCACTAGCCCTAGTGACTGGAGGTGAGGTGGGACATGGAAGAGACTGGGATGGGAGCCCAAGTCCTTTAGATCACAAGTCACCTGTTACTTCCCATCAACCTTAGGATTCTGTACCCAGAGATTCCAAAGAAGCTCCGGGAGCTGGATGCTGAGGGCTACAAGGTGTGTGTGTGCATGGATAGGTGTGGGAGCCTGCGCTTACGTGTGCATGGACACATGCATGTATATGCATGCGTAGAGTTCAGGCTGAGTTATGGTGATGGGGCTCCATTGTGTCCCTGTCTATCCCCAGCTGGTAATCTTTACCAACCAAATGAGCATCGGGAGAGGCAAGCTGCCAGCAGAGGTTTTCAAGGCCAAGGTGGAAGCTGTATTGGAGAAGCTAGGGGTCCCATTTCAGGTACAGCCAGAAGGGACACTTAGGGACTATGTGGGACAGGGACCCAGAGAGAACATGCCAAAGTGTGGGGTGGAGGCCTTGGCTGGGGTCATGCTGACAGGAACTGTCCTCTAAGATCCCAAGGGGACAGACACTAAGGACACTGTGTCCTGGCCATCTCCATAGGTGCTGGTGGCAACACATGCAGGTCTAAACCGAAAGCCAGTGAGTGGCATGTGGGACCATCTGCAGGAGCAGGTAAGCACCCTCCTGTCTCTTACGCTGTCCTTCCCAGCCCTGCCCCTCACTGCACAGGTGGCCACTGGAAACACCTAGAGGTGCTGGGGCCTGTGGGGTAACCAGGTCCAGCCTCTGAGAGGTCTGAGGCAGTGTTAGGTAAACAGAGATGCTAAGGGGGAGAGCCTGGTAGGTAGCAGGGACATGGGAAACAGGCTGAGAAGGATAGGTAGAGGCATACAGATCCAGGAAGGCCCACCTTGATTAGGGCTACAAGTTAGAAGAGCCAGGAGTCTAGGCTGCTATGGGATGTGCGCCCTCTGGAGGCTACTGGGGGAGCAGGTGAGACACTCAGCAGCAATACCTCTGTGTGTGGTCCAGCCAGCCCCTCTGCTGTCCCATATGGTGGGATTTCTCACTGCCTCTCTTTGCAGGCCAACGAGGGCATCCCTATCTCCATCGGGGACAGTGTCTTCGTGGGAGGTAAGAGGCACAGGCTTTTGGGGGTTCAGGAACGCTCTCAGAGCTCAGTGTTGGACAGGGTTGTCCTTACAGATGCGGCAGGGCGCCCAGCCAACTGGGCCCCAGGGAGGAAGAAAAAGGATTTCTCCTGTGCAGACCGCCTGGTAAGCCTGGTGTCTGTCCCCTGTTCTGTCCATGTGACACCCACCCTCACTGCACCGCTGTACTCACCTGACCTCTGTTGTCCCTCCCAGTTCGCCCTTAACGTCGGCCTGCCCTTTGCCACTCCCGAAGAGTTTTTCCTTAAGTGGCCAGCAGCCCGCTTTGAGCTTCCAGCTTTCGACCCGGTGAGGCCCAAAAGGGAAGAGGGCGAGGCCCTTTTTGGCTCCCTGGGCTCACACCCCCTTTTTGCTCCCCTAGAGGACCATCTCCAGTGCTGGGCCCCTCTACCTCCCAGAGTCCAGATTCCTCCTGAGCCCCAACCCAGAGGTGGTGGTCGCAGTAGGATTCCCTGGGGGTGAGATGCCACAGCCCGACCTCTGGCTCCCCCTGGCACTCATTTGGGTCCTAGGCCCTAGCTGATGGCTACACTGCCCCCACAGCCGGCAAGTCCACTTTCATCCAGGAGCACCTGGTGTCGGCTGGATATGTCCATGTGAACAGAGTGAGTGGGGCTGCACCCTGCCCATCCTCCCACCATTCCAAGGATGGAGGCTCCCCAGACTGACTCATTATCTGCCCTGGACCCCACAGGACCTGCTGGGCTCGTGGCAGCGCTGTGTGAGCTCATGCCAGGCAGCACTGAGGCAGGAGAAGCAAGTCGTGATTGATAACACCAACCCAGATGTCGCAAGTCGGGCCAGGTACTACTGGAAAGTCATGGTGGGCATGGGGAACACTGCGTGTACCAGACGGCAGTGACAGCAGTTTTCCCTCTACAGGTACATTCAATGTGCCAAAGATGCAGGTGTGCCCTGCCGCTGCTTCAACTTCTGTGCTACAATAGAGCAGGCACGCCACAACAACAGGGTGAGCCACTCTCCAGACCCCAACCCCACTCTCATCTAAGCCCAGTGCCCTCTGACCTTTGTGCCATTTTGCAGTTCCGTGAGATGACCGACCCTTCACATAAGCCAGTGTCAGACATGGTCATGTTTGGCTACAGGTTCGGGGGTTCTGGGGGTCTGGAGGAGGTGGGGAGGTGGGGTACAGAGCCTCACACACCTCCACCCCCCAGGAAGCAATTTGAGCCGCCCACGCTGGCTGAAGGCTTCCAGGAGATCCTCCAGATTCCATTCCGGTTAAGAGGGCATCTGGACCCTGCACTGCAGCGACTCTACTGCCAGTTTTCAGAGGGCTGAGTCCTCAATAAACACTGCTGCTACTCTGCTCACAGACATCTTACGGGGTTGTGAAGGTGAGCCAGGTGCCACGGCATTCTGCACTGAGCTCTGGCTTCCAAGTGGGCTCTTGTGCACCAGCACACCTGGCCTGGGACTTGAGCAGCCACAGCTATTTTGTGGTGGGGGGAAACCATGGCCTGACTCACCAGTCAGCAACAGGCATCAGAACCCAGTTGTGGGCACTGGACCCGAGACTGGAGTCCCAGGATGTTAAGTTTGATCAGGTACAAGAGATTATAATAACGTGTCAAAGAAAGGCTGTCATGTGGGTAACTAGCTTGCTTTTCCCTCTGCGTAGAGATGGTGTAACGTCACACATCCCCAAACTTCAAGACTTAGCACAACCATCTTGCTACTGAGCACAGAACAAGCAGGCAGGGAGAGCGTGTGGGTTAAAAGGCTTTATTAGGGAAACATACAGGGGCAAGGACCATCCTTGGGAGACCTCAGGACGCTGTCCTCCAGGTTGCTGGGCAGGTACAGTCCCCAGGAGCCCCTGCTCAGAAGCATCTGACCTGGGAGGCAGTAGGGTGGCTTCTACTAGTGAAACTGCACCCTCCCCTGGCCCCTCCCCCAGCACTTAAGCTGTGGCCCTGGCACCCATTCCTTGCCAGAGATATTGGTAACAGGAGGCAGTGACTCGTGCAGCAGGTCTGAGGCCAGGGCCACCCTGCTGCTTCCCACAGACACAATGCTGCTCACCAGTCTCCACTGGGGCCTCGTCTGGGACTGTGGCCTGCCCAGCCTAGGAGTCCACTAGCCACCCATCTGCAGAGGAAGAAGCCAGGGAGGTTTCAGAAGTGGGCACCTGGGGCAGGGCCCAGTGAGGCATGCATGGTGGGCCAGCCTCATCCCTCGCTATGCATGGTGGGCCAGCCTTACCCCACGCTGCTGCTGCTCCTGCTCCAGGCTCCGCTGCAGGACCTGCTGCTGGTTGGCAATGACACGACGAATTCCGTTGACAAAGTTGCTCTGGTCATGTGGGATGAGGCCGATGAAGATCTTCTTCTCCGAGGAGTACAGGAGCATGAGCACACGTACCTCGCACGAGGCCTTATAGGAGAAGTGCACGCAGCCCGCCTACCAGCAGGCCCGAGTCAGGACACTCATTCAGCCTCAGCCACGAGCCGGCCAGCCCAGCTGGGAACAGCAGGACCCAAGACTACTGGCCCCTAATGGCAGGTTCCAGAGGTCCAGGTCATCCCAGCTAGAGCTGCCAGGCATATGGTACCACCCTGGGCAATCCTCATTCCTCTACACGGGACAAGACCTACAAGACCCTTGCTTTGACTGTCAGTAACCAAGAGCTCCCCAAGGTCCCGAGGTACCTCACTAGTTCCAACTCTGGTTACAGGGAAACTGATGCTCCAGAGCTGGTAGATATGGATCTTGGGGGCTCCAGGCCTCCCAAGTTCCCTGGGAATTCTGGGCCAAGCTAAAACAACATGCGTTGGTTAGTAGCCTAACTCTGGAGCAGGGCTCTCTCCAGCTGGGGGCCCATCTGGTACACTGTCTCCAAGTAATGACAAGCCTGCTTCCTTAGTTCTCCACTGGAGGCCACAGTCAGTGTGAGGACTGGGTGGGATGGCACATGCAAACACAGGAGTGTAAGAGGGTGCAGGGCATCCTATCTGCTTATTTCCACAAGCAGCTGCGCTAGTCTGTCCCCTTGGCTGCTGCCCTCCACTCACGAAGCCATTGTCCATGATCCGGCACAGGCTCTTCAGAGTCTCCATGTCCTTAGTGAAGTGGAACTGTACCAGGCGTGAGTTCCGGAACAGTGGCACAAGGGTGGTCTGTGGGAAGGCCACTTTATGGAATCCTAGCTTGCTGTGGAAGCCAGGCAACACTCTCTGCACCAGCCCGCCACAGGGTCTCTGGCCCACCCCCAGCCTGGCATCCCGAAGCCTCACCAGCAGCTGTTGTGGAATGAGCTGCATGTACAGCCTCCGAGGCCACTGATCAGTTCTCCTGCCACACAAGACAGCAGACAGCAGTCAGAGAGCCCTCCCCTGGGGGTCTGCACTGCAAATGCGCCCACCCGGCACCCCACTCACAGGATCTCCCCTTGGTTCACGTAGACGTGGGACGGCAGCCACCGCTTGGACCGGCAATGGGGTTCAGGCCTGGGCTTTGGGGCAGAGCAAGAGGGCACTTCAGGGGAGGGCAGCTTAGGGCCAGCAGCCCGTACAGCCCCCGCAGCTCACCTCCTGCCACTCCATGACACCACTCCATGCCAAGAATTTGTTGTTGACAATCTGAACAGGTCCAGAGTGCACACCTCCAGGGCCCACAACCTGTGGACAGGAAACCACCCGGCTGTCAGCAGCTTTCACTCAGAGTTTCCCACTAGCTGGCTGCAGCCATGACTTGAAACCCCAGGCAGGCAGAAGACTGACTGGTCCACCTTCACTGCTGACACTTTGTGTTCCCAAGTGGCTCAAGTCTCAGCCCCTGGGTGGTACAGAGGACCACAGCTCTAAGCAAGTAGCAGGCTTTTGAGAAGGATACCATCAACATCTGACAGGTGCCAGGATACATGGTCACCCTCCAGAGACTCCAAAGTCTCTCCTCTTGCCAAACCTGCCACCCCGCTCCTGCTCTGCAGGTGACTCTCCACCAAGGCCTCACCCTCTAGCTGTGCCTCTTTAAAGCCTAGAAAGCTATGTTTCCCCTCAAGCCCATCTGGGCATGGCACTGTCTCTTCATAGTTCCCTCAGTGCTCCTTACTCCACCTCGCGTCACTCTCCACACCTCTCAGATTCAGTTGGTCTACCAATGGTAGGACCAGGACCAGGCTACCCTCAGCTGGCACACCTGTTTCCGGGTGGTGATGACCTGCCGGATAGCATTGACAAAGCCGCTCTGGTCATAGGGGATGAGGCCCATGAAGATCTTCTTCTTAGACGAGTATAGGAGCATGAGCACGCGCACCTCACAAGGAGAAATGTGGGGAAGAGCATGCAGCCTGCCTGTGGGGACAGGGCTGCAGGTCAGGGGCCAGACCCTCCACACTCAACATTTTTACCTGCTTGGGGAGGCCCAGACTCACCAAAACACAATCAAGGCTTTCCCCAGAGCAGGTGAACTGCTCTTGGCCACCTAAGCACCTGACGACTTTCTAAGGCAGGGAGAGGTGCGAGCCAAGGACCATGTATGGCTGTGCCCTCCCTTCTCTGCCAACTGCAGCCCTGCTGCTGGGTTAAAGCAGGCACAGGGGCTGGAGAGAAGGCTCAGGAGTGAGAAATGGCTGCTCTTGTTTGGTTCCCAGCACCTACATGGCAGTTCACAACCTTGCATTCAATCCCATGAGATCTGAGTCTCTTCTGGTCCCTGCAGCACCAAGCACAGACACACAACCATTTTAAAAAAAAAAATCCTTAAATTTTTAAAGAGCAGATGGTAGGCCAGGCTGCTGTGCCACCCAAGGCAAGCCACTTAGGAGCCCAGTTTCCCCATCTGTAAGACACAGCAATGGCATGCATAGGAACAACTATGTAGCCATGACTACGTAAGGTGCCAGTCCCTCTTCAATGGGAAAACAGCTATCTGTAGGCTATCCTGTTCTGTGCCAGGAGACATTAGCACCTATACCTAGCTGGCCAGCCTTTGGGACTAATTCTCCAGACCCTGGGCCCAGCTCTGGGGTACTACTCCAGAAGAGCTGCTACTGGCACAAGGTTGCAGCCATGCCATGTCCCCAGTCTGTGGGGCCCAGAAAAGGAACAAATCCTTGGAGTTGGCCAAGAAGGAGGGGTAGAGCAGCCTAAGGCAGAGCTGAGGTTGAGCCTGGAGTCCAATCCTCTGCATGCATGGGCTGGTTGGTGACTTCCTCTCACCCTGTACCGCCACCTGCTGCAGTCCAGTGAGCCCAAACTAGGTCCACAGCAGCAGAGGTCAGCCACCAAACGACACCACCACCCCACACACAGGGCCCTGAGAAGCAAAGCCTGCTGGGCTCCACTTCACAGGCAGAAGATGGGAACAACATGCACTCTAGCCAACCCACAGGCTCGTGTGCCTATTGTATTACAGTCCCACCCACCAGCGTCTTGGAATGACCACTCTAGAGGCACAGGAAGACTCCCACTACAGGGCAGAACTAGGTTCCCCTCCACCCCCACTCACGAAGCCATTGCCCATGATGCGACAGAGGCCCTTGAGGGAGTCACAGTCTCTGTTGGTGAAGTGGAACTGGGCCAGCTGAGAGTTTCGGAACAAGGGGCCCAGTGTGGTCTGTGGATGACAAGCGGAGCCACTGGTCACGGTGAGGCAAGTGTGGGGAGATTCCAGGGTGGAAGTTTGGCTCTGGGGGCAGGGTCTGGGGGGCACAGCCCCACTAATCTCACCAGCAGCTGCTGTGGGATGAGCTGCATGATCAGCTTCTGGGGCCACTGGTCCGTCTCCCTGCGGTAGGGGGTGCGTCAGAAGCCATTCCCTGCATCCTAGGCCGCCCCAGGCTCTGCCCACTCCCACACTCACAGGTTCTCGCCCTGGTTCACATAGGCCTGGCAGGGCAGGGTGCGCTTCAGTTTTGCTGTGGAGTCCGAGAAGGGTCTACGCTTCTGAAGGCAGGAGGTAGGGGTGGGGGACTCAACAAAGTGCCCAGGCCACCCATACCCTCCACCTGCTCAGTAATTTGGGTGGGCCAAGCCAGGCTCACCTCCTGCCACTCCAGCACGCCACTCCAGGCCAGCAGTTTGTTGCTGAGCCGGTGCTCGTTCACTGCAAGTCCTCCAAGAGTCAGCCCAGGTGAAGAGGGCCCAATAGGCCCCAAGGCCCCAAAGACTCGAGCACCTTCCTGCAGCAGAGGGGAAAATTCTTAGGTCATTCAAGGTTAGGCCATTCCACATATCCTGGAGGGGTTGACCTCAGGTCCAGACTCAGTCCCTGGGTACACACTTCAGGTCCTGATGCCTTCCCCAGCAGTCCAGACCTCAAAGCTTGACTCGTCCACCAATCTTAGAAAACTGTTGGCAGCATTCCCAGTACTCAGAGCCACCCTAAGGCCTCTGTCACCTCCTAAGAAGAGCCTCCCACAAAGGATGGCCTTCCCCAAAGACCCCAAGGTGGCAGCAACTAGAAACCAAGTAAAAAGAGCATCCTGGAGGAAAATGGAGAGTTTAAGGAAGCCCTGAGTCTACCCTGAACCAAAATGTTTGACCTGAATGAATGCTAACCAGTGGTGCCAAGCATGGCCACACATGCCCTCTCCCTGCACCCCAGGGTGCAAGCTAAACTCTTTTCAGCCAAAACATTTCCAAAAAAACCAGTCAGTCTCCTGGGCCAGTCTTTAACCACACAGACTCATGTATGCCTCCAGGCCGGAGACCCTTCTGATAGTCACCAACGCATCTGCTGCTCACTGCTAAGCTTGTGAGGTCTTTATACCCTGCATGATGACAAATCAGAAAGTGTTCTCCCAGTGACTTAAGTCAAATGGGCCCACTGGCTGCCTGGCCTGGGTGTACCTTGAGACACTACAAGTGGCCTGTGTCAGCATGTACACCACCACACAGTTGGGCCTAAATGAAAATCAACAAACACACTTAGGAACCTAAACAAAATCCAAGACTATTTAAGCATGGGATGAGGAATAACCATTAACATGCTTACGATGTATGTTTGCCTACACCCCAAACACCTGTGTGCCCACAACACCAGGGAAACACACTAGGAACAAGCAGCCCACTAAGTGCGGCTCTGAAGTTAAGTTCGTGTCTACGGATGCCTGATTTGCTGCACACTGCATGGCAAAGCCAAGTCACATTTGTGGGAAAGAGACACATCTGAGGAGCAACTCTCAACACCAAGGGAAAACTTCAAGCCTAGGCTGTGCTACAGCGAGGGGTGTGTCTGCGTTCCTCAGGTGATCCAAGTGGCAGACCCGGCTCAGCTCCTCTGAGAGCAACGGCGTCATAAGTCTGAAGTGGTCAGAGCCACGCCAGGGAATAGCTTACAGCTCCCAAGCATGCGCAGGTGTGGCCACGAGTCAACCATCACAATGGGAAATTTTGTTGCCCCAAGAAAACCTCAATGTTTCTAGAAAGTGCCTGCAGGTTTACTGAGTGGACAAAAAGGTGACAGCCCCACGAACCTATAGGACTGAATGTTTACCTTAAGCTTTACCTTAAGGCTTAAGGTCTAGGCTCGCTGCGGGGCGGGTGGGTATTCAAATAGAGGGACTGTCCACAGTCGCCATCTGGCCCCGGGGGACAACACCCCCGCGAGCAACAGCTGGGCGCGCGTGTATGGGCCGGGTCCTCCGCCGGCCGCCTCGCGCATTTCCAGACCCGGAGGCCGGGGACCAACTTTGCAATTAGAAAAACAAGCGTGCACCCCAGGCACCCCCGCGCGCGTGTGCAGCGGGCCGCGCAGTCAGCAGTAATTCGAGCCCGCCCCGCCTCCGTACCCCGCCCCCCGCCCAGCCCGCCGCGCAACAAAGGGGAGCACCCAGAGCCGATCAAGTACTGATCCCGGACCCCGGGGTGCGCCCTCCCGCGGGAGGCCCGTGGGCGCTGTGGACAAAGGCGCCCGCCAGGGAGGGGTGGCGGGGCGGGGCGTGCGTGGAAGGCTCTGGAAACAGGCCGTGGAACTCACCATGGGAGGGGCCGAACGAGCCCGGATCCGCGGCGGCTGCGGGCCTCGAGGACCGGAGGGCCAGGAACGTGAGCGCACGGCGCGGACGACCAGGGGCCGCGGTGGCCGGCCACGACCTCCGAGGGGGCCCCCGGCGCCGGAGCGGTGCGGGGCACGGCGCGGGCGGACCATGACGGGCGGGAGGCCGTGGGCCTCACGGGGAGCTGCGGGTCCGCCGACCGACGGGCGCGCGGCTTCGGGGAGAAGCGGAGCGGGACCGCGGCGGGGGACGCGCCGCTGAGGGGTCGCCGCGGCTGAACCACTGCAGCGAACAGGGGAGCCCGGCACCAACCAACGCGAAACAGGGGAGGATGCGGGGGGAGGTGGCTGGCGCCTACCAATGTGGAAGAAGAGGGAGAGCCGGGACCAACGCTGTGGAGAGGAGGAGCCGGCGCTAACCAACAGACTATGGAGCTGGGTTACCAGCGCTGACAAACAGGAATGGAGGACTGTGAGGGGTGTGGCTGGAGCGAACCAAGAAGGTCAGGGAGGGAGGATTTCAGACTTGGAAATGACTGGAGTGAAACTGTGCTACAGAGTTCGGGCTAGTGAGACAATACCAAGTCCTCACTACTGGAGGGACAGAAGGCGGTAGACAGGATAATGGGTGGCGCGACGGAACCTACCACCAGACTGAGGGGTAAAATGGAGGAACGAGGCGTTCTTGCGTCTTGGAGGCGGTGACGTGGCAAGGTAGCAAAACGACTACAACTTCCAGCGGGCCTCTCGCGTCCTGGGCGTGACCTAGAGGCCAGGCGTAGCTGCGAGCCCATTTGTCCAGGGTCTGCCCACTGTCCCTTGCGCCTTTCAGCAGTTGCCCCTTCCAGATCACGTTGATCTGAAAGGGCTGTGCAGTGGTTTCTTGCTTCAATTCGTTTTTCACCTGTGATATTATCTAGCCTTAGAATACCTGAGCTCAATATAAGTGGCATTGTGTCTACTCAAATGCTAGTTTATGTCCCCAGGCTGACTTCGAACTCCTGAGCCTCCTGTCTTCACTTTTATTTGGGTGGGCTCTACGACACTTGACTGACGAGCTATATATAGGGTACTAAGGTTTGAATTTATAGCCCCTTGGATACTAGAAGTTCTCTCCTGCCTTCTTTTAAACTAGAAAACCTATTTGTACTCTACTGTGTTCTTCCTGGCTGATTCATACACTTCTTTGAACAAATTATATCCCTGACAGCACACCACAAGCTATGATGCCTGTCAACTGGAGCAAATATCCTGGGCAGTAAGCTGTTGTTTGTTTGTTCTGGGTTTTTTTTTTTTTTTTTTTTTTTTTTCTTTTTCTTTCTTTTTTTTTTTTTTTTTTTGTTTTTTTTTTTTGTTTTTTGTTTTTGTTTTTGTTTTTTTTTGAGACAGGGTTTCTCTGTGTAGTCCTGGCTGTCCTGGAACTCACTCTGTAGACCAGGCTGGCCTCAAACTCAGAAACCCGCCTGCCTCTGCCTCCCAAGTGCTGGGATTAAAGGCGTGCGCCACCACTGTCAGGCTTATGTTATGGAAATCAGATGGCAGAGTGCTTAACTGGCTTGCAGGGAGCCCTTGGTTTAAAGTGAGCACCACACGAATCAGACATGATTGTGCAGGCTTCTAATCCCAGCACTTGAGAATGGAGGCAGGAAGATTAGTTCAAAGTCATCCTCTGCTACATAAAGAGTTTCGAGGCCAGTCTAAGCTACATTAAACTGTCTCAAAAGAAAAAGGGGTCTTGCCATGGAAATTGTACAAGAGTAAATAAACAAGATCACAAAGAATGTGTGTTATGTGTAAACATAAACTGGGTCATTCTGTCGGTGTATCAATGGCCATGAGGAACAAGGAGAAAGACAGGCATGGCCAGCTTTCACCCAGAATACATCCTGGATTAAGCCCAGATGACCAATAGATATTTAAAGACCCCACCAGATGTTCAGGAGGTACCCCAAGGCTCTGTCATTAACCTGTGTTGTGAGCACCCCTCAACAGCAGCACTGAGGAGAAAAGCCTGACCTGGATCTCCTCAGCGCCCCCTGCTCCAGCCCTCAGAATTCCTAACCAGCCTCTCTGTTCTAATCAAAACCCAGAGACCTGGGAAGACTAGTCCTCATGAGTGTCATTCTTTGGTTCCTTTAAGACAAGATGTCATCCTCCCAAGTGTAATTACAAGCCAGCATCACCATGCCCAGCACAGTTCCCTTTATTCAGCATTAAACCCATTAAACTCTTAAAGGGCTCTTCAGGGAGTCTGGCTGTATGGCCCAGCTGGTAAAGGCGTTGGCTGCCACGCCTGAGGACCAAGGTGGATCCCCAGGAGCCCTGTGACTTCCACATGCTTCTTGGCACACAGGCAAAAAAGGCACAAACAATGGTAAACAAAAGACTCCACCCTCAGTCTCGGCTTAACAGCCTTCTACCTTGAGTTGACAGTAACAGGAGTCACGTGCTGCTTCTGGCCATGCCTCTGTCCCTTCCAAAGCCCCTGTGGGCCAGGTGTCTTTGAATCATGCCTTATACACACCATCATGAAGAAAATGCACCTACTAATCTGAGAAAGGGTCACCATCTCTACAGCCTACCCCACATCCTGGTAACGAGAGCAAAGCTGGCCTTCCATATATGTCCTAGACCTGGCTCCACTGGAGGGAGAGCTGGTGCCTGGTCAGCATCAGTATGTATATATGTATGTGTGTATACATACTATATATACTATACTATATACACATATACTATATATATACACACATGATATATATATATTTTTTTTTTCATATTCCTTAGAAAAAAATAATTGCAGGTGGTGGTGGCACACACCTTTAATCACAGCACAGAAGGCAAAGACAGGTGGATCTCTTAGTTTGAGGCCAGCCTAGTCTACAGATCAAGTTCCAGGACAGCTAGGGCTACACAGAGAAACTGTTTCTCCTTTCTCAAAAAAACAAAACAAACCAGTAACTAGCAAATAATACCTTACAAACACCTCTAAAGCCATGAACTTGACAGTTATTATGTTACCCACTTCCCCATACCTTGATATGGGTCCCCTGTAAACGGAAGCTAAGACCTTTACAGACAGTTCAAACTATACAACCATGCCTTCAGCGCCTCAAGGAGGATCATAGGCAGCGGCTCTACATCCCTGACCTGAGAACTGATTGGTTGTTTGAGTAAAGAAACTGAGGGAAGAAGCCATCACTTTTTTTGGTTGTTTTTTTTTTCCTCCTTCCCCACCTCAAGACAGGCTTTCTCTGTGTAGCCCTGACTGTCCTGTATATCCCTTACTATGCAGACCAGGCTGGCTTCAAACTCACATAGATCTGCCTGCCTTTGTCTACTGAATTAAAGACATTTTCCACCACTATCTGGTGAGGCTGTCACTTTGACCCTTTTTTTTTTTTTTTAATTTTATTGGCACTTTATGCAACTCAAGACTTTTCAGACGAAAGAAAAACGTTTTAGAGACTCGGTGTGTGTTAAAACAAACATTCCTCAAACAATTTTTTTTCTTCTTTTGTTTTTGAGACAGGGTCTCCGTGTCTGGCCCGGAACTATGTAGACTGGTCTTGCCTTAATCTGCCTGCTGTCAGGAATTAGGACAGCACCAGGGACCCAACATGCCTTCTTTTTTCTATCTGTTTTCAAGTCAGGGTTTCTCTGTGTAGCCCTGGCTGTCTTAGAACTCGCTCTGTAGATCGGCCTGCTCCTCTGCCTCTGCCTCTGCCTCTGCCCCACAAACACCAGGATGTGTGCCACTGCATCTGGCTTGTTGGACAGTCAAGGAGGCAATGTAGGTAGAGGTTTGAGTTCTCAAGTTCAGCCTGGTCTACATACAGAACGAGACCACTTCCAAATAAACCGAGCAATTGCAAGGCTCTACCAGGCCCCCTTCCCAGGCTGGCTCCCAGCTGGAACAAACTGGTTTGTGTTGTTAAATCTGACCTTCATTTGCTTGAAGAGTATCTTTCGGTCAGGGACCACAATCCCTTGTTCTCCTGTGTAGGGTGCTACAACCTTTATAGAGTTCTGGGCCAGGGAATGCTGACACATGGGAAGGTGACCCTGGGAGGCCAGACTGGGGAGCAGCTGGGAGGACAAGTCTGTGCCTCGAGCATTCTTTTCGTGTGTATGCATGTGTGCAGGTGTCCTTGGAGGCCAGAGAAGGCTGTTCCTCCTGGAACTGGTTACAAGTGTTTGTAAGGTCATGACATGGGCTCTGGAACTGGACTGGAGTCCCCTGCAAGAGCACCACCCACACTGAGCAGCCCAGCCCTTTCTCCAGCCCACCACAACATGCTTCACTTGTTTTGAGGACAAATTCACATTTCCCTAGAACTTCTGCTGGTCTACATACAAAATGGTCTCTCCTCCTATTGATGACTTAATAATTCATCTTCAGAAAACCTGCCTGCTTCACCAGCTCCCCTCCCCGCCTACCCCTCACATATGGGTCTTCATTGAGGCTGTGTCTTGGTTCTGGAGTCTCCTTCTTCCAGAGGTCACAAAATGGTGGCCTAATGAGACCCACAGCAGATTTTGTTTGGTCCTCAGTGTGTGGTGGTTTTGGTTTAAAGGCCACCAGGCGGGGCACGCACTCTCCAGGTTCGCCACAGTCCCTAGCACCCCATGTCTCAGAGCCACGGGCACACATTGTCTACATGGCCACACCACCACCTTGCCTTCATGTCTTCAGCTGCACCTGAGTCCCCTATTCCTCTTTTACTTTCTGAGAATCACCCAGGGGAGGGGCCTCCCAGCCAGGCCCCAGGGCAGGGGCAGAAGTGAACCAGCGAGCAGGGCCAGGCTGTCACACAAGTGGAAAGATTAGTCAGGGAGAAGGAAAGCCCACGGCCAGAAAGATAATCAAATCGGATCTTTACTGAGCTATGGTGAACGCATGGAATACAACACAAACACGGTGATACTAGAGTTCATACTTTAAATTCAAACTTGAAAAAATACAAATTGAAAAATAGAAATATTTAGTTATTAAAATTTCTCTCTTGTAATTCTCTTGTGCCTTTTGAGCGGAAGGTTGACACCTGCCCTTCTAGACCCAGATGTCAGTTCTGGCACTGGCTGGGACAGACAGACAGACAGGTGAAACTTCAACCTTAACCCTTAAAACGGAGTCTTTGATTTAGGTATGTAACGGAAACAGTGACTGTCACAACTGTGGGCAGCCAGACACGCAGGACACTGCTGGGCAGAGGCAAAGGAACCTCACCATCTTGCAGAATTGCAAGCACCCTGTTGCACTGCAACTTGGACCAGGGTCTGCGTTCACATCATCGTAAGGGCGAGCTAGTCAGTGTTAGCTCAGGTTCAAGTAGAGTATGGCCCTCGGGGACTTGGTCTTGGGTCTCACAGTGTGGGTGACTGGTCCTGGCCGCCTCTCGTTTCCAGAAACCAGCTGCAGCAAAGGTAGGCAGTCCCACGGCTACTCACAACGGAGCACTGCACCTGCTAGGACCACACCACTCACATTCAGGAGCTGCGTGAACGTCCCTTCTGAGACAGATCCGTGTTCACAGGGTGGGAACTTCATCCAAAGGTTTCTAACTGACCTCCAGGGCACGGCTCTGCACGATTTGAAATGCACCAAACATGCCGGTTCAGATTTGCTGCATGTCCTGGTCTCAGGCAATTGGCTCAGTTCAAGTACAGGAATGCCAGAGTCAAGGCGTCATGGTGTTTCTTTGAGCATCTCAATTCCTGGTTACTGAGACTAGGACCTGACCTGGGCCATTGCAAACAGGGATCGCGGTATGGGACAGCCCTCATGATGGACAGCCTGATGGGACTGTAGTTGTGCTTATGAATTCTGTGTTTGCATGCACAGGAGCAAGTCACTGCAAAGTCAGGGGCTGGTTTGGTGCCACCTCACAGACTGCCTCAGTTGCATGGAGATCACCATCACCACAAATAAATAAAGCTAACCATGTGCTCAAAGTTTCTGTGCAGCCACCAAAAGGCCACAGCTGTGCATCAGGTAACTGGATCTGTAAGGCCCCTGGCGCCTGTGTGCTTCAGCCTGCAGAAGCTTGTAAGATGCACAGGACAGCCTTGATGACAGTTCTTGAGAACACGGGAGTTCTTTCCACTGCACTGCATGGCTATTCCTGGCTCTCCAGCGCCTCGCTGGCTCTGAGAGCCCTTTTCAGTTCCTGCAGGAGCGTGTCACGGCTCTGCGCTGTGTACTGATCGTAGCTCTTACTGTGCTGGGACTCATAGTGACGCTTCAGGTTGTACTCTTTCAGCACTGACACGTTTTTTTTGCATATTAAGCACGTTGGCATGCTCTTCACTTCCACAAAGAAATAGTCTCGCTCCCATTTTTCTCGAAACACGCGGCCCTCTCCTTCTTTCTTTCGTTTGGCCACTTTTGAAGGAGACATGGGTACAAGAAAGATTTCACTTTTCTCTGAATGCTACCACAGAACCACCATGGTGCCAGCCCCGTGACTGAGGCAGGACCCCTGCCTCACCGTGGAAGAGCAAGAGAGAGTGGTGGGGACTGTGGCGAACCCAAGAGCATGAGCCCCACTGACGGGGCTACTACTGCCAGGCAGAAGGGTGGGCCCAGTGTCAGTCTCTGACCCATCAAGAGGAGCAGGACTGCACCGGGTGAGCTTCACTGGAGCTTTACAGCTAACACAGGGAAGGCCAAACAAAACTCATCTGTGCTGGCCCATGGGCCACTAGACTGCAGCCTCTCGCCTAGGATAGGTGGGTCACCTGCACATTAACCTGCGTCCCATACCCAGGCAGTGGTGGTCCAGGCACAGACCACACCCAGGGCAACATGTGCCTGTGTGACGAACATTTCACTCCATCTCCAGGGGAAGCACCTGTACACAAGCCTGAGGGCACCTGCAAGACAGAAGCTACCCAACGTATCCACACCTGCAACTGAATCCAGGCCTGCTCTTGGTGAGCCTTGACTGCTATGGCTTCAAACACAGCACACAGTCCCATGAGGACATCCTGACTTCCTGGTGTGGCATGTGTCACCAAGACACTCTTATGATCTTGCCTCTTGCTTGCCCTGCTCCTACAAACCACCACACCTTCCTGACACCTGCCCCGCTGGCAGTCTATGCAGTCCTGCATCCCCAGGACCAATCTCCAGTTTCCCAGTCTGGGTTCTCCAGCTCTGGCTCCTTCCCTTGAAATGCTCATGTCCCAGGAGCATCCACCTCCTGGCCCTGCATGTCCCTTTGCTGTGGCTTTGGCTATCTGCACCTAGGTCTCTCTGGCTCCCAATTACTGCTTCTCCTTCCAGGCTCCTCGGAACCCTGGCTGGGTCAGAGGCATTCTGGGCTCTGTAACCCCTTTAGTGCACACGAGCTGTACACTACCTACCCACCTGCCTCCAAGTCTCCCAGAACCAGGCACACCATGCTGCCTCCAACTCATCCCAGGGCCCAGCATCACCCAGCAGGGGCCTTGGGGAGTCTGCAAGGCGAGAGCAAAGACAGCCCTAAGGGCGTCAGTGACGGGAGCCGGGCATTGTTAAAAGGAACTTTATTGGGTGTTGGGTTCAGATGAGGTCCATGAGGATGTCGTCCTCCATGACGCTGGGCTGCAGGCCCGGCTGGGGGACCGGGCCCCGGGACCCCCGCTCAGCAGCATCTGACCTGGGGGGCAGTGGGAAGGGACTGCATCTCCCAGTGGTCCCTGGGGTCATTGAGGACCCTGGGCCTTTCACTCTACTTCCTCTGGGAACCCAAGGCAGTAAGGTTTCTAGGAAGCTCCAGGGAACACCAGAAGTCCTTCTAAGCCCAGCTGGATGCCAACACTTTCCTTTGACCCTTTGGGAGGCCCTTCCCCCACACATGTAGCTTCACTGATCCTAAGACATCTTCTAGCACCCCAGAACAGAAGATAATGATTGTGGGACATTTCACCCACTGAGGCCTTGCTCCTATGGCTGAACTTCCCAATGACCCTTGAAGTCCCCTTGAGCTGTGGGAGGCCCTTTAGTAATAGGGTCCTTACCAGTGGCTTCAGGGACTCCCACTCTAGACCCCTGCCCTCCCCTGGAGCACCCTTACCTGGCAGTGGCGCCCGCTGGGGAAGCTGTGTGGGCCAAGACTGGGCAGGTGGAGGGTGCAGGAGCTGTGGCCCCAGCTGGGCTGCCCCAGGCTCTGATGTGGTGGCAACAATGCAGGGGCCCCTGGAGGCTGTAGGTGGTGTAGGGAGGCCTGAGGTGGGGTACCCCAGTCTGGGGCTGAGGAAGACAAACAATGACTCAGAGGACCCAGTCTAAACCCCGGAAGATCCTCTGCCTGGGAGCCTTGTCCAGTCTACCACTTTCTCCCAGAGACACGGGGGCAGAACCTGCCATCCCTGTTGCTTTAATCCCAAGTCTCACCGGTGCTGGATTAAGGAGAAGGCTCCGCAGCTGGGGGTTGGCCCCAGGGTTCTGAGGCCTCAGGATAGGTCCAGAAGGAGGTGGGCCAGGAGCTGCTCCAGGAGGACCTTGGGGTGTCCCTGGGGGGCCTGGGTAGTACCCTGGGGCTGGGGCTGCCCTGTAGCTGCGGCAGTCCCCAAGCACCCTGAGGCTGAGGCGCACGGAGCTGTAGCTGGGGAAGAGAAGCATGAGGAAGGACGGTAGGGTGGGTGCCCCAAGTCCACCCACCTCCATCCCCAACCCCACCAGTCCCCACCCCAGTCCTCACTAGATTCTGCGGGGGCCTCGCTTGCTCCTCCAGAATGGGGCCCAGGCCTGGAGGTGCCTGCTGTGCCCCCATCTGCACAGGGACAGAGAGGACAGGTCAGATGAAGGAAGGTGACTGATCCTGTCGGGAAGACCTGGTGTGCAGATGCAGGGTGCCTTTTTCTGGGGGCACACCATCTAGCAGGCACATCACACCCTGCCTGGCTGCAAGGTGGGCCCTGGGTCAGGGATTTGAGGTGGACACTGAAAGGGACTAGAGCTGCTCTGCTAGGACATAGGGGACATGGGACTCAGGTGAGATGCCTGGAGACAGCAGGCCATGGTGACGAGCTGGCTGGGCTCCACACTCACCCCGCGCTGCTGCTCCAGCTTCTGCTGTTGGACCTGCTTGTGGTTGGTGATGACCTGGCGGATGCCGTTGACGAAGCCGCTCTGGTCGTAGGGATGAGGCCCATGAAGATCTTCTTCTTAGACGAGTACAGGAGCATGAGCACGCGCACCTCGCACGGGCTGTATGTGGGAAGTGCACGCAGCCCGCCTGTGGACAGAGACGCTTCAGAACCTGCCTACCGGGAGGCCCCAGGATATCCCTCCTCATTCTGTAACACTCTACAAGTCCTGCGGGCAAGAGGTAAGGAGGTCTCACTGCACAATGCTGCATAATGCCAAGGAGGGCAGCTGTCAAGAGGTCTGCTTGACATCTACCCCAGAAACAAAAACTGAGAGTGACAGCGGGCATTCAAAGGGCATAGCAAGATCAAAGCACGTGCTGACCACTGAGGAGAGGGAAAGACAGCAGCCGCATCAGAAGCCCATGGTGGCCCTGACTGAGTGCCTCCACCTCCTTGTCTCACTAATGTACAACGCTGGATCACCTCCCCAGATCACATTGGAAAGGGCTCTGCTGGGGAGGATGCCAGAAAGATGCAGTTAGACCCTTAAGGTTGGCCGTATCTCTCTGCTACAGTGTGTGCCAAAATGACCCAGAGAACAGCAAAATCCTAAGATATCCATTTTGAGAGTCAGAGCAGCCCCCTCAGACACTCAGGGAACTGACTTTGGCTACCTGGGTTTACTTCTCAGGTCCTGGGTTCCCTCAGCCTGCAGCTGCTGCTCATCAGCACACACCCTTTCCTGCTCACTGTCCAGGACAGAACAGGGCAGTGCCACCAGAGCCAGCGTGCTGGTGAATGCCCTCCCCTACAAGGGGTGCAGCCTAGTGACCCAAATCTGGCCCAGATCAAAGGAGGCCTGGCCAGAAGTTGTAGATATTTCTCATTTCCTAAAGAAGGAGATCCCAGCCATTGCCTCTTCCACATGCTTAAAGCGTACCCAGAAGCTGAGGTAACTATCTTGTACCTACAAGAGGTCTAGGCAGGATGTCTCTGAGCTCCCTGCTCAGTCCTGTTCTACAGCAAAAACATCAGTTCTGCTACACTACTGGAACATTAACTCAGAATTCAGCGTCTGCACTTATGGGCCACAGCACTGAGGGCTCTGTGCCCAGCTCAGCTTCTAATTCTTAGCAGAATTCCCAAGTGTTTGAGCCACACACACAAGAGAGAAGACAGCAATGCTTGTGGAGGTGAAAAGGGCCATGAGGCTGGTAACCAACAGTATCCCCTGCCGGGAAAGGCAGGCGCAGAAGTCACTGTGCTAACCCCATGTGCACAGGCACTTGTGTCTTCCCCAGACACAAATTTCACCCAACTAGCACCCAGGAAGGTGAGATGATTCAGGAAGATGCCTCTACGACAGGTCGGATGAGTCATGAGGGCAGGTCCTATCCAACAGAGAACAAGACGGGCGAGAAGCCAGGCTTGACCGCACATGTCTACAAATGCGGCCTCGGGAGCCTGAGGCAGCAGGACATCCTCATGGAGGGATTACTCCACAGCAAGACTTGTCTCAAATCAACAACAAGCTAGCACCATGGAACAGGGACTTAGCAGGCCCTAGGACACCTGTAGTTTTAAACGAGGACCAAGTGCCATCTGCAGTGTCACAAATAAGGCACAGGGTGCAAGTATCAGTAGCCCCTGGGGCCAAGGTACGCAGGAGCTAGTGCCCACCACTCACAAAGCCATTGCCCATGATACGGTAGAGGCCTTTGAGGGACTCCAGGTCCTTGTTGGTGAAGTGGAACTGAACCATTCTTGAGTTCCGGAACAGCGGGCCCAGGGTGGTCTGCAAGCATACAGGCATTACATGGGTCAACATCCGGAGAAGCATCACATGGGGAGCAAGGTGTGAGAATCCGGCAGGCCTTGGCCTGGCAGAACTCACCAGCAGCTGCTGAGGGATGAGCTGCATGATCAGTTTCTGGGGCCATTGCTCAGTCTTCCTGGAAGGCAACACAGGGAGAGGAGAGTCAGGGCGGTCAGGCTGAGCCTGCCCCACCCTGACAAATACCTACAGGTTTTCTCCATGGTTCACATAGACCTGGCAAGGCAGAGACCTCGTCAGCTTGGTGTTGGCATCCACAGATGCAGGCTTCGGTTTCTGAAAGAAAAGTAGTGAATCAGCCAAGGCCTGAATCAACCAACCTTCACCAGCTCCTGCAGCCCCACACCCCTCCCATCTTCCCAGCAGCCCCACACTCAGGTGCCCTAATCCCACAAACTTTGGGTCCCTCTTCTGGGCCCCAAATCTTATAGTTACTATCCTCCAGGGCCCAATAGCCAGAACCCTGTTGAGAGTCCACATTCTGGTTTTGGCTGTGTGGGGGGAGGGGGAGATTGGTTGACTGAGGATGGAGGCCTGTGCCCAGTAGGCAACTGCTTAACCAATATAATTTTTTTGTTTGTTTTTTGAAACAGGGTCTCTCTGTGTAGCACTGGCTGTCATAGAACTCACTATATAGACTAGGCTGGCCTGGAACTCAAATCCACCTGCCTGTATCTCTCCAGTACAGGAATTGAAGGCACATGCTACCATGCCTGGCTTCAACACAATTCTTAGACTCCAACTTGAGACCTGGGCCACACACCCTAGACTTCCTCTGGACCAACCAGCTGCATATCCTAAGTGCTCTGGGAGGCCCCACCCTCCACACTCCCAGTAAGCTCTCACTCACCTCCTGCCACTCGAGGACACCGCTCCAGGCTAGGAGCTTGTTGGACACTGACTGTTGCCCGCCAAGTGCAGGACCCCCAAGCTGGGCTGCTGAAGGACCACTGACCCCACCTGGGGCCACAGTGCCTGCCTGCTGAGGACAGAGAAACAATGAGGAGACCATGCTCTGTCAGGGAGTGGACACCTTAAAGGGGCAGGACAAAGGTCCCATCTTGCACACCTCCACGACCACTAACCATGCCTGGACTATCCATGCCAAGCATGAGGAGCCAGACTCCCAAAATTACAGGATACCTGGTTCCTCAGGACAGTTCAGAACCCACAGCCCTGCCCTAGAGCTGCACATCACAGCTATGGGCCTCCCTGGGGTGCTCAGGCCCCTTGCAGGTCACTACAAGCCTCCTTTTACCTGCTGTGAGCACAGAGCAGTGGCATGTGGCTGGGTACAACGAGGGCACCTACCATAGATGGGGCCCCAGGCTGTGCAGGGGCCACAGTGGAAACCAGGCTAGGCTGTGAGGCAGGAGGTGGCTTGGGAGCTCCAGGGGGCCCAGGAGCTAATGGGGGAGCTGGGGCTGGCTGAAGGGGGGCCCCACTCCTGAAGCGGCTTGCTGGAAGGGTTGATGGGTGAGACTGCAGGAGAGACACATGTGAGTGGGAACTGGGTCAGAAAGCTAGTGAAGCCCCCGCCCCCTTTGCCAGCTCCAGGACTCACAGCGTGGGCCCAGCCCGGCCTTCTGGCTCTTGGCAGCCTCCACAGCATTCTGTGCAGCGACCTGAGCAGCACTTAGGTTCCCAGGGACCTGTCACAGGAAAGAAGACCATGTGCCCCTAGAACTATGTACTTCTGCCCCCATGAAGCAAACTACGTGGCTCTGACGACCCAGGAGCTTGGACTCCATCCCCACAGAGGCCATTCCCTGGCCCCAATGTTTCATGAGGTCCTCCCATGAGGCCATGGCTCCACAAGGCCCCAGGAGCTGGCCCCTAACTACATCCATACCTGGTACTGTGGAGGGACAGTGGGCAGAGCCTGCGGGGGGGCTGCTGAGAGTGTGGCAGCTGAAGTTGGAGCTGGTGGCAGAGGAACTGCTTGCTTGGGCTGCAGAGGGCCTGGGGTTGAGCTGCCACCAACTGAGCACAGGAGAGAAAACCGAGGCCCAAGAGAAGTTGGGGGTAGAAAAAGGAATATCCAAAAATCCATGTTAAGAGAGTACCAAAAGAGATGCCCCATTTCCGTGAATGGTACCCAGGCCTCACCAGGCAGCACGAGCCCACGCACAAGCACCATGTGCCTAGGGTCCTGGCTGACAACTGCTGGTGGCTGCAGAGGCTCCAGTAGGGCAGGAGGAGCTGCCTTCTCAAACAGAAGCCGAAGGGCTGGCAGCTTTCTCGGAGAGACAATGGAGAAGTGGATACCACGCTGCAGAAGGTAAAAAGCAATAATGGTCCTCCATGAATGTGCTGGAGCTAGTCTCCTCCCCTGCTGCTGCTGAGACATCACACTGTTGCAAAGTAAAGCCTGGCCTTAGTTTACCCAGAATTCTGAGTATGGACAGTCATGAGTAAGCACAGAGACTTTGGCTATTTTCTGCCTTGGGTTTTCAGACCCCAGCCTGCTTCCTAGGATCCAGATGTGGGCCCCTCCCCCTCCCTCACACACGGGCATACAGGTCTCCTACTCAACACTCGACCTCACCTCTCCTATCTTCTGCACCAGGCTCTCCGTTGTACAGCCTGAGTATGTGGTGCTCTCCACAGCAGGCAGCAGGTATGGGGGCGAGTTGCAGATGAGGAGACAGACTCGGTGGGTCTGGCCACTGCCAGGGACAAAGTCATGGTCATGTCCTCACTCTGAGATCATTGACAGCCGACAACCCTGAGGCTCTCGGGTTTAGTGACAACTTTAACTCATCCACTAGGCAAGGGGCATAGGAGGGAGGTTCCCACCTAGAGTCTGGTCAGGCACTGGCCTACCCTGGCCTACACAGGGACCCGCTTCCTGTCCCCCATCCAGGGTGAGGATCGAGGAGGACTTCCCAGGAGGCAGGCACACTCACATCTGTTCACGCATCTTCTTGAAGTCATCAAACAGCTGCAGGGCAGTGCTGAGCCCTTCGGCAATGAGACTGCAGCTCTCGCCACCACCACCCATGAACCTGTGGGAGGGACAGTGAGTTAGACCCAGTGCAGACCCCACACAGACAGACAGACAGACAGACAGCACTCTTCCTGACCCCTTTTACACTGCACTGGACCCTCTGATAGGACACTGTGCTTAGAGTTTTACTTGGTGACAAGTGAGCACCAGGCAGGGAGAGACGCTAAGGAGGGAGGACATCAGGACAGAGCAGGAGCCAGGACCCTGAGCATGGCCTCTCTGCTTCCCAGTCCGGGTGGCCCAAGGCCCTGACCATACAGATACCCCTCCGGAATGGGCCTCACTGGTTTGCTTTTTTTTTTCCTCTTTTTCTTTTGTTTTGTCAAGGTATCATTTACTATACATAGCCTGGGCTGGCTTAGGACTCATTGTGTAAACCTGGCTGACCTTTAACTCACAGATCTCTGCCTGCTTTTGCCTCTCAAGTGCTGGGATTAAAGTGTGTGCCACTAGATTTTCTTTGTATTTTATGCATATGGTGTTTTGCCTGAATGTGTATGTGTACAGCACACATGTGCCTGGTACCCTTAAAGGCCAGGAAAGGAAACCAGATTCCCAGAAACTGGAGTGACAAGTGGTTGTGAGCCTCCATGTGAGTGCCTGAAATCATACCTGGGTCCTCACTGGGCAGTGGTGGCGCACGCCTTTAATCCCAGCACTTGGGAGGCAGAGGCAGGCGGATTTCTGAGTTCGAGGCCAGCCTGGTCTACAGAGTGAGTTTCAGGACAGCCACGGCTATACAGAGAAACCCTGTTTCGAAAAACAAACAAACAAACAAAAACCCCCAAACCTGGGTCCTCCGGAAGAGCAGCCAGTGAGTGTTAACTCTTGAGCCATCTCTCCAGCCTCTTTTAGACACAGGCTGGCAATCCTCCTGCCTCAATCTCCTAGTGCTAGGAGAAGCACTAGACTCCTGCTTCCTTCATAGTGCCATGGGTGAATTGTACTTCAGAGTGACAAGTCAGGCAGAAGCACAGGAGCCTAGTGTTACCTTCTTAGAAACAGGCTCTCTACACAAGTAATGGAAGAGACAGAAGGGAACTACAGGATCCCAACCCACAGACACTCCCATGTCTATGAAAAAGGGGAAGGTGGCAAGCAGATGTGGACAGGCCACAGGAAGGTCAAGCCACAAAGCTCCGGGGCCACTTGCAGCTGGAGAGGTCAGAAAGGAGCCTTCCCTAGAGTTTCAGGCCCTTCCCACTCGGCCAGCACTGTGACACTTGCAGCCGCCATATTGGTTCAAACATGGTTCTTGGTACTTGTCCATGGCAACCTAGGAACCCATGCCATGTCCTCTGCATGGCGTCCTTGAAAAGACCTCTGTTCCAGCACAACTGGTGCTACCACAACCTCTGGGCTGCCTTGTGTAGCTACACTACACTGCTAAATTGTGACGGTCTCATATCTGCCCCCCATTCCCCCCATAGGCAGGGACAGGGTCTGGGACCTCTCATTTCTTGTCCCCAGAATGGCCCACCTCTCTGGCCCATAAGAGGTGTATGGTAGAAAAAATTGGTAAATGAATAAAATGACTGTGTAGCCAGCAAAGCCTTTAGCTGGGCCTACCCTCCTGCTCCTGTCCTCTGCCTGACAGGTTTGCAGAGGGGCTGATGCAGCTGTCTCTGCCCGGACTCCCCCAAAGCTACGAAATTTTGGACTAGGTCAAAACACAACTGACCTACCCTGACATGTGCCCAGCATTCCCTCCTCCAGGAAGCCCACCTGCTTGACACCACCAACTCAAACCCTGGTCGCTGGGTCTACACATGGCTCCGCAGTTCAGAGCTCCAGCTCCTCTTCTAGAGAACCCAGGTTCATTACCACACAGCGGTTCACTGTCATCGTTAACTCCAGATCCAGAGAATCTGATGTAGAAGTCAGACATAACTGTGTCTCTGAGGCCAGGTACATGTGTAGTACATGGGCACACACACAAGCAGAACAACCATAAACACATTTAAAAACAAAACAAAACAAAAAAACCTAGGTGGGGGCACAGCCTGTACTGGAGAGGCAAAGGGGTTTGGAGCCAGCCTGGCTGGTTCTCCAGCCTGCAGCTCAATGCAAAGTGGCTGCTTAGCCACCCAATGCACGCACAAAGCAAACGATTGGTAACACACTGACCTTCCCAGCACAGGACGATAAAATCAGGGCTGCAGGGTCTGATAACCCGAGTCCAAACCCTAGAACCCACAGTGTTATATCAGAGCCAACTCCTATAGGGCGGGAAGTAGTACACACACACACACACACACATTTAAAAGAGCACCCAGGTGACTCAGCTGCCTTTGCCCATCATCACACCCTGCCCCAGAGGCCCTGTCATGGTGAGTGTGACCAGCAGCTCCACAGGGGCCAGGACAATGCCTGCACCTCATGACCACTCAGCCTCTGTGCCATACACCTTCATGAGTAAATAAACTGTCACCTGAGGAATGGTAGGACAGACACCCTGTTCTTTCTGACTCAAGGCCACTAGCTGTGGAGATTGGCTCCTGGCAGGAAGGAGATGTTACATGAGTAGCCGACTTCTCAGGAGTACAGCCACATCTTAACTGTCCTGCACCCCCCACCCAGTCCCATCAACAGCAGGTGAGATTTCTCAAGCAGGGACAAGCCTGGCCACTGTCACTCCCATTCCTGCCCTGCCCAGAACATCTTGAACATGGGTCACAGGCCCTGATCAACACAGCAGTCCTAGGAGAGATAAATGATGTTGAAATGTTGAGCAGCAGCAGAGGCCTCCAAAATGGGGGCACTCGTGTTTACCAGGATTCTAAGTGCAGAAGTGGAGCCACAGTGCCCTGTCCAGCCTTTCCCCTAAGGGAGGGGCTGCTCTTCCCACAGTCAGCACCATGGAAGTCTGGCTGAAACTGGCTCCCATTGCTATCGCTCATGGCTCACATGGCTAGTATCTCCAGAAGCCTTAGGTCACAGAAGCAGAGGACAACTGGCTGATAAGAAAAGTCACAGAAGGTTCCGCACATGGAACCGTGCCCAGGAGATTTACCAACCAACAAGAACGGAGCTGGCTGGCACTGGCTGCCCAGCTCATATCTGACCAAATGTGGTGTAAGCCTCATATGCACCAACCCTGATGTACAGCAATGAGGACCTTGGGGCTTCACAAAACTCCAAATGAGGGATCCTCTCTCTAGTCCAGTAGTTCTCAAGGAAACTGCCATTGGCCTTCTAGGAGCCGCCTGATAATGCCTGAAGAAAACTTTCCAGGGGTGCTATTGGCAGTCAGCAGGTAAAGACTGTTAGACATTCTCCAAGGGTCAGGATGTGGCTCAACACCCAGGGCAGGCCTTCCAACAAGATGGCTCAGCAGTTAAGAGAGCAGCTGGCAGCTGAGAACTGTCAGTAACTCCAGTTACAGCGCCTGGCACCCTCACACAGACGTACATGCAGACAAAAACATCAAGACAATGTTTTTTATTTTGGAAGGGAGGCTACAAGTGTTAAGGGTGCATATGAGGGGACAGAGAGATGACTGAGATTCAATGTGTAGTATTAAAATCACTACGAATCAATAAAAGTTTAAAAAAATAAAATATCTAGCTGGGCAGCGCCTTTAATCCCAGCACTTGGGAGGCAGAGGCAGGTGGATTTCTGAGTTCCTGGCCAGCCTGGTCTATAGAGTGAGTTCCAGGATAGCCAGGGCTACACAGAGAAACCCTGTCTCGAAAAACCAAAAAAAAAAAAAAAAAACAACTAAGACAAAAGAACCAACACACATAAAAATAAAAATCTTTTTTTTTTTTTTGGTTTTTTCGAGACAGGGTTTCTCTGTGTAGCCCTGGCTGTCCTGGAACTCACTCTGTAGACCAGGCTGGCCTTGAACTCAGAAATTCTCCTGCCTCTGCCTCCCAAGTGCTGGGATTAAAGGCGTGCGTCACTACCGCCCGGCAAAATAAAAATCTTTAAAAAATAAAAGATTAGTATAATCTGGGCTGGAGAGATGACTCAGTGGTTAAGAGCACTGACTGCTCTTCTAGAGGTCCTGAGTTCAATTCCCAGCAACCACATGGTGGCTCACAACCATCTATAATGGGATCCAATGTCCAATGCCCTCTTTTCATGTGTCTGACAACTGCAATGTACTCATATACATAAAAAAAATAAACCTTTAAAAAAAATGTATAATCCAAGCTAGGTATAGCAGCTTAGACAAGAAAACCTAACGGAGGCAGGAGGATGGAAAGGACTGTGTGGCTAGCCTGGAAAATCTGACAAGACACTGTCAGGTTTTTAAATTGGACTGGGGGTCTAGAAATGGACCAGTGTTTAGAGCATTGGCTGCTCTTCCAGAAGCTCCAGATTGGGGTCCCAGCACCTGCATTGCAGCAGACACTGTTTAACTCTAGTTCCAGAAGATCTGGTAAGTCTCTTTTGGTCTCCAAGGGCACCAGACACGAGTGTTGTACACACATGCATACAGGCAAAACCTTATACACATTAAATTTAAAAAAAAAAAAAAAAATTGTTTTAAAAACTTGAGTGCTGCCAGGCAGTGGTGGCGCACACCTTTAGTTCCAGCACTTGGGAGGCAGAGGCAGCAGATTTCTGAGTTCGAGGCCAACCTGGTCTACAGAGTGAGTTCCAGGATAGCCAGGGCTACACAGAGAAACCCTGTCTCCAAAAAAAAAAAAAAAAAAAAAAAAAAAAACAAACCTTGAGACCCAAGTGTCAACAATGTCAAGAATGGGAAGGAATGCTTTACATTAACCCTAATCCTAACAACTAGGAAGAGGGGCGGTGCATAGGCCAGCTTTCCATGTCACGTACCTGTCACACACAGCTGGAACACAGCAGACACACAGACATTCAACACACACCTGCTTCATCAAAGCAGGAAGAACCAGCAGGAACTAGATCGTCACCGCTAAATGAACCTTGACCACAACCAGCCGGTGCAATCTACATGGAGAGATTAACAACAGAGACCCTTCTGGCACCCACCTGTCTACACTGTTACTCATTTGCAAACCAGAACAGGATTAGACAGGCAGTAAGAGCAGGCACTCGCACTCTGCTTACTGTGTGCCGGGCACCAGCACCCTACAAGGCTCTGGTGGTCTGTCCCCAGGGATCCCACTGGTCACCCCTTCTTGTCTGGAACAGGACAGACTCACCTACCAAACAAGTGGTGACAAAAGTGATGGGTGTCACTTGGTTATCAAAAAGACTGGTGGCTTCCTCTTTGGCCTCAGGATTCACTCATTCGCTCTGGGCAGAGCCCGCTGCCAGTCTGTGTATCAGTCTGCCATGTGCCAGAACAGGATGGCAGACGGACAGCAAGGAACTAAGGCTCTGATCTCAGCCGCAGAGCAAGCCAGCATGGCTGTGGCTCTTTCCGGCATGCCAGGGAGTGGATGACCACAGCTCTGTGAGACCAGACCAAACACACATGGCCCCACTTATCCTCCTGAGATCCTGACATACAGATGGCTTCACAAGGATCAACTGTTCAGTCTGAAATCCTTAAACTGGGTGGGGTAGGTTGGGGTGGTAGGGTGGGTTGAGGTGGGTTACAGCAACAGGCATCCAAGAGCACAAAGAACAAATACAAGGGCTACAGATTTCTCCCTTTCAGAAAGGAATGGGCAGTACAAAGGACCCTAGGACCCAGCAGTCAGAGAGTTGTCTGAGAAGGAGTCATGACTCTATTCCAGGCTGCCTGACACCACAAGTTGGCAATGGTGGCATGCATCTGTAATCCCAGCGACCAGAAACTAGAAGCAGTCGGATCAGAAATTCAAGGCTAGCCTCAGCTACACTAGAAACTATGACCCAACCGACATAAGGAACCCTCAAGGCCCAGACCCATCCTGCAGACTCCTCTGGAGTAGACAGACAGGGAGAAAGGAAGAAAGAAGAGGAAACTGGTGGTATGGCATACTCGGGAACAGACTGTGGGGACCCACGGAGTTCCACTAAGCACGGGGCACTATTCAATCACAGGGCACCATGCCCATAGTCTTTCCTGGGGTCCCCCATCCTGCCACAGATGGAGGCAAAACTCACTTGATGCCATCGAGCCAGGTGACAAACTCATAGGCACTGCTGGTAGGAGCATGACATTGTACATAGGACTCTGGAGCGCAGTCCACTGTGTTGAACACCACAAGGCTGTACTGGGTTCCACCATACTGGGAAAACAGGACAAAAGAACTTTAAAACTGAGATCTTTGGCAAGGAACAGAATCTCCCAACTTCAGATCATTTCAGAAATAAACTGTGAGTCCCTCTTCCCTCAAACCCAAGACTAAGGACCCCATCTTTCCTCCCTCAGACACAGGGGTCTACCAGCTTCCTCCCCGTGACTCGGCCGCACTCACGTCTCCCCCAAAGTCCGTCTCTGCAGGTGGTCCCCCGTTGAAGTACCTGCAAAGACGGAAGAAAGGCGGGGTCCGCACAAGCTTTGGGTTAGGGCAGGCGGGAGGCGACGTGGGGTCTCACTCACTCTATGGCGGGCAGCAGGTAGTGCTTGCGGAGCTCCTCGAAGTACGGTCCCAGGTTTGCTGTCCCCTCGATCACAAACACCACATCGGCGACCAGGCCCCCGGCCCGAGCCGGGCCTTCGGATCCGGGGACCATGCCCCGCGCCGCCGCCGCCAGCGCCGCCGCCGCCGTCGCCGTCCCGGGACGAACAGAAGTGCGCTTGCGCGGTGCGCGCATCCCCGCCGGACGTCTGGCAGCTTCAGCTGATGCTGATACGGCCATGTTTGTGCGGGGCATCCTGGGAGCGGTGGTCTTATCTCTACCCTGGCGCATGCCAACAACATGAAACTCTAAGAATAGGCACAACGAGCTGCTTTAAGGGCCTCTCCAAATCGAGCAAACTTTTGTGCACAACATCAAGCACGAAATAAACCGAAAAACGGCACATCCGGCTACCATCTTGGAGTCCAAATCTAGTTTCCGACTCCGGGCTAAAGGGGTTCGGGAACCGCGTGCTTAGCAACGCGTACCCAGCCGTTGTAGTCTTCCACCGAGATTAAGTTAATAGAATTGGCTCTTCTGACCAAGACGGGTGAGTAGAGGAGAGTGGTCAATCAATACATCGGAATGTACGTTTGCTAGGAAACGAAAGTTATACTATGACTTGTAGCGATTGTAGTTTTTTCGCTGGGAAAGAAGGAAATCCAAACTAAAGTGGAGGTTGCTAGGCAAACATCTAATCTCTGATTTTTGGGAAAGAACCAGAAATCCAAAGAAAATACATTCCTTAAAAAAAAAAAAAAAAAAAAAAAAAAAAAAAAAAAAAAAAAAGAGAAGGGAGAGGAAGAAGAAGAAAAATAATAGCAAAATAACATAATAAGTATTAAAAAAATAAAATATGGAATATGTGTATGTCAAAATACTAGTCTCAGCATTGCAGCTAACGGTATAAGCCAAATGAATATAAAATGATCTGGAAATGTGTGTGGACAGAAATTTGCTAAAAAACCTTACTAGTGTAGAAAGATACAAAGCTGTGAATGGTACATGCCTTAAAATTCCAGTTCACAGCGTTCAAGTGGGATCTGAGTTACAGTCCACATTCAAGAGAGAGTTTCAGGGCAGACAGAGCTGCACTAGGAGAACCTTGTCTCCGACAAAATAAAATAAGAAAAAAAAAAAAAAAAAAAAAGACACAAGAGCTTTTTCAAAACGTAGTGGTGGGGATCCAAACTCAGCCACCATACTGCACTGCAACACGTTAGTAACGATGACATTGTCCCATACCTTGATTTTTGGTGTGTCTCTTCCCACACCCCACTCCCAAGGCAGGCTTCTCTGTGTTAGCCCGGCTGTCTTGCTCTGTAAATTAGTGGAGCCTCCCAGAACTCAGAGATCTGCCTGCCTCTACCTCTGGAGTGCTGGGATTAATGGCACTGGCCACCCAACCACTTGGCATAAACAAGCTTTTTTAACCCCAGTGCTAACCCATAAACTAAAATTTTCCACTTTGAATTTTGTTTTGTTTTGATTGAGACAAGGTTTCTCTGTGTAACCCTAGCTGTTCTGAAACTCAATGTAAAACAGGCTGGCTGTGAACTCAAGAAATGCTCCTGTCTCTGTCTCCCAAGTGCTGGAACTAAAAGCATGTGTAGCATTTTTAAAGTATCATTTATCTACTGTCTATGTAGCTATTTATTTGTGTATTTGGCAGGAGATTGGGGAGACTAGGCCAGGTTGGACATAAGGGATTGTGCAACCATGTACAAGCTTTAAAATTATTGTATGTATCTATTTCTTCCATGTACCGAGTGCACTTGTTATTTTTGTTGTTGTTGTTTTTTGTTTTTCAAGACAAGGTTTCTCTGTGTAGCCCAGGCTGTCCTGGAACTCACTCTGTAGACCAGGCTGGCCTTGAACTCAGAAATCCACCTGCCTCTGCCTCCCAAGTGCTGGGATTAAAGGCATGCGCCACCACTGCCCGGCTTTCTTTTTTTCTTTTCTTTCCTTTTTCTTTTTTTTTTTTTTTTTAAGTTACTTTGAAATATTGTTTTGTAGGGTCTAGAGAGACACAGGTAAGAGCACTGGCTGCTCTTTCAGAGGACTGGTGTTCAGTT
Organism: Mastomys natalensis; assembly: GCA_021653895.1. Classification (NCBI taxonomy): domain Eukaryota; kingdom Metazoa; phylum Chordata; class Mammalia; order Rodentia; family Muridae; genus Mastomys; species Mastomys natalensis. Next base: position 848,163 of record JAJTUV010000673.1, read on the forward strand.
CCTAGCAGTTCAACTCCAGTTCCAGAGTATCCAACACCCTCTCATACAGACAACCACTAAGGCAAGACACAAATGCACATGAAATAAAAATAAATAAATCATTAAAAACATTGTTTTCTAATACGTTTAATAAAGAAAGCAATTGTTTTCAAACTTACAGTAATCAAGCATCTAAAACTGCTAACTCAGGATTTACAGAATCAGCAGGGTATGACAGTGGCAACACCGGAGAGGACTGAGCACAAGGATCAAGGCCGGCCTGGGCTACACAGCAAGATTTTTGTCTCAAAAAACTTCTTTTGTTTTATTGTATCATTTGAAATTCACCAGAAGAAATCTAATATTTGTCAATGGAAAATTGTTCAATTCCTTGCACTAGTAGAAATTGATTATGAAAAGACATTAGAAAGGTTGAGATGTTGGAAAAGGAATTAGAAGTTCATGGCCACATAGCAAGTCCCAGGTCTGCAATGGGCTACATGAGGCCACGCCTTGAAAATACACTAAACAGCGAACAAACAAAAAAGAGAAAGGGCCGGGTGGTGGTGGCGGCGGCGGCGGCGGCGCACGCCTTTAATCCCAGCACTTGGGAGGCAGAGGCAGGCGGATTTCTGAGTTCGAGGCCAGCCTGGTCTACAGAGTGAGTTCCAGGACAGCCAGGACTACACAGAGAAACCCTGTCTCGAAAAGAACCCAAAAAACCAAAAACAAAAAAAAAAAATCAAAACCAAAAAAAAAAAAAGAGAGAGAGAGAGAGAGAAGAGAAAGAATGAGAACAACTGGCGTTTGCCATTCCAGGCCAAACAACTGTCATGAGTTCTATGCCAACCTGGCCTACAGATCGCTACTCTCACAGAAAATAGAAAATAAAGACATAAAGCTGTAGCCATACTATTTTAATTAGAAAATAAAATTTGATTATTATAGCAAGTGTGCCATGGCACGTGCATGAAGGTCAGCGTGTGGAGTTGGCGCTCTCCTTCTACCATGAAGATTCCAGGATGACGTGCAAGGTTCTCAGGCCTTCGTGGCAAGCTCTGTGAGGTGCTGAGCCACCTCTCTGGCTCCCAGCCATCCTCCGGAGGAAGAAAGCTTTGGAAGTGATAGTACCGGATCATACTTGTAAAAATCTTTCCTGGTACCGCAGTGCTAACTTCTATTGTTGCATGGAACGAGGTTTTCCGTGCCTTAACTTCCCACACGATACACCATCATAGGCGTGAATTCATTACAGAAATTATGTGGGTTTCATGATTTTGGAAAAGAAAGGTTTCCTTTTCTTCTGCCTTTCACTAATAACAAAAACAAACACCTCATTTGGTGGTTACTAGGCAACACTGCCTGGATCAAACCACTCTGAAAAAATGAGAGGGAGACCGTGGCACAGAGGTTCCGTTTTGAAACAGAAATCATTGTGAACGGTGGTTGCTAGGCAATGCCTGAGCATACCGCCATCTTTGACCAGGGCAAGGTATTTACTGTCCGGTAACAACTCGAATGTTTGGCAGTACTAGCCGCCATCTTTGTTATGGTCATGATAACTTCCGGCCGGGGCGGAAAAGAATCCTGTTGGAGAGGCTGAGTTGATGAAGGCAGGATTTAGCCATCCAGCTTCTCGCCCTCTGGCGGCTCCAAACAGCACGCCGACATACTCTGACTACCCGCATGCTCCCAGATCCACACCAAGAGTCTCCAGGGGGGTGACTTATCGTGTGCGGGCTTCCAGATGGGGGATGAGGGGCCAGGAAGCACGGTGCATCTGCTGTGCCTCGCAGCGTCTAGCGGGGTTCCCCTGTTCTGTCGCAGCAGCGGCGGCGGCGCCCCCTCCCGTCAACAGGTGGGGGCATTCGACTCCTGCGTCTAAATCAGGGGTTTGGGAAGCTGGGACTGTGTATCGTGTAGAGAGTAGAGGTTCGGGGCCTTTAGCTGATATGGGGGACTAATAAGCCTGGTTTGCTGAAGAACTTTGGGGAAATATGAGACTGCAAAGTGGGGCAGCAGGGTCTCAATGGGGAGGTCTTGAGAGCCACTGCAATGCTTCCCCACTCTTTCTCAGCTCCCTTTCTCTGTCATCGGCTCTCTCAACGGAGTCCACATGTTTGGCCAGAATTTGGATGTGCAACTGAACTCTGCAAGAACGGAAGACACAACCGTGGTGTGGAAGAACTTCCATGACAGGTCCCTTGGCAGGAGCAAGGGAACAAGATCCGGGCAATGGTTCCTGGCTTAGGTGATCCCAGAGTCCTGCCAGTGATAACTTGGCTATGGGAATCTTCGATAATCCTCACCCTCTCTGATCCCTGATTTCCCGTCAGGATGTAGCCAACAGTATAGGAATAGCTGGGAGACAGGGAAGCGCTTGGCTCCGTTTCCCAGGCCTGACCTCATTCTTGCTTCTCATCTTTGATCCCCACAGCATCACCCTCATTGCTCTGTCATCTGAGGAAGGCACTCTGAGCTGAGGCTGGAAAGAATGCTCCAATGGTGTTTGGGGCCATGGTGAGACTGGGCCCTCTTCTCTCCAAAACTCAAGAGAGTTGTACTCCCAGCCCATTCTCCTCAGTCCAGACCTCTGCATTTTTTTTCTCACACCCAGGCATCCAAACCTCCTCCCTCCTCCCTCAGACCTAGGAGTCCAGGAACCAGTCCTCCTCCTTCAAACGCAGGGATCCAGACCTGGCCTTCCTCTTGACACCCATCCAAGTACTGTGCTCTCTGACTAGATCCTGTAAAGGATTGCACTATCCTATGTGACTCTTCTAGGTTCTCATTGTGGGACTTGAGGAGCTGACCAATATCCGGAATGTAGAGAGACTGAAGAAAGAATTGAGGGTGAGGCTGTGGGATGTAAATGCAGTTAGGATCCCTAAACCGTGCCTGCTTGCCTGGAATTACAATTCCCAGTAGGCACTGGGAAAGCATGGGCCCTTGGGTTCTTGGAGAGCTTGTTTAACCCTGGAGCTAGCCCCAGTTTTCTCTGGGCTGATCTGGGCCCACTTGGGTCCTAGACACCTCCTTTTTCCTTCTACCAGGCCAGCTACTGTGTCATTGACAGCTTCCTGGGAAACTCAGAGCTCATCGGGGACCTGACCCAGTGTGTGGACTGTGTCATTCCTCCAGAGGGGTCTGTCATGCAGGTATTGGGGCAGCTATAGAAATAACTATGTCCCCATGGTTCTGCTCAGCCTTCCTTTGTTTTCTCCCTCTGGACATTGTCTTATCATCCTGGAATCACAGTTTACCTGAAACTCTCTCTAAAAGAACTTTCCTCACCAGGGTGACTGCTCACCTGCTGGCCTGCAGTGCTTCCATTTTGCAAGTGGCAGGGAACTTTTCCCTGTCTAGGCAAATCCCCGCCCACCTGCCAAGAGAGGGTTCCCAGGCTGTCTTGGAAAGCTCTGAAGACCAGGCTGAACTCCAACATCTATCTGCCTTTGCCTGGAGTACTGGGATTAAAGGCATGCTCTGCCACGCCCACCCACTCTTCCTTTCTTAACTTTATGCCTCTCCTGGCAGTGTGTCCTGACCTCAGAGCTTCCATAGGTCAGGATTGTGCCTTCTCAGCAAGTAGGGGATCAAGTTGTAGATGCTGTTGTTTAAACTATTGCATTGCAGGGCCTCCTGCTGCAGGCCTGCCACTCCAGCTACCCTGGAGGCCAAGGAAGAGGATGCAAAATTTAAGGCCAGTCTAGGCAGCTCAATGAGCACGTGACTCAAGAATTCTATGTGGCTCGGTAGGAGAGTTACCTAGCTAGCATTCCCAAAGCCTTGGGTTCCATCTCTATAACTGAAGGAGAAATAAAATTAAAAAAAATAAACAAACAGATACAATAAGCAGTGTGTGGCGAATTGAGACTGCTGACTGAACAGGAAAGTTAAAGCATTCCTGTTCACCGGTTCACTGAGAGGGTGTGAAATAGGAGCTTGGCAGCCTTGTATGCTGGATGGAGTGTCTCTGGTCTCATGGCTGCTCTTCCCCTCCATGCCTAGGCAGGAAGGTCCCTCCTTGCACTATGACATCTAGTTTGACCTTTTCACCAGGAAACCCTCTCCGGGTTCGCGGAGGCCACTGGGACGGCCTTTGTCAGCCTGCTGATATCAGGCCGAGTGGTGGCAGCGACGGAGGGCTGGTGGCGCCTAGGCATGCCTGAAGCTGTGCTACTCCCCTGGCTGGTGGGGTCCTTGCCACCACAAGCTGCTCGTGACTACCCGGTGTATCTGCCACACGGGAGCCCCACGGTGAGTGGGCGGGACCGGGGTGGGGCTTCCAGCGTAGCGGGGCCATGCTTAGTCCTGTATTGCCCCCGCTACAGGTCCCGCACCGGTTGTTGACCTTGACGCTGCTGCGGGGCCTGGAGCTGTGTCTGCTGTGCGGGCCACGCCCACCCCTCCACCAACTGGACCCACAGGTGAGGCGAACTGTTGCTGTGCTGCCCCTGCACGCCCCCTTCCTGAGCGCCACCTGCTGCATGCAGGCCGTGGCCAACCAGGTACCGGCCAGACCTTGCTGCTCTCGCCCCTCCCATCCCCCACCCCCGTAGTTGCTGGAACGCTGGTGGCAGCCTCTGCTGGAGCCTCTCCGGGCCTGTCTGCCACTGGGCCCTAGGGCGCTACCCGAAGGGTTTCCACTGCACAGCGATATTCTTGGGTAAGGTTGGATGGTTGGGCCCAGGACTGGGAAGGCCATTTGCTCTGTCGGTTTCCCACAGCCTAATAGTGCTTTTCCCCAGTCTGTTGTTACTCCACTTGGAACTGAGACGCTGCCTCTTTACTGTAGAGCTCTCGAAGGATAAAGGTACCTGGGGAAGCAGTGAGTGGGAGGGTCTTGAGCCGGAGTTCACCCAGTCAACGTGCTCACTTTTCTCTAGAGCCTTCCCCTGAGCAGCGCAGGCGCCTCCTTAGAAACTTCTACACGCTGGTGGCCACCACCCACTTCTCACCAGGTGAGTGGTAGGCACGGACCCCACATGGTATGCACACCCTGAAGCAGAGAACCCATCACGTGCCTGAATTGCCCTGTCAGTCTTACTACTTAATTCTGACTTCTTCTCCAGCCAGTGTTTTTACACTGGTTCTGGGCTGGGTAGTTTGTCCCACACCTGGAATTTCAGCCCTACAGTGGCCAAGGCAGAATGAGGCCAAGGCAGAGTTTGAGGCCAGCTTGGGCTATCCAGTACCTCAAAAGGACTGAGAACTTACTGCGCCATCCTAGGCAAGAGCTATCAGTTCTGTCCGTCCTAAATGCTGAGCAATGCTAAATGGCAGTGCTCAACCAGCCTCTCCTGTCACCCTCCACCGTGCTGGATAGAGCCTTGCTCAAGCTGAGGCATGTGAGGCGCTTGCAGACTCCACCTGAGAAGTTGTCTCAGGTCCCTAAGGCCCCAAGAGACACAGGCAGGGACCTAATAGTGCCCAGCCAGATAAAGACCTCACAAGTGTGCAAATCTGGAGGTTCACACTTGCGAGTACGGTGTGATCCTCAGGAGGGTGACACCAATGCTGGTGAGGCACTTGGTGTCAACTACATGTTAGGTCTGTCTGAGTACACACAGGGATCATAGGACAGCAAGACTAGGCGGGAAGAGGCTGAGCTGGGAGTTCCTGTGAAGGAATGGGCTGGGCTGAAGGGGTACTGGGCCCTGACCAGGATGCTCTGCTGCTCATCACTGTCCTTCCTGTCTTTCCTCAGAACCAGGGACTGCAGAGAAACAAGAGGATACAGTCCACCCAGCCCAGGCGCCCAGAGCCTGCTATCTTGTGCTAGGGCCAGGCATGGGGTGGCAGCTGGTGGCTGTGCAGCTAGGGCTACGGCTGCTGCTGCTGCTGCTGTCCCCTCAGAGCCCCACCCATGGGCTGCGACACCTGGCCACCCACACTCTACAAGCCCTCACCCCCCTACTTTAATCACTAAGGGTGGGCAGTCAATAGATGGGGTAATATTAGCGTCTCTCTGTTTATTCGCTCACAATAATACACGGCCCCTGGATGGGGAAAGGAGGGAGGAGGAAGGGGACAAGGAGGGAGGGGGAGGGGAGGAGGTACCTATTTCCCCGGCCCCTCTCCCCTCTGTGCTTCAGGGACAAGGAGGGAGGGTGCTTCCCTTGACCCCCCTAGAATGTAAACAGCAGCAGATGAACAAAATAAAATACAAAAGGCCAGAGGAAGCTCCCAGGCATGCCCCCACCCCAGGGTCTTTGCTGTTGCCGCTGGAGGTCCCCTCGCTGCCCCCTCCGCCACAGCTGCCTCCATCCCAGGGCTGCCTGGCACTGGCCATTCCCCAGGGCAAGTCCAGGGCTCAGAACTGCTGGGCCAGCAGCTCACACAGGTGGCGGGACACAGGCTCTTTGCTGGTGCGCAGGGTTAGGCGGTACATCTGTGGAGAGGAGTGCCAACAGGGGCAAAGTCAGGGGGTGAAGTTGGTGCAGAGAAGATAATGAGAGGCATAGGAGGGGCCTGGGTGCAAGGAATGTGGGATCCCAGGGAGGTCCACGCTCAGCACTCACTTGGGCCTGGGCATTGGGCTCCAGCCGAAGCAGACACCCCACCTGCAGGGCTTTCGTCTGGATGATTCCGGCACCCACAAAGTTCTCAGGGTTGGGATCCACATTGTCCAGAAGAGCAGAGCCAAACCCCAGAAGCTAGAACAGTGTTGGTATTAGAGAAGGAGAGCTGAGAAGCCTCCAGCCGACTGCAGGCTACACGCTCATGTGAGAACTGGTCCATCCAGTGGCCAGCACCCCTTGAACACCCAGTCTCTCTCACCTTAGCCTTAGTAACTTCAGCATCCATGGGGTGGTTGGCTTTGAAGATTTTCTGTGCCTCCTGCAGGGGGCTGGGAGGTTGAAAGCACTGTCAGGCATTTGGAGCCCTGCCCCTCAGCCCCGCCCCCTCTCAGCCCCGCCCCTCACAGGCTCAGCTGCTTCCAGCGCTGGAAAAAATCTTGGGCCGCCATCTCTGTGGGCTGGAAGAATTTGTTGATGGTCACTGGGAGCTTCAGAGTGAGGGACTGGGCGGTGCCACCGTACCTGAGCAGATGAGGAGCAGTTCAGCCAGGCCCCACCCCTGAAGACCCTGCCTCATTGCTCCGCACCCACACAGTGTTGCTCCCACTCACCGGAAGCGCACGGACAGCAGTGGTGGCGTCAAGAAGTCTCGCAGACACTCAATGTTGAGTACTTGCTGCACCTGTGCGCCACCGTCCACTTGTGCAGCCACACGCTTGGTCTGCACCGCCAGCTGTGGCCCCATAGTCAAGGAAGCCAGAGACAGCGGTGGCACAACTGAGGCAGCATGGGGCAGCACAAGCCTGGGTCTGCTAGAGGCTCTGGGCCAACTGCAGACTCACCTACACCTCCTTCCTCCTGTGAGATGTGGGACACTAAGGAATATCCTCCAGCCTCCACTCCTGGCTCCAATGGGCAATGAGCCACATGGCTCCTGGTGGGCAAGCTGGTATTTTTTCTTAGCCTCTAGTGTAAACTAGGTACAGGAAAATGTCCTGAAGGGCAGATGACATCATCCAGAACATGACTGTTAGTAGTGGTCATGCAGCCAGATGGAAGCAAGTACTGTCACCATCTGGACACAGGCCTGACTTCACTGGGACGGCTGGCATCTATACACTCACCTACCCTGTCCTACTTCAGACCGAGCTATCTAGCCTGGCTCTGGAAAGGTTGATGAAAGAAGCAGAGTGGGAAGGGCTAGTTGTTGTAGTCTTAAACATTCGGACTCAGGCCCATATAAAGGAGAGGGGCCTGGCTCTGCCACACACCTTCCAGGACATCCCAACTGCTCTTTCAAAAGGCCTAGGAAGCCAGGCCTACTGCTACACACCTCACAGCACCTGGGAGGCAGAGACAGAAGACTCACCTTGACTCAAAGCTAGCCTAGTTTGTGGAGCCAGTGGAGGACAGCCTAGGCCATAGTAAACAAAAGATCTTCATAAGCAGAGAGGAAGACTCTACTTCTGGAGGGTTAGAAGGCAAGTCACTCAGTGGATGCACCGCAGGGCCAACACTGGGCATCCCGGGTTAACCTGAGTGCAAGATCCTCAAACAGAAGCACATCAGCAAAGTAAGGTGCCTGGCAGGGCACCTGGTGTGCCGGGGTCACACATCCTGTATACTGGGTTCCTGTCACCTGTGCCAGAGGAAAGAGGCCTACCTACTATGCATACAGCTTTACAAGTGACGTGCCTAACTCAGTGAGGGGCTGAACAGGTATGGACCTGGTGAGTCTGTTTCCCAGTGGCCTACAGGGGTGGGTTGGGCACAAGAGCACAGGATATGAGTCTGGAGGTCCCCAGGGTGGACCACGGTGGGCAAGAAGCTCTGGAACTGCACGGAAGTCTTGTTGCCATAGAAGAGATACATGCGGCCTGCAGCGGGTGGGTGAGGGCTCCATCCAAGCTCCTCTGATCCCATACCCTGCCACCAGCCCAGCCAGGGGGTGCTGCCAACAACCCCACCCCTTCAGTACCCCCATTCCACCTCTGGGCCACCAGGACACACCCAGGTTCTGCCGGAACTCAGACTTGACTCCAATCTGCAGCAGCTGGTTCTCAAACAAGACCCCACTGTTCTTACACACGAACCTAGGCGGGGTGATGGGAGTCAGAAAGAGAGGCCCTGATCACCCATCTCTGTGGCCCCCCGTCTCCACTCCCTGTCCACCTCACCCAGAACTCACTTATTCAACAGTTCATCCGCTTCTGGAATGGGAGGGCCTATGTCCTCAGGCCCTGGGCTGGGAGAGGAAGAAGTGAGATGTAGGGATGGGAGCGGAGGGAAGAGGCACAGGCAATACTCTCTTGGAAGGCAGACCCCCAGGACCTACAGGCCACGCTTTCCCAGAGAGCCTCAGTTATGGGAGTAGGACCCCAGCAGAGGGGTCTCCTAAGAACCCCAACTTTCACTATTCTCTAACCCTGCATTTGCCAGTCATCAGGGACCCCTAAAGCCCACCCTGGAGACATCCATCAACCCAAAGCCAGAGGCCACCCCTTACTCAGCAGCTGGAGCTGGGTCAGCCAACAAAGCCATGGGGCTCTCAGGGGCAGGGGCTCCAGCTCGCTAGGCCATCCAATCCCAGAGCAGACAGAGAAGACAGTGTGGCAGGCAGCCAATCCCAGAGAGGCAGCAAGAGGGCCAGGGAAAGAGAGGCAAGAGGAAGGAGAGAAGGAAGAGTGGACTGAGACACAGCTATGGGAAAGGACAGCAAGGGTAGCTAGGGCAGCAGAGTCCAGAGTGGCAACCAGAGCTAGGGACAAGAGGGAGACGGAAGGGGTGGGAATGAATAGGACAAAGACAGGAGGTACCTGAGGAAGGCCTCCTCAGGAGTGGGCCCCAGGCTGGGCTGTGCAGTGGGGCCGTCAGAAAAGACATCCACCAGGAGGTTCCCACCTACAGGAGCCGGGGGTACAGCGGGGGAGGGGCTGCCCGCAGCCCCAAGAGGTCCGCGGAGGGTGAGGGGGTTGACTGCAATCAAGGTAAGACAGGGTATAGGTGAGACAGAGCAAGGTAAAGTGGACCCAGCCTGGGCACATGGTCCATAACTGGGCTCACCACAGTACTGGGGGTGGGTTCCACGCCCCCATTGATGTCATTGCTGCTGGTGTCCCTGCGGCTGTCATCCAGGGCACTGGCTGCTCCAGGGCCCTTCTTGCGCTTCAGCTTGGCCAAGATGGACGACTCCCGCTCAGGAAATGGAGGCATTTCTTCTAGCACTGTAGCCTGTGGGCAGGACAGGATGTTAGGGGCACTTCTGGCCCTAGAGGGTGGGTGGTTCCAAGGACTGGGGCATTGGCTCTGACCAGAACATCGGTGCTAGCTACGGAGCTGAGGGTGAGGTACTCCACTGCCCGCTGCTGTAGCTCCACGTCGGCATTTCGCAGCTGGGAGCCGGCGCGCAGAACGCCTTGGATGGTGGCCTTGGTCTCAGGGAAGAGGTTGATGAACTTGATGTAGGTGGACAGCAGTAGAGCGCGCGTGGCCACGCTGCACAGGTGGAACTTGGAGTGCAGCAGTGAGAACTGCACGGGTGGGCTGTGAGGGAGGGGCGTCAGCAGACATGCCTGTTACCCACATTCCCAGACAAGGCTGTGTCCTCACACAGGGCTAACTGGGATGTGTTGAGAGGATCCCTAGGAATCCCATCTTTTCCCAGCTCCCAGCCTCTTCGTTTCCCCAGATCCCTCAGAAATCTCCCAGAATGGGGCTCCCTCACCTGGAGCGTGGGTCCCCAGCAATCAAGTTCCCAAACTCCCCAAGGATGTAGCCACCGACCTTCACCATGTTCTCATGACAGGCTGGGGCCTGGAGGGCCTGTGAGGGGGCAAGAGAAGGCAGCGTGAGGACAAGGATAGGAGAGATAGGAGAGTCCTTGTGACCTCAGTAAATGTCCACAGGGAGACTGAGGCCTGGGGGAGCTGACTCTGTGTTGCAGTGTGACTAAGACCTCCCACGTGTACCATTCGTCTAGTGCTTGGTCCCCGGCCGTTGGCGCTGTTTAGGAAGGTCCTAAAAAACTGTGGGAAGTGGAACCTACCTGGAAAAGGGAGGGCACTAGGGGGTGCATTATCCTTGATTACTTCCTGGACAGCCATGAGTAGCTTTCACCCCATGTTCTGTGTGTGCACGTGTGCACACAAGACTGCATGCCCGTGTGCAAGGATACGAAGGCCAGAAGGTGTCAGGTCTTCCTCAATCACTCTCTACCTTATTTTTTGAGACAGGGTCTCTCACTGAACACAGAGTTCCCATTCTGGCTAGCCTCACTGTCTCCGCCCCACAGTGCTGGAGACACACACACACACACACACACACACACACAGCTTCTGCATGAGTACTTGCACAGCGGGCACTTTACCCTCTTAACCACTGCCACACACGCCCTGTCACAACTGACTGCAACCCTCTGAGCCTGGGAAGCATTGCATAGGGAGGAGTGAAGGGCCATCTCTCCTGCAGAGACTCAACACAGATGCTGTGTATGCTTCACGCCCGGAAGGTCCCAAAGCTGCAGCTCCCCTGTTCCTTGGGTAACTCGGCCGAGGCTGGACCTGAGCAGGACGCTGGCCCCTGCCGTAGGGCATACGATTGCCCAGCTGCTCTTGACTGGCAGCCAAGCTCCATTATGGGGTCAAAGTGAAGGCTGCTAACCTCAAACACTGTCTTGGCAGCATAACCCTGGACATCGTCACGGTTGGTGACAATCTGCAGCACTCGGTACCACACCTCCTCGCTCACATAGTCGCCTGCAATGCGGATGAGGTTGAGGATGGTGTCCACGTACCAGCTGTAGTCCACTGCATACTTCTCAGCCAAGATGGCCACCTTCAGCACCTGTGATGGGGCGTGGCAATGTGTGAGTGGACAATTATGCTCATGGGAGACTGACTATGATCTATGGCTGGCCCCATCTTAACAACCAGGGGCCCTCCCTCCCCAGATCCTTCCCTTATATTCAGGATTCCTAACTCAAGTCTTCTTCCCTTAGACCTAGAGGTCCAGTCCCCACACTCCTCCTCCAACCCAAGGGGCCAGAGCCCAGCCCTTCTCCCTTATACTGTGGTCCAAGTGCTGGCCTCCTCACTAACACTCAGGGGTCTAGCCCTGTTCTCTACGCTCACAATCTCCTCTCGGATGGCATAGTCGGCAGTCTCCAGGTACCGCAGCATCTCTGACACAATCTGCTTGGCGTTGCTCCGGTCACACATGGCGTACAGGAGGTCAGCTGCTCGCTGCCTCACACTGACGTCACGTTCCGTCTGAGGAAAGGAGAGCAGGAACAAGCTGGGATCTACGCTGCACTGGGCCCAATGTAGGGCCACCAAGCACCAGGCCACACTGAGTGGGGCAGGGGGCCCGTACCTTGAGCGCATTAATAACAGTATCAATGTGAGTCTTGACAGCCTCGTGGAGAACTCAGAGCTGGCCAGCGTGCACATGCTCTCCAGGGCCAGGTAGCGCAGGTTCGTCTCCCGGTGCTGCAGGAACTGGCCCAGCTGGTTGCAGGCACGGACCAGGAGGTTGGGCTCACTGGCAGGTCCAAGTGAAGTGTCGATGGAGACGAGACGTGAGCCTAAGAACCAAGCTCCTAGCTTCTGCCCACCCCAGCAGCCTACTGTGTCCCTCCAAGGAACCCCGATAGAGATAAGCACTAGAGTTGGGATACGGCCAGTAGAATCCAGCCCCGACTTCAGTCCTCTGCATGCAGGACTGAACAAAGATCCGCAGCAATTCAACATCACCTCAGGGGACCATCTCACACCTGTCCTCTCCCCAGACCCTGCTGTCCCTCAGACCCAGGTGTCAGATGCCAGCCTCCCTCCCTCCCTCAGGCCAGGGCCCACCCGCCCACAGTCTGCCCACAGCACCTGTCATAGTGGATGATGAGGCTAATGGTCTCAAACAGGATAGCGTTCTTGGCATTGGAGTGCTGCACCTTCTTGGACTTGGGAGGCTCCTGAGCCTTGTTGAGCACAGTCTCAAGACACTCCACTAACCGCCCTTTCACAGCTGCATCCTCTGGGGGGTTGGGGGGGGGTGTAAGTGGCTGAGCCCTCTGCTCAGTGGGCTCCAAAGACTGCAGCCTGCGCTCACCCTCCATGGGAGGCCCAGCTGCCTTCAAGCCTGGCAGGCCCGGGCTGGGCCTATGCCTTCTGACATACAACAGCAATTTCTAGGTCTGGGCTCCCCCTGACACCCGCCGCCATACTGACTCTGCTCCACTCTCATGAGCCTCAGTTTCCCCTTCTGCTGCACTGATGTTCCTAGGTTTCTCACAGAAGTATGGCGAACCCAGGAGCCTATTCCAGAGCCCCACGGAGCTCGAGCCTTCCCACGGAGCTATCCACACAGGTCAAGAGACTGACCTAGCTACCAGCCTTGAAGGCCACTGCACAGTATTTGGGCCAGGGGTTCTGAGTTTCACAGGAAGGAAGCTGATGAGCGTCCCCAGAGTGCCTGACTACTGTGGTAGCGTGATACCAGCCAGACCCCAGCTGCAAAGGCAGCTGCCAGGCAGAGTGGGGCAATGGACCTCCTCTGTAAAGCAGGCATGGTAACCAGCTCACTCCACAGGATGGAGGCTATGCAAAACTGGTGAGCCTAAGACAGGACGAGCTGTGCCACCCCAGGTGCTGCACAGGGCAGGGCACCAGGCTGTGCACCCCCCCAACACACACATCCAAGGCCTCCCATGAGTCTGGAGGCACAGTGTTGCTCAGGAGAAGAGGGGACACAGATGTGGGCAGCCCACAGGCCTTACCTGGCGGTGGGTAACACTGTAGCAGCCGCAGTAACTTCACAGAGAGCCAGGGTGCAGGCACGAAGTAATACGTGTAGTCCTGCAGGTCGGTGGAGGCTGAGGAGACAATCTGCAGAAGGAAGGAATGATGGGTGGAAGCAGCAGAAAGGCCTGTCCCCTGAAGGACACATGGTCACACCAGGACATAGAGTGGCCTGAGGTTGGGACCAGAACTAAGCCTGATGGTCTCGAAGTCAAGACCCTCCTGCTTCAGCCTCCTCAGTGTGTGCACCGAGCCCCAGCGTCTCACTCTGAATTTTCCAAGCACAGTGGAGAGAACAAAAGCCTCTGCTAGTTCCCTGTGTGACAGTCCCTAGGACAGGCAGAGCCTCTCTACTTACTCCTGGGCTCTGCTTCTTACAGCCTTAACCACCATGATTCCTGTATCCTCAGCACAGGGGAACTACTGAAGGGTCAGGAGCTGGGTCTGATCCTTCCTCCGTCCCTGGTCCAGTACAGGTCAGAAAATCGTATGACAATCACTCCTCAGGGTAACTTCCGACTCCACCTCGAAAATCCTTCTGCAAGCTGGGTAGTGGTGGCAAAAGCCTTTAGTCCCAGCACTCCAGAGGCAGAGGCAGGCAGATCTCTATGAGTTTCAGGCCAACCTGGATCTACAGAGCTAGTTCCAGGATAGCCAGGACTACACAAAGAAACCCAGTTTCGGACAAAAAAAAAAAAACCAAAAAACCTTCTTCAGGAAGTCTTTCCCACAGTGCTCTGTGCCAGTGGCATGACCATGTGTCTTACCCAACAGTGACCTCATCTCTGTACCCTGTTGGGCCTGGCCCCTAATACATTCAGAAGTGTGCTAACAAGAGGCTGGGGACAGAAGGAACGGTAGCTGTTCCTTCTCCCCAAGGATCTGAAACACGTATGGTCTCCCAGACAGGATTTTCTTTTCTTTTCTTTTTTTTTTTTTTTTTTATCTTTTTCTGAGTCTCCATTGGATTGCCACCCCCAGAAGCTCTCCTGTCTCCCAAACTAGACCAGGGTCTCCACGAGGTGCCCACGATGCTGAGCTCAATCCATGGTGCACAGCCCTTCTTGGCAGTCTGTGACTGAGTCACCATCCCTGTCACACTCCTTCTCAGCAGGACAGGGCCGCCTTAAGGTCTGACTCAGACATAGAGAGCCAGGCACAAAGAAGATTTGGGTGCTCTGAGGACAGGGGTGGAGGCAGTGGGAGGCAGAGGAGGGGTGTGTAGACAAAGACGGAAGAGGAGCAGGCAGGGAGCTCTCAGCATCTCAGCCACCACAGCCAGGCTGCACACTGCACTGACACCAGCCCCTGAGCCAGGCAGGGAAAGCAGCACAAAGTGAAACCAATGTAGAGCCTTGGCTTTTAGGCACAGGCTGGCTTGCCTTTTAGGGAAGGGAGGAGAGACAGATATCATAGACACAGGGGAGCCTGACCCTCCCACAGCCAGTGTGACAGCACACTCACCCGGCTTAATCGAGACACAGCCAGTGAGATACAGGTCTTGAAGTCGTCCGGATTCTTCTTGCAGAGACAGGTGATGAGGCTGACAGCAGCTGTGACCACTCCCTGCAAGGAGCTCAGGCATGAGGGACTTCATGCTGGGTGTCACTGGGAAGGCCCTGGCATCAGGGTAGGTCACCTCAGGAGTCAGGAGCAGGGTGGGCTACTGGGAGTCTTGGTGAGGTAAGTCTTTGTCAGACAGTCAACTGGCCTTGCTATGGGATCTCTAGGCTCAGAAATATGCACATCTTTCTATATAAGGTGCTGCATCAGAGATGAGGACAGTCCTAGGTAGCCAAGGAGTTATCAAGGAAGGAGGAAGGCTTCTTGAAAATCAGGCAGGGAATACACACTAAGAACATAAGATCTGGGCTGGAATGTCAGGAGAGAGATGGGGCAAAGGTCAAGACAGGGGTTTCAGGCATGAGGGCGGGGCAGCTGGGCACCTCACCATGTGCTGATCATTGAGCAAGTGCACCACACGCGCCGTCCACTCGCCCATGGGCACCAAGTCGGGTGAGGCCTTGTAGAGCCGCAATAGGCATAGGGCTGCACTCTGCTTCACACTGTCCATGCTGTCTCTATGGGGACACCGAGGGCAGTCAGGGCTACACGGCCCCAGGGCACCCATCATCCTATCTGTTGCCACATGACCAGGATAGAACACAGGCAGCCAGGGCAAGCCCAAAGCACCTGGACACCGCCCTGACTGCTCCAGGACTGTCTCCTCATCTACAAAACAATTGGCAGGGCCAGGCAAAATGTGCAGGCCAGCTCGGCCCTGCGTCTTGAGCCCTTTCATGTTACCTGCCTTGCTGTAGATCATGAAGAGACTAGCAGACACGCTGTGGAACACATCTGAGCACTAAGACCTTGCCGACAACCGATGAGTCGGGAACAGAAAAATCAGAGGAGAGGCAGGAAACGTTCTCCTTGAAGTCTTAGAGGTCCTGTCCTTCCCATCCAGTATTCTAGGCTGACAACTTTGGACTTTAGCCTCTTGCACTGTAATCAGGGCCTCAAGAGCCAAGGTTGCCCTTCAACTTCTGATCCTTTGGCTGAGATTACAGGTATGCACAATTTATAAGAAGCTGAGGCTGGAACCCAGGCAATTCCTCTGCCACTTCCAGCTACACCTCAGCTCTCTGGCTTTCTCTTTAACTTATTTATTAGTTGACTGATTGGTCTTTTAATTCATGGTAGTCTTTATTCCCCCCCCCTTTTTTTTTTTGTTTCTTGAGACAGGGTTTCTCTGTATAGCCCCTACTATTCTGGAACTCACTCTGTAGACCAGACTGGCCTCGAACTCACAGAGCTCACCTGCCACCCGAGTGCTGGGATTAAAGGCATGTGCCTCCATGCCTGGCCTGGGACTCACTCTTTAGCCAGAGCACCTTCAACTCCTGATCCCTTCTCTACATTCAGACTGAGACATGTCCAGCACCACACAGTTTTATACGGTACTCTGATAGAAACCAGACTTTGGGTATGCAAGGTAAGCACTCAGCCAATGGAGCTCAGCCCAGCCTTTCCTGTATCAACTCTCCAGTGAAGGGGTGGATTTCTTTGTCTTCCTGTACATTTCCTGGGCAGTAACTGTGAAACCAGACAGGAGAAGACAGACCAATGTGCTGCTCAGGCTGGGTGCAAACGACAATGCATGAAGATACAGCTAGGTAGGAAAGATGGACACAACTGTGAATCCAGACGACGCTTACTTCAGGGAAAGCAGGAAGGGAGAGGCAAAGCCAGAGGACATGCAATATTCTCTGTGGTGTCCTGTACACATCCAGTACACATAAACATACATTCACAGAAAAATAAATATTTTTTAAAGTTGGGATAAGCTGGGGCTGGTGACACATATCTGTGATTCAAGCCCTAAGGAGGCTGAGGAAGGATGACAGTTAAATTCAAAGGCAGTCTAGACAACAGAGTGAGTTCAGGGTCAGGCTGGCAATAGAGTAAGTCCTTCGGCCCACCCATTTTGAGATAGTCTCTTACCATGGAGCCCTGGCTAGCCTAGAACCCAATATGTGTTTTAGAGTAGTCTCACATTCATGTAAATCTGTCCTGAGTGCACATGCCACCATGCTCACTAAGACCTTGTCTTAAAATAAAAATAGAAGGGTCAAGGCAAGAGTGGAGGTGACTCAGTGGTTAATACACACTGCTCAGGACCCAAGTTGGCAGTTCACAGCCAAATTGTTAACTCCCAGCAGTGGGGTCTTATTCCCTCTTCTGCCCTCTAAGAGTATCTCTACTCAAATGCATGAATTCAAACAGGTACACACACATACACACACAGACAGACACACACACACACACATGGTTGCTATGTATTGTAATGCTAAATACAGGACCCCAAGATCGAGTTACCCCTTATGAGGAGATCCTCACATACATCAAGTGATGATGCTATGTAACTTTGCCCTCCCAAGTTATCCCTTGGTCAATAAAGATGCCTACAGCTGTAGCTGGGCAGAAGAGAGACACAGGCGAGATTTTGATTCCCAGGGCTTGGGTAGGAGTCTGAAGGAGAGGGGAGAGAGAAAGACCAAGTAGGGTAGGTGGTTCATGGGTGCATGGCCACTAGGGATGGCCCTTTGGAGTAGGAGTGACCCAGGCAGAACATGGTGAGTCATATCTCGGGGTTATTGACAGAAGTGGACAAAGTAGCATAGAGGGCTGATATCTGCCCAGCTGTAGTGCTTTAAGGCTTATTATAAAGGTTTTGTGTCTTTTATTTGAGAACTAAATGACCTAAGGTGGGTGGGAACCCCCAAATAATATTTACTACAACACAAATCTTTAAAATAAGGTAAGAGGAGAGTCTGGAGACAGGTTTGGTAGCTGAGCCAAATAACCATAACATTTGTGAGATTGGGGCAGAGGGTTTAAACTTAAAGATAATATGGGCTACATAGTGGTTTCAAGGTTAGCCCGGGTTCTATGAGACTCTGTCCACACCGACCCCCCCAAACAAACAAACAAAATCCTGTCTCAAAACGAATCAATCCAGGCCAGGCATGGTGGCACATACCATTAATCCCAGTACTCAGGAAGCAGAGGCAGGTGGAGCTTTGTGAATTTGAGGTCATCCTGGTCTACAGAGTGAGTTCCAAGATAGCCAGGGCTCCACAGAGAAACACAGTCTTAAAAATAATAAAACCTTGACCTAGCAGTTTCACGGCTAGGAGCCAACACAGAATACTGAAGACTCCACTCAGATGAGAGCAGCGTGTCTGCCAAAAGATAGAGTTTTGTGACAATGGACACACAGACATACTCTGTCAGGCTATGTGTGTGTGTGTGTGTGTGTGTGTGTGTCCCTGCCCATGTGTGTATGTGTGTATATATAGTATATATGATATATAGTATATATGTCTGTGTAGCGTACATGTTTATAGTGTGTATAGTGTATATGTATGCTGTGCAGCCTTTGTGTATGTATAATGTGTGTGCGTATGCATATGCAGACCAGAAATCAACACCAGCAACCTCCTCTGTAGCTGTCTATCTTATTTTTTTTTTTTTTTTTTTGGTTTTTCGAGACAGGGTTTCTCTGTATAGCCCTGGCTGTCCTGAACTCACTCTGTAGACCAGGCTGGCCTTGAACTCAGAAATCCGCCTGCCTCTGCCTCCCAAGTGCTGGGATTAAAGGCGTGCGCCACCAACGCCCGGCTGTCTATCTTATTTTTAGATAGGCTCCTCACTGACCTGGGACTCACTGTGAAGGTGGGTATTTGGTGACTTGGCAGGATGAGGCAGCTGTGGAGGTGTGAGCCTGTAATCCCAGCATTAAGTCTGAGGAAGCTGGAGGATCAGCTCAAGGCCAACCTGGGCTACATGATACCCTGTTTCAAACAAAACACACAGACAGGCTGGCAGCCAATTCTGGTTGCTCTGTGACAAGGATGGAGACAGGTAATTTTGCATACAGTTCCCAGGGGCGTTTATTTCTAGGACACCTACACTTTGATGTGCGGCGTTCCACAGCCTCTACTTGGACAAGCTTTTCTCTACTCCCAGAGGTCACATTCCTCCCTCACCCAAAATACAACACTCAGCTTCCCCAGATCACAAAAGGCCTTAGAAGCCCAGGCTGCCTGAGACCAACTCTGTCAAGGTTGGCTGCTCCTGGCTGGGCCTTCATGCACCTCACTTACTGGCTATCTTAAGAGTCCATTAACTAATATTAACTCTTGCTCCTCTGTTCAAACCAAAATAAAGTCTTTCTTTTCTTTTTGACATAGGGTCTTCCTGTGGTGCCCAGGCTGGTCTCAGACTTGTCACAGTCCTATTTCCTACAGGCTTCACTACACCCAGATCAGCCACCCTGCCAAGAACACCAGCAGTACCTCGTCTACTGCCAGAAACAGAAATCTCACCTCTGGGCATGGCAGCCACAGTGATTTTCTAAAAAACAACACTGCTCCTGTAACTGCCTGACAGACAGGCAGACTCCCCAGTCTCTCCCATGCTCCCTAATCCTCCATCCAGAGAATCCCTGGTGGACAACACACCTACATCCAAAGCCTTGGAACCTGCTGGGCCTTTTGTAGAAGGCACCTATATCCTCAGATGATCACTGACTCTTGATTGTTCTAGAACATTATCTATCATCTCCTGGAAAATCCCTTCTAACTTGTTAAAGAAAGCCTATTTTTTTTTTTAAATCAGAGCTGGAGAGATGGCCCAGTAGTTAAGAGCACTTGCTGCTCTTCTAAGGACCCAACTTTGGTTCTCAGCACCCATGTCAGGTAGCTCTCAACATCCTGTGACTCCAGGTCCAGAGAATCCTTTGGCGCTGGCCACCTGCACTGATGTGCACCTGCACATAGACACATAGACATACACATGATTTAAAATGATAAAAATAAGCCAGGCAGTGGTGGCACACGCCTTTAATCCCAGCACTTGGGAGGCAGGTGGATTTCTGAGTTCGAGGCCAGCCTGGTCTACAGAGTGAGTTTCAGGACAGCCCGGGCTACACAGAGAAACCCTGTCTCAAAAAAACCAAAAAAAAAAAAAAAAAAAAAAAAAAAAAGTCTAGGGTCTGGAGAGATAGCTCAGTAGTTAAAAACACTTGCTACTTTTCCAGAGGACCCAGGTTCAATTCCCAGAACCCACACCTGTCTGTAACTCTGGTTCCAGAGGAATCTGACATCCTAAACACAGACATGCATGCAGGTAAAACACCAATCGATGTTCATAAAATAAAAATAAATTATCTAGAGGGAGAGAGAGAGAGAAGAGAGGGAGAGAGTGTGTGTGTGTTAGAGAGAGATTGCCTCACAAAATGTTTATTCTGGCACACAACGCTTAATATTAAATTAAGATGAATGCATTTATCTTTATTTTTCACTTTATGTGCCTGGTGTTTTGCCCACATATATGTCTGTGTAGGGCATCCAATCTCCCGGAACCAGAATTACAGTTTTCAGCTGTCATGTGAGTGCTGGGAATTGAACCCGGGTCCTGTGGAAGAGCAGCCAGTGCTCTTAACCACTGAGCCAGCTCTCCAGTTTCATAAATAAGTTTAAAACCTAGAAAAGGCTGGGTGTGGTAGTGCACACTTTAACCCCAGCACTGGGAGGCAGAGGCAGGTGGATTTCTAAGTTCGAGGCCAGCCTGGTCTACATAAGTTGAGTTCCAGGACAGACAGGACTAACAGAGAAACTCTGTCTTAGAAACAAAACAAACAAACAAACAGAAGAATTTGTTTCCACACAGTATCTTATGTAGCCCAGGCTGGCCTAGAAACCACTTCAGAAAATGACCCTGAGCTTCTGTCCCTCTTGCTTCCGTATGTGCTTACAGGTGCCGAGGTGGAAGGACCCCAGGGCCCTGTGCATGCCAGGCAAGGGCTCTATCAGCAGAGCTACAGCTGCAGTCTGCCTGTGCTTCTTCAGGTACCCCGGCACTTGGGAACACAGGGTCTCCTGCCACTGCTGCTTTGAGAATCAGAGCCATGTTAAACAGACGGAAACTGCTCAGCAAACACCAGCTGAGAAGCTTCCTGAGGCAGTCGGACAACGCAGGGCCCAGCTGACCCAGCTAGTCTGAAAGCCCTGCCTTTCCTCCCCGAGAAGACACTGTAACACAGGACACCTTCCTGGTGGTGACACTAAGACTGTCTACCTCTGGTGGCACCCGTGTCAGCCATCAGTGCTGCAGGCACAGGACAGATGCTGTCTCTTGAATAAGATGAGGAAATAAGTCATCGCTTCCACGAGAGACACTAATGCTGTGTCTCAGACACACGACCACGGGTGGGGATGGGTCCTTACACTCTCTAGGCAGCCTGGTGACATGAGAGGCAGAGACACTGTGGTCTAAAGCCCAGGTGGGAGGACATAGGCCGGTGCTCTAAACAAAGCTGGCTCTCATCTCCTGCTTTTACCCTTTCACTGTGGTCCCCAGTGCCTCACCCAGCCACCAGGATTCGGGAATGTCCGCAGCAAAGGCCTCGCCCATCTCACGGCTGCCCACATTGGCAATACAATGCAAGGCCAGGCACATGAAGGTGGGGTTGCGACTAGCCAGGTCATTCTTGATAGCGTTGTTGATGAGACGGATCAGCTCAGAGTTCGAGTTCACCAGGACTGAGATGAACAGTACCCCTGTAGGGCAGAGAGGAAACAGCTGGGCACCTGTGGCTAAAGGACACTAGACCAGCATGCAGTAGTGTAGACCGGAGTCCTCCTTCCTGCAGATCCAGGGATCCAGATCTTAGCCTCCTCCCTCTGCTCCAGCACCCACCCGGTCTCCTCACTCACTATCTGCTTCTCCGTGTACTTGTTGGAGCTTAGCAGGTTCACAGCCTCCATATGTCCAAAGTCAATGTCATGGCCAAGCAGGAATATGAAGAGCAGCTTACACACATACTTCTTTTTACTATAGCCATCCAAGGCCTTGTCCCCTGAGGCAAAGGAAGGGACAAGGAGCCATGTGAGGAAGCTTCTCCTAAGCACCTTGGGTCCTGGATCCCTCCCAGACCCTGGGCCAGCTGCCTGCCTTTGAACTTGGAGCGGATGTTGGCCAGTTCCTTGTTGATCCTCTTGATCTCAGCCTCTTTGCTCTTGCCTGTGGAGAGAGGGCAAGGCACACAAGGCCACAGGCAGCCACCAGTGGCAAGGTTATAAGCTTTCTGCCACCCTTTCCTCCTCCCAGTGGCCCATGAGCTGCAGGGTGCTGGGGGCTGGTTGTGGAGGGGTCTACACCCTGCCATGGGAGCCCAAAGGCCCACGTCTCATGTTCTGCCTGAGTACCTCATGGCAGAGCTGTGACCAGCCAATCACTGAAGAGCTCTGCTGGCTCCTGTCACCCCCTCAGCAACAGCACCTAAAAGCACACTCCCCAGACCCCTTCCTTCTTCATGTCCTAGCTCTCCTAACCGTTATGTCTACACCCTCCCTAACCCTCCGCTATGACAGAAGATTCCCTTTGTGATACCAGGCACGGCTGTCTGCTGCCCCACGTACCCTAGTCTGTATGCTGCCTGTCTCTGACCATTCTCACTGCCCACTGGAGCCTCAGGGCCACACCTCCAGACTCCACTGTCCACTCACCCCGCCCCACACGTGCCCCTCCTCAGAGATGTCCCTGCACTGCAACACACCATCACCACCTCACCTAAACACAATCTGGTTCCTCTGGCAGCTTTTTCTCTGCTCCTCTGCCTCCTTCCTACCCCTGGGCTATGGACCACTGGTCTTGGCCTCCAGCCACTCCTGTGTTCTAGCCCTTTGGTCTTAGCGCCTGGAACTTCCTTAGAGAAGTGCTTTCCACTCACTTTTGTCCACGAGACTCGCTATTGTTATGATTGTAACTCTTCATGGGTATGGCTGTGAGCGCCTGCAGGGCGGTAGCCCATGCCTGGTATACAGCAGGCGCTCTGCTCACAGCCGGTCAGTTCCAGGACGCACTAAGTGAATGAGGAGGGACTGAGCAGATAAACATTCACACCATCCTCCTCCACAAATCCCCCTCACGTCTGCCCTTAGTTCCCACGCAGTTCTACAAGCTCCACTCAGTGACTCCAACAGGAAGTCCCTGGAATTAGCACCCTGATCTCAGAGCTACACTCTGGGTGGCAATGGCAGACAGGCAGCTCCTGAGAGTCCAGGCCGAGTTCACTGCAAACTGCAACAGGTGGTAAGGAGCAGGAACACACAGGGCTAGAATGCTATGGCATGTCCGCTATGGGGGCACACCTGTGACCCCAGCATTGGGGATACGGAGGCAGATGGACCTTGAGTATGAAGCCAGCCTGGGCCACAAAGCTAGTGAGGTCCTATCTCAAAGAGCAGACAACCCAAAATCTAAACCAACTAACCCCCAAAGGGATAGGGGCGGGCTCAGTGTGGGCAAGCTTGCCTAGCACACCCAAGCCTCGGGCTCCAACATCAGCACTGGAATCAGAGGAAGAATGTTAAGACACTGACTCCAATGACAGTATTCTGAATGTGTTGGGTTATATAAATAAATAAATAAAATTAATTTTGGGGGTGGAGAGATGGCTCCACGGGCAAAGTGCTTATGCATAAACACAAGAATCTGAGTTTAGGTGTCTAGCGCGAACATTGCTGGGCATGGAAGCACACATCCACAACTGCAGTGCCGGGTGGTGGAGGGCAGATCCCCCAGATGTGCTCCAGGATCAGTGAGACCATTTTCGTCAAGTAAGGTGCAGAGCAACAGAGGAAATACCTCTGGCCTTGACATGTGTACCCATGTGTGCATGCACACATGCCCACAAACACACACACACAGAAAATAAAATAAATTTGACTGCTTCTTTCTTTCTTTTTTTTTTTTTGGTTTTTTTTCGAGACAGGGTTTCTCTGTGTAGTCCTGGCTGTCCTGGAACTCACTCTGTAGACCAGGCTGGCCTCGAACTCAGAAATCCGCCTGCCTCTGCCTCCCAAGTGCTGGGATTAAAGGCGTGCGCCACCACCGCCCGGCTTGACTGCTTCTTTCTATCAGAAACATGTAGCAGCTAGCAAGTCACACCAGCAGCAGCTGTCATGCCTGCCTGTGTCCAGCTCTTCGAGGGAACCCTCCAAGGTAAGGTCAACCTCTTCCCTGGACAGAGCCTCCTCTAGTAAGAGGTCAGTAAGGCACCAGGATAGCACTGACTGCACTGGCACAGGCCTGCCATCCCAGTCACTGGCTAGTTTTTTATTTGTTTTGCTTTTCTCTGAGACAGGTTTTCTCCATGTATCCCCGACTGTCCTGGAACTCACTCTGCAGACAAGGCTGGCTTGAACCCAAGAGATCCACCTGCCTCTGCCTTCTGAGTACTGGAATTAAAGGCGTACACCACTACCACCAGGCTTTGGTTAGTTTTTTTAAATAGGGTTTTGCTGGGCATTGGTGGCAAAGATCGTGGCATTTTGTAGGCAGAGGCAGGTGGATCTTGGAGTTCAGGGCTAGCCTGGTCTACAAAGTGAGTTCCAGGACACCCTGGTCTACACAGAGAAACCCATCTCAAGAATCCCCCAAAAATATAAGAATAAAAATAAAAATAAACAGGGTCTTGTGTAGCCCAACCTAGGATCAAATCAGCTCCATATCTGAGGACTCTTTGAACCTGTGATCCTCCTGCTTTCAACTCCCCAGGGCCAGGCCTAGATCCACAGATTCCCACCATGCCCAGTTTAGTCAGGGTTGGGGGTGGAACCCTGGGCTTCGTGCACATCAGGCAAGCACTCTACTGACTAAGGCACAGACCAGTCTCTTCCCATTTTTGCAGGGAGCTAAGGTAGAAGGATCTAGACTTCAAGACCAGCCTGGACAACTTACTAAGACCCTATCTCAAAAGAATAAAATGAATTAAAATTAAAAGTGAAAAGGGCTGGAGAGATGGCTCAGCAGGTAAGAGCACTTGCTACATTTACAGAGGAGCTGGGTTCAATCCACCAACTTGGCAGTTCACAATGGTCCGTAAGCCCAGCAACAAGGGATCCTATGCTCTATGCAGGGAAAAGGCACATGTGATGTACACACATACATGCACTACGTATGTATACATATAAACACACTAAATAAAAATCTCAAAAGATTTTTTTTTTTTTTAATTGAAAAGAGGGCCAAGGCTGAGACTAAGCTGGTGGAGCACTCACATAGACCGCACAGACATGGTTTTGATTCCCTAGAACTACATAAACTAGGTAGAGTAGCACACTCTGGTAACCCTAGCAGTGGGAGAAGGTATAAAAGTAGGAGCGTCATCATGAGTTCAAGGCCATCCTATGCTACACAGCAAGTTAGAGGCTAGCACAGGATACATGAGACTAAGTAAGTAAACAAATAATTAACAGGAAGGGCCTTGAGCAGGACAGAAATCTACCCCGTGACCCCAGGAAAGGCGGAGAGCTCTGGGCCTAGTGTGACCTCATGGCCGCAGCAGAAGCTCTGTGTGACCTGTGCTGCCTCAAATACCACCTGACCACTGTCGTTTCCTAGTCAGTCTCCTGAGTTCTGTGGGTCAGCACTTCTCACACATGCCCTGGGAACTCCTGACCTGGTAAGGGAGGATAGGGATTCAGCCACACCTGAAAGCTACCTGGGCTCCACTGGGGCTCTGGAGAAGCAGCCAGAAGAGGGGACACTGGAGGAGGACCCGGAGAGATGAATAAGGTTCAGTCCAGGAGGCTTGAGTCAGACCACCAGCCAGGTACAATGAGCCAGGCAGAGTTGCCTTGAGGGTACTAAGAGGGTGGGCAGTGCCCCTCTCAGGGCAGGGAATGCTGGTGACCAAGATGGTGCCAGGTGACCAGCAGAGTATAGGCACTTCTGTTCTGGCCCCGTGGAACTCCTGACATCACTCGAGTGCAATGGCACACAAGGGGTTGGGCACTAGGAAAAAGCAGGCAATCAAACTCTGCCTAACTCGGGCTACACAGACAACCAAACAAACTACCCAGCTCCAGAAGGCAGGAAACAGACTCTGTGGCAGAGCCCTTGCCTGGCAGGCATCAACACCGAGCCCCTGGATACACACACCTTGTAAATCTCCCTAAAATGCTCCTAGAGGGCATGGGCAGGGCTCACTGATGAAACGCTTGCTGCCCAAGCAGAAGGACTTGAGTTCAGATCCACAGAATGTGATGCACACACACTCTAGCCCAGGTGAGCCCCACCAAGAGATGAATGAGAGGTGAGGCTGGGCTAACTGCCTGAAGCTCACAAACCAAGGAGCTTGGCGACTGTAGCAGTGAGCAAGAGACTGTGTCACACACAAGGGGAGAGTGAGGACTCACACCTAAGGGTGTCCTCTGACCTCAACACACTCGAACACATGTGTGCGTGCCTGCACACACACCTCACACACACACACACACGTACTTAGAGTGGATTTAGATATATACATAAATATACTCCATGTACCAGTTTTCTTTTGTAACAGTATCTTACTCTGTTACCAATTCCAATTCCTATCCCAGGAATGAAGAACACATGCTCTTAAATGTTGACCTACTTCTCCATGTAGGCACTCACTGATCCGTAAATTAATATGTGTATCTGTCTTTTTGTGTTTGTTCTGTAAGGAACTAAACCCAGGGCTTCCCCAGCCTCTCAAATGGATTCTAGGCAGGGGCTTTACCATGGAGCCACGCCCCCAGCTCCTCGCTCAGCAATGCTAAGCAAGCTCCCCACAGAGTTACAGCCTCTGTCCTAGATAAGTTTTGCAGGGAAGGGAGAATGTTTTGGGTCTGTAGCTGGTGGAATTCAGATCTGAACCTCACCAATACAGAGGGTCATCTCTCTGTGTCAGTGTGTGTCTTTCTTTAAGCTTTAGTCCACAGCTATCAGATAGTGGCGTTGGCGTAACTGATACATACACTCTGCTCTTAAAAGGAACTCACAGGGGCTAGAGAGATGGCTCAGTGGTGAAGAACATTTGCTGTCCTTCCTGAGGGTCCAGGTTCAGTTTCCAGAATCCACATGGTAGCTCACAACCAACTGTAACTCCAGTTCCAGGGGATGCATACCCTCTTCTGTCCTGTGCAGACACCAGACATGCACACTGTGTGCATATATACACGCAGGAAAACCTTCCGTGCACATCAAGCCTGGTCTACACAGTGAGCTCTGGGGCAGACAGTACTACACAGATCAACCTTGCCTCAAACAAACATAGCAAACGAAGATAGATATACCTACTATCTACTGCTCTTCAATTCCCAGCACCCACATGACGGCTCCTACCATCTGTAACCTCGGTCCTGATGACCCCCTCTGAAGTCCAGAGGCACTAGGCAAAGTGCTGCAGACACACTTGCAGGCAAAACACTCAAACCCATACATTCAAAAACAAGATTTATTTATTTTTTATGTGCATTATTGTTCTGCCTGCCTGTCTGTGCTGGGAATGGAATTCTGGTCCTCTGGAAGAGCAGCCAGTGCTCTTAAGTTTTTTGGGTTTTTTTTTGTTAATTTAAAAAGTGAATTATGAAGTCTCCAAAATAGCCATGCCTGGTAGTGGAGGCATATCATCCTTGCTACTTGGGAGACTAAACAAGGGCAATCACAAGCTCAGATCCCAGAGGGCAGTGGTGGCACATGCGTTTAATCCCAGCACACAAGCAGGTGATCTCTGAGTTCAAGGCCAGCCTGATCTACATAGTGAGTTCTAGCATAGCATAGCCATAGTTATACAGAGAAACCCTGTCTAAAAAAAAAAAAAAAAAAAAAAAAAAACCTAACTAACTTACTAAATTAAAAAAAAAAAAAAAAAACACAGTTCAAGACCAACTTGGGTCAGAGTGAGTTCAAGGCTAGCCTGGAATAGTTAGTGATGTGCTATCTCAAAATCAAAAGAGAAAAAACGCTGCTGCTAACTAGAGCTCAGTGCGATGGTTCCAGCCTATACTCCTAGCACTTTGGAGGCTGAGGCAGAGGGATAGATATAAGCTCTAAACTAACTGGACTACAGAGTGAGACTCTATTTCTAAAAAGTTAAAACCAAAAGGCTGGGAGTATAGTTCACTTGGTAGCAAGCTTGCCCAGCACAAAGCTCTGAGCTCAATCGCAGCACTGCAGAAGACAGGTGCAGCATACCTGTAATCCCTGCAGACAGTGAGTGGAGACGACCAAGAGTTTACTGCCATCATAGCTAAATCTAGGCTACACGAGACCGTCTGGGGGCTGGGGAGGGCTTGATTGTGCTTGGGAGCAGGGCTCAGTAGAGACCCCTTGCCTAAGGCCCTGGTTTCCATTCCCAGTACAAGGGGGAAAATAAAAGCAAAAGGCAGTCCTACAAAGAGCATTCAGCATTTAGCACTGGGGCTCCACAGGAGGAATTACCCAAAGCCACTAGACAGACTGAGCACTGGTTAGCTTGCCCATGCAGCCTCAGGATAGACAGGCAGTACTCTCACCATCACAGGAGACAAGTGTGAGGGTGAGCCTTTAAAGCAATTCTCTCATTCATAAAGGGATGGATTCCTCCTTCCCTTCCTCCCCCCATTCAGATGGTCTATGGGAGGGAGTCAGCACTCAAAGCTATGTAGTCTTGGTTGTCCTGGAGCAACTCATTATGTAAAGGAGGCTAGCCTTGAACCCATAAAAGATCTGCCTGGCTCTCCCTCCCAAGTGTCACATCTGGCATGGAGGGGTTTCTTGAGTGGGCATGGGAATGAGCCACTCCTGGTCCTGCAGAGCTTTGGCAGAGAGGTAGACAAGGAGAACAGTGGGTGTTTTGACTGAGGCAAGCCTTGGGAGACTGGAACTCCAAGAAGGGAGGGAGGCCTTCTGGTTAGGAGCAGAGACAAGGCAATGGAAGCAGCAGACAAAGAGACTTGCAGGGGGCCAGGCAGGTAGCTGGAAGATGGAGGGCAGAAGGGATCCGCGCTCAAGCCGTCCAAGGGCTGGAGTATGAAGAGGGTCAAGAGTGAGGGCCATTTCCCCAGGAGCGGCTGCCTGAGGTTACCTTCCTTCATGACAAAGACCTATTCTAGCATGAAGTTTCCAACTCAGAGGAACTTGGGATGATGACTTCTATAAGCAGCTACAGAAGCATCAGCATCAGGGTGCATCTGTAATTACACTCAAAGGAATTTGGGCCAGCCTGGCCCTGCCCTGGAGGACCCTGTGCGCATTCATGGAGAAAGTGCAGAGGCCCAAACCCTGACACCTGTGGACCCTGACCAAAGCCCCATCAGCCATTGCTTCCAGACCCTGGATTGCCACGAGATGGATTGTCCTGATCCTTCCATGGCCAAAATATATGGCCATGTGCCATGTGTTGTGAGGCACTAGAACCAGGACAGTTTGTGTGTGTGTGTGTTAGTGTGTGTGTGTGTGTGTGTGTGTGTGTGTGTGTGGTGTTAGAGTCAGTTTTCTCTTCTCTCCTTCACATTTACGAGGAATCTAGAATTGAAGTATGGTCTCCAGGCTTGCCCAGCAAGTGCCTTTACAGCTATGAGTCTCACCAGCCCTACTTTGTTTTGTTGGAAACAGGGACTCCCAAAGCCCAGGCTTGCATTGAACTCGCTTTGAGCCAAGGGTAACCTCAGACTTTTGATCCTCACGCTTCTACTTCTCAAGTGCTAGGAGAACAGGTTGGCCCCATGACACCTGGTTTTCAATATTCCTTCTCGAAACCCAGCACTAGTTGGGGGCCAAGGACTGGCTTATTTGTTCACCCACTCACTTCCACCTTCATCAGACACCTGCTAAGGCGCCACAAGGGTCAGGACCTGCAGAGGGCAGAGCTAAAGATGGCCCCAGGACTGAGGTAAAAGTCACAGCAAGAGTAGATCTAATTTGGGGCAGGATGTGGTTCTTTCTGTGCTGTAGCTTTAGGCAGAGGGAGTCAGCACTCCAACCCCAAGGTCTTCCTCAAGGATCTGCTCCAGAGGAACAAGACTTTAGATAGGAGACAGCCCCAGCCTGCAGCTCCCCTGATAAGGCTCCCCTGCTCAGGGAGGGAGCACGACGCCTCCACAGATGCCAAGCTCATTAGCTGTTACCCATAGAATCTGAGCTTCCTACTCACAGGCTGCTTGCTGTGCGCCATGGAGCTCCCAGACAGAGGGCTTCCTTCTCCCAAACCTGACTCTATCCTTTCCTTGCCCATAATTCTACCTGCACCCCTGCCATGCTCTCAGGACACACAGCAGCCTGACCTCTACCCATAACCCGCCCCCCCCCATCTCAGGACCTTTGCACCACCCACAGCTTCACTCATCCGTACCTCTATATCCCATTGCAGTGTGTTTTGAAGCAGAGCCCAGACAGAACCCCACAAACCTCTCCCATACTGGGCTTACAATGTTGCACATGTATCTTAGTTTGAAATAAATAAATATGCCGGGCGGTGGTGGCGCATGCCTTTAATCCCAGCACTTGGGGGCAGAGGCAGGCGGATTTCTGAGTTCGAGGCCAGCCTGGTCTACAGAGTGAATTCCAGGACAGCCAGGGCTACACAGAGAAACCCTGTCTCGGAAAACCAAAAATAAATAAATAAATAAAAAAAAACTAAGATATGAATCACAAACCTGTCATCTCAGTACTTGGAGGTAGAGGCAGACAGGTCACATGTTGAAGCTCATCTTTATCTATATAATGAGTTCAAGGCTAGTTTTGGTTAGTAAATGAATCCCTGTCTCCAAAAATCAAAAACTAAGAAAAACTTCAGTTAAAAAGCAGTAAGAGATTAAATTTACAAGAAGCAATGTCTACAGTGAATTTCTCCTTGCAATGGGCAACTGCAGGCAGATGGTAAGTTAAGAGTATTTCAGAATACACATTCAGTTTTTAGTATCTGATAATCTGACCCAGGATGCTTAATGGACTATCCAGAACTGAGTGAAAGAATAAGATAAATTGAAATAATAATGTCCACGTATTTCAACTAGAATTTTGAAGTTGATAACAAAAAGAATACTAGCTGGACAGTGGTGGCACACACCCTTAATTCCAGCACTCAGAAGGCAGAGGCAGGTGAATCTCTGTGAGTTCGAGGCCAGCCTGGTCTACAGAGCCAAGTTCCAGGACAGCCAGGGCTGCACAAAGAAACCCTGTCTCGAAAAACAAAAAACAAGTAGAGAGCTGCACACTGTGAAACTCTCTTAAACTCTTTGCTCACAGAACTGTGCAATCAGCATCAGCATCTAATCCAGAATATTCTCTTTTACAAAAGGCCTGACCCTTGAGCAATGAGCAATGGCTCCTCATTCCCTCCCAGCCCTGACCTCAAAGCCCCACTCTTCTCTGGCTTCCTCTGTGGTTCAGCCTCTCTTCTAACATCCCATCCACATAGACTCCTAGATCTGGCTGCTCTCACTTCAGACAGTTCTATTCATGTCTACCTTTCTGAATGTATTACATGTGTTATGTATGTAGAAGCACAAGTGTGGTAGTCAGAAGACAGTTTGTGGCAGTCAGTTCTCTCCTTCTACCATGTGAGTGCCCAGGATCAAATTCAGGCCCTCAAGCTTGGCAGCAAGCGCCTTTACCCACTGAACCACCTCACCAACCCTGTTACGGTTTTGTTTGTTGGTTGTTTTGAAGCAAGTTCTCACTGTGTTGCTTAGGCTGACTTCAAACTTAAAATTGTCCTGCCTAGCAGGTCTCAATGAGTTTGAGGCCAGCCTGGTCTACAAAGTGAGTTCCAGGATAGCCAGGGCTACAAGAGAAACCCTGTCTTAGGAAAAGAGACAAGGGGGATAGGGGGAAGAAAATCGTCCTGCCTCAGTGATGACAAGTGTGAACCATCATGTCTGGCTATTTGGAGATGGAACCCAGGACTCAACAGTGTGAAAAAGTACTCCACCTCTAACTACACACTAGCCTTTTTTTTTTTTTTTCTCCTTTCTTTTTTTTCAAGACAGGGTCTCACTATGTAGTCATGTAGCCTTGCTGTTCTGGAACTCATTATGTAGACCTGACTGGCCTCAGACTCACAGACATCTGCCTGCCTCTGCCATCCAAGTGCTGGGACTAAAGGCATGTGCTAACACTCCTGGTATATGTGTATGGGTGTTTTACTTGCACATATGTCTGTGTGTGCGATACCTACAGAGGCCAGAAGGTGTCCCCTGGAACTGGAGTTACAGATGGCTGTAAGCTGCCATTTGGTACTAGGAATGGAAGCCAGGTTCTCTGGAAGAGCATCCATTGGACTTACCTGCTAAGCCATCCTTCTAGACCCTACAGGGTTTCTATATGTAGGCACCTTAGTCCTGGAACTGGCTCAGTAGACAAGGCTGGCCTTAAACCCAGAGATCTGCCTGTCTCTGCCTCAGTGCTGTGATTAAAGGTGTGCGCCACCACTGGTTGGCTCAGCCCCTACTTCTCATGTTAAGTTGTTTTGAACTCACTCTATAACACAGAGGGCTTTTAAAAATTGTTATTAACATATTTATTACATATGTGTATGCATGTGTGTGGTACACATACCATGGCATGATCATAGCAGGCAGAAGACAACTGTAGGAGTCAGCTCTCTCCTTCCACCATGTGATTCCAGGTTGGGCAGCAAGTGTCTCTACCTCCTGAGATATGCAGCCAGGCTCAGGCTGACTGTGAACTTGAAGTCCTCCTGTCTCAGCCACTGGAATAGCTGGCATGACAGGCCTGAGCTCTAGTTGTGGTTCTGTTTGCATTTCTTGTCTGATTTGCAACAAGCTACAAAGACAGCTGTCCTCACAGATGTATTTCTGTGAGGACAGCAATGATCTGCTCGAAGTACCATCTCTCCATGGGGTCTCAGCTGCACAGGAGCATACACTCCTCTGTCTTACTTGTCTCTGTGCTACATGCTGTCACAGGGCTTGAAAGACACCAGCCACTCAACACCTGGCTGCCAAGGCAAGGACGGGGCAATGCTAGGTGTTGCAGCAGAGGCCAGCCACTAAACCACCCCAAGATCTGCACTTGTGTCTTTTACTGTCCCTGGCTGTTCTCTAGGGTCCTACAATGTGGTACCTACCTATCTTCTCTTCCTTCCTCAAACCCCAACATAAATTCTCTTTGCCAATCCTTCAAAACTGACCTAAGATCTGACCAGTCCTTTTATTTTGTTTGAATTATTTATGTGTATGCCTGAATATGTGAATGCACATGCCCTTGGAGACCATAAGAGAGTGTGAAATCCCACGGAGCTAGAGTTATAGGCTTTTGGTTTTGCTTTTTGTTTTGTTTTTGTTTTTCAAGACAGGGTTTCTCTGTGTAGCCTGGGCTGTCCTGGAACTCGCTCTGTAGATCAGGCTGGTCTCGAACTCAGAAATCCGCCTGCCTCTGCCTCCCAAGTGCTGGGATTAAAGGTGTGTGCCACCACCGCCCAGCTAGTTATAGACAACTGATGTGGGTGCCAAGAACCAAACATTGGTTCTCTACAAGTATTTTCCAAGAACCAAATATTGGTTCTCTACAAGTATTTTTAACTGCTGAGCCACCTCTCCAGCCCCCTTGGGGTTAGTTTCTGATTTGTTTTGTTTTTTTGAGCCAAGTCTTGCTGTGGAGCCCAGACTGTCCTTATACTCACCGTCCTGGCACTGTGGTCTTCCAAATGCTATGCTGACAATGTGCAACTCCAGCCCCTTGCTTCTGCTCACATCTGAGCTGTCTCGTCCTCACACTTGCCCTAGACGTCTGTGCTACCTTTGCTTTGGTTCCTGGCTGCCATCCTAACATCTCAAGTCTATTTTCACAGTAGACAGAGCAATCATTCAACAGTTTAAACTTTCAGTTGACTGGCCTAAGCCAACCTAGACTCACCAGCCTCCTGTCAGCCCCGCCATGCCTGGTTCTAGGGGAATCCAGTGAGCCACCTCCTGCCTCTGTTCAAAAGCATCCTATAGCTCTTAGTTTAGCCTCGGAAAAGCCACAGTGCCCAGAACCCTTCAGCCTTCATGTCTCCTCAGTCCTCACTCAGGTGCAATGCTTACATGTACTTGGCCTAAGCATGCTGTATCTGCAGCGCCTCCGAACACGTTACCTCCCTGCATGGACCCTGCTCCTCTCAAACCCAGGACTTAGGGCCTTTCCAGTCCTGACACACCCACAGCACCCGCCCTGTCTACTCTCTCTTAAGGAATAGATATCCAGACAACATGGAGTTTTGTTTTGTCTTTGTGGTGCTAGGGATGAAACCCAGGACCTTGTTCACCCTAGGCAGATGCTCTAACATCAAGCTATGCCCTCAGCCCTTCACCAAGAGATGTTGGGCAGGTGCTCTTCTGCTGGACACTAGCCCCAGCTCCAAGGGTAGGAATTCTACATAGCTGTAACCCCAGTACTTCAAATAGGGACTGATATACAGGAGGAATCAAACACTTTTCAACATATCAACGAGCCATCTCTGTAGGTGACATACTATTAGGAATGGAGTTAGCCAGCGGGGCTAAGCATGGTGCAGAGTGCCATCCCACCAGGAGTTAACAGAGATAAATGGTAAACCATTTTTACCAGGTACCCATGCCAAAGTCTACGACCCTTCCTAGAGCCATCTCTTCTCACTGGGTCCGAAGCATCTCTCATGTAGGGGAGTACACAGCTTCCCACTGTCTCTGCTGACACCTATTGAGTCAAGATCCTCCCCTGAGCAGCGTGGAGTCATTCTTTAGATCTTAGCCAATGCCAACAGCAGCTACTAAGACCTGGCCTAGGGCCTCACCCCACGTCAGCCCAGCCCCCTCATTAAGAAGTCATCATCAGCCTCTCCTGACATGAGCAAACTGAGAGGTGAGGTCCCTTGTTCAAGGTCACACAGTGATAGACTTCTAGAACACAAAGTCAGCTCTGGCTGACCACATCCATGCATGGAACCTCTGAAGGATCCTCACAGCTCCAGATACAGCATCTGCTCCTGGAGTTGTGAGCTGGCCAGCAGCCAGGTCATCCCATCGTTATAGCCCTTCCTAGAAGGGATCATGGCCCTCAATATTACCGTGATACGCAAAGGAAAGCTTGGATCGAGGTCCCCTACCCCCGGCTTGCATTCTCTTCCCACAGAGCATTAAGATGACTTGCTTCCTCCTAGGAGTCTGCTTCCATCATAAACACTCACTTCATAATACCTTCCCCGGTCCTGCTGATACCTAGGGTTCCCCCAAGACTTTATATCTATATTCCCTCTTTTCTTGCATGTAGCCTCTTTAATGCCTTCCATGCTTGGGGGAAGGAGTGGTTAGGGAGGCATTAGTTTTTCCAGACAGGGTCTCTCGGTGTAACCCTGGCTGTCATGGAACTCGATTTGTAGACCAGGCTGGCCTTGAACTCACAGAGATCATCCTACCTGTGTCTCTGACGTGCTGGGATTAAAGGCCTGCACAAGCACACCTGGTACCTTCCATGTCTTTTAAGCAATCTTCCATATAGAGTCTTTTCATATATCGCTCTCTGGTCCTCTGTCCCCGACCTCTTCATCTCTGGTCCTTTTGCTGTCCCCCAAACTTATCATCTCTCATTTCTCGATATGCCCTCACTTTATCATCTCTGGGCCCTATGGTGTTGTTCCCACCTTATCATCGCTGATCCCTCTGCTGTCCCTCACCTTATCTTCTCTATCCTTCTGCTGTCACCCCATTTCTATTTCTGATTCCTCTGGTATCTCCCCACTTCATCATCTCTAGTTACCCTGATGTCCCACTACTTCCACCTCTAGTCGCTCGGCTGTCCCCCCACCCACCACCTTTATCATCTCGAGTCTTTGCTGTCCTCCCACTTTATAATCTCTGGTCTTTCTGCTGTCCCCAATTTTATCATCTCTGTTTTCTGGGTTGTTCCCCAACTTCTGGCCCCTGGCCCTAGGTGGCTGCCCGCCTCCCACCTCTTCTGCGTCCCTGATTTTCTCCTTCCTAGGCAAAGGATGGCACTGAATGACCTACCTAACCCGTTGCCCTATTCTATCCACCTCCTCCCGCCACGTCCGCCCGCGCCATCCTGGTCCTTCCCGGGAGGACACCCCGCGCTTCCCTGCTCCCTCCGCCCGGTCCCGCGTGACCCCCGGTCATGAGCTCACAGTTCCGGATGTCGGAGATGAACACGGCAAGCCCACGCATGCCATCGCCTTTGGACACGGCCGGCATGATGGCGAAGGGCTCGGATCCAGGCCTGGCCGAACGGGAGAGGGGCTGGCTGGCAGCACCGGGCGGAAAGGACCCCAGACGGCGCCGAGGAGCCGGCCGGGGGAGGGCGGGCTAGCGGCGGGCTGGCTGCAGGCCGACGCCCCGCCTCAGACCCGCCCCTATGGATTGTCATCCGGGAACGTATGCTATTTGTTAGCTGAAAGCCCTGCCGCTCACAATAGAACGCCCGCCTCCTCTCTCTCTGATTGGCTAAGTAGTAAAGATACCTGGTAATGATTGGTGTAGTACCGGGCTATTTCCGTTCGGAGCAGAGGGGCAGGGGGCGTTGCCCTAGAGACAGGCGGAGTTCGATGACACACTCTGGGACCGCCCCCTGAACGGCCGAGACCAACGCTAATTGGATGGACCACCCGCTCCGCGCCAGTAGGGCGGGATGTAAGAGGCCGAAGGAGGCGGAACTTCGGGAAAAGAAGACCAATGGGTGAGGAGATTGCACTCCGCAAGGCTCTGCCGATTCGCCGGAAGCGTCATACTTCCGCCCTTGAAGGGGCGGCTGTGGAGGGCGGGCAAAGGCGACGACCCGTAGAAAAGGAAGGAGAAAGAAGGCCTGTCAGTCAGCAGAGCTGCGATAGGTGGAGCGATGCCTGCAATTCCTGCTGCAGAGAGGGGCTGGGCGAGGCGATAGACTGTGAGGTGTCCACTACGCAGGCGCTTCCCTATACCCAGACTGTCTCCACTCCTGCGCCCAGCCTCGGTAGCGTTCCTCTTCCCTCTTCCTTCCTAAAAAACAACACCTGGAAATTTGACTTGTCTAAAACCTATTATCCATGAGAGGAGGGACTGCCCATCAATCAGTTCTGGAGAGCCACCCTGGGAAAAGCCAGTTAAAGTCACAGCTGAGGACCGGGTCAGTTTGTTCGGCCTCCAACTCCCTAGGCTCTTTGGTTCACTAGTTGCAGAGAAGTCAAAGGCTCCAGATCGCCAATGCCCAGGGCTATTGAAAATTCTGGGGCAAAGGGACTTGGAAGAGTCCATGTCTGTTATCCCCTTGAACAAAACGGCACCCCGGGCTTTTCTAATTTCTGACAACCCCAGAATGGTCTAGAAGGTGTGTCCTGGGACCTAGGAAGGGGCAACACTGAGTCCTTGTGAATAGAAGGCAGTTTTCTGTGAGTTTGAGGCCAGCCTGATCTATGTAGAAAGTTCCAGGATAGCCACGACTACATAGGGTTCCTGTCTCAAAAACAGAAAAAGTTAAGGATGTAACCTTTAACCCCCAGTGAGGGACTGGGTGTAGGTGTGGCTCAGAGGTAGAGCCTCTGCCTAGAATCCCGCAGCGAGGGGCTGAAGTGTGGCTCAGATATAAAGCTCCTGCCTTGAGAGGCTGGGGCCTGTTACATTGGAAGAGTACTTGCCTAATACATCCAAATGCTGGGTTCAATCCTGAGCACTGAAAAAAAAAAAAAAAAAAATCACAAAATCAGATGTCTATTTCCTGGAGCGTTTCTAAGTATTAGAGACATCCATAAAATACTTAAGGATACAGATTACCAGTTGTGTTTGTACTAATCATCCATGGTGGGATGTGGAAAAAAGAGACATAAGCTATAGCAAGGATATTTACAAAGTCTGTCTCTAACTAGCCTAGTAGAACATCCCTTCCTCATCTCTGCTCATGCAACCTGGTATGGACCAGAGGAGTTACTGAGTTCTGGTGAAAAGAAAGGCCTTTTATTCCAGGTCCCTCACAAGTAGACGGGAACCGATGTACTTTGTATCCTCCACAGTTAGAATCTATCGGTGTGCTCATCACAGATCCTTCCTCTAGGATAGCGCTGTCTTTGGCTATTTTGTAAGTTCTTCTTTCTTCCACCCTTCTCCACCACTTTTCTGCCACAAGATAAGAGAGAAAAAAAGGATAAAAAGAAAAGGAAAAGATTTCTGAATAAAGCCAGGGGTAGCAAGGGGCATCAAGTTCCCCAGGGCAGGTCTGGTTTTCACCATCAGGATGTCTAAATTCATCTTCCTGTTTCTTCTTGCACATGACAACTTAACAAACCATGACAAACAACAACAACCACCCAACCACCCACCTCTCAGGGCCCTAGTATTTATATACCCTCCCAAAAGTCCCCAGAGCTCTATTCATCATGCATTCACAGAAACAGCATGAGGCAAATCCTAGTCAGCTGCTGTGGACAATCTGAAGCAGCCCTGTATCCCACACCTGGGATTAAAACAAACAAACAAACATATATATATATATATATATATATATATATATATATATATAAATGTAATTATATTTCTGGGGTTTTGTTTGGTTGGTTTGTTTGGTTTGGTTTGGTTTTTGGTTTTTCAAGACAGGGTTTCTCTGTGTAGCTCTGGATGTCCTGGAACTCACTCTAGAGAGCAGGCTGGCCTCGAACTCAGAAATCCACCCGTCTCTGCCTCCCAAGTGCTGGGATTAAAGGCATGCACCACCACTGCCGGCTTATTTCTGTGTTTTTTAAAGAAACCAAAGTTCCAAAGTTCTCACTACATTTCTCACTTTCTGTTTTAACCCATGAATTAAGCTGTATGGCTGTGTGTAATGGGTAACTTTAAACAGAGACGTTTTCAATGAAATAAGCGCTTTTTAGACCAGTGGCCAAGGTTTTCAGGAACCTTCTTCTGCTCAGCTCTAGTCTTTGTCAGTTTTGATGGCATCCACAGTTTTTGATCTCCTGTGGAGATATAAACAAATCTACATCCTCAATGCAAAACTTTCCCTTCCAGTCTAACAACACATCCTTATAGTATATAAATTGATTTAATTTCACTGTTCTTTTTTCTATAACCCAGTATCTCATAGCTGCTGTTGTTCCTTTCTCATTAAAATTCAGAAAATTTAAACTTAACACAGCACTATTTAGTCCATCCCTAGGGGTCTTTATTTGTCCTTTTTTGTTTTGTAAGCATTTCTTTTAAGGTGTGATTAGATCTTTCTACAACTGCTTGTCCTGTAGGATTGTGTGGCGTAACTGTAATGTGCTTTATATTATACCATGCGAGGAGCTGCTTCACCTGGAAACACATGCACGGCATTACCAGTCTTCGTCTGCTCTCTTGTAGCAGGCGTTGCTTCCAGTGACTATGTCATCACAGAGCCAGCCCTTTGCAGAACTCAGAGCAGGTGCCCAGGGAAACCCTGAGCATGTATCAGTGGGATGGTGTACAAACTTTGGTTTTCCAGATTCTGCAAAATGAAACACAACTATCTGCCAGATTTTATTTCTTTTGGGACCCTAGGGTTACTTCTGGCAGGTAAAGGAGTTTGGTTAAACAAAGAACAAGTAGGACATTTTCTTATAATTTCCTTGGCTTGTTGCTAAGTGATACACAATTTTTTCAATAGACCCTTTTGCTGTTAACATGGTGGTTTTCATAAAATTTGAGGCTTCTAATACATTTCCTATTAATAATTGGTCAATTTCCTCACTTCCATGTGCTAGTAGAACTAGCAAGCATATATGAGACTGAATATGGGCAATATGTAATGGATAGTTTCTATTTCTGATTGCCTGTTGTAGCTGTATAAATAAGAAGGTCAATTCTGAATTATCAAGAATAAATTCAGCATATGCAAAACAACTCTTTCTGCCTAGTAGTAAGAGTTAGTAACTATATTAAGAGATTCAGGAAAATCTAATAATATAATAATCTCATGCAACTCTGGTTTTTGAATTGAAGTTTATGGGTTTTGAATTACTTTGCTTCTTTAGTCTGACTTATAGCCTGCCACTCCCAACTTCTTTGCATCAGTATAGAATGTAGATGCTTCAGGAATTGGTGTTTTTTACAATACGTGGGAGAATCCAATTAGCTCTTTTAATAAACTGAAGAGGCTTGCTTTTATTATATTTGCTGTTAATTTCTCCCAAAAGTTACTACAAACTCTTTGCCAAATTTTCATTGATTACTGATGATCACATAATCTCAGCATCAGTACAAGGTACTACAGTTTCTGCCATGTCTGTTCCAACAATTGACATAGTCTTATTCTACCCTTCATAATTAAATCAGAAACCTTTTCTGTATAAGTTTTAATTTTTTACTTTGTTTGTGTGCTAAGAAAATCCATTCATGGGCCGGGCGGTGGTGGCGCACGCCTTTAATCCCAGCACTTGGGAGGCAGAGGCAGGCGGATTTCTGAGTTCAAGGCCAGCCTGGTCTACAGAGTGAGTTCCAGGACAGCCAGGACCAGAGAAACCCTGTCTCGAAAAACCAAAAAAAAAAAAAAAAAAAAAAAAAAAAAAAAAATCCATTCACTAATACTATCGTCCCTTTGCATAATGAGCCCTGTAGAAGAACAGGAGAATGAGTTGAAGGTAAAATAACCACATATACATCTTTGCAGTCTCTGTTCTACTAGAGTTAACTCTCTCTGCTTCAGCTGGTAACCATCTTGGACCTTTTAAGTCTGAATCTCCTTGTAACAATATTTGAAACAAATTACTTAACTCTTGAGTAGTTAATCCAACATTAGGCTGCAGCCAATTAATAACTCCCATTACTTTTTTGAAAATCATTAAGAGTTTGCAACCAGACCAGTGGTGGTGCCCACCTTTAATCCCAGCACTCAGAAGGCAGAGACAGGAGGATCTCTGTGAGTTCAAGGTCAGTATAGTCTACAGGGAGTTCCAGGAAAGAGAGGGTTGCACAGAGAAATTCTGCCTTGAAACACTAAAGTGAGAAAAAAAAGTTTGCAATTAATCTCTTCTGATCTGTACCTTTTGTGGTTGAATTTTTTTGTTGTTTTATTTTATAACCAAATAGTTAATAGACTCTCCTCTCTGTAGCTTTTCAGGAGTAGTCTGTAACCTCCAGCAGGACAGAATTCTTTGTTTCCTTAAATAGTTTCTGTAAAGTATCTGCAACATAATAAGCCAACAAAATATTATCCATGTAATGATAAATAACTAGATTTAGGAAATTGCCTACAAATTATTTCTAGCAGTTGTTGCATAAAATATTGACATAGAGTTGGACTATGTAACATTCCTTGTGGAAGAACTTTCCACTGATATCTTTTTATAGGTTGAGCATTATTATGGGTAGGTACTGTGAAACCAAACCTGTCCCTATCCTGCACTTGCAAGAATATAGGAAAAAAAAAAAAAAACAAACAAACAACAACAACAAAAAAAACCACAATTTTTAATCAATTACTATCATAGGCCATGACTTAGGTAATAAAGAAGGTGAAGGAATTCCAGGCTTTAACAGACCCATTGATTGGCTTACTCTATTCACTGCTCTTCAGTCTGTTAGCATTCTCCATTTGCATGATTTCTTTTTGATGACAAACACAGGGGAATCCCATGGGCTGGCAGACTCTTCTATATGTTGAGCCTCCAGCTGCTCTTGTATCAATTGTTCAAGTGCCTGTAATTTTTCCTAAGTTAAGGGCCACTGATCTAGCTTCACAGGTTTCTCAGTCAACCATTTTAAGGGTAGGGCCCTTGGTACTTTAGCACCACCCCCAATATGAATTTGGAAATTCAATCTCTGTTATGCCTACAGCCTAGGTTTGCTTTTGATGACATATAGCAATACCTTCCCCAGGAGCATCTACCATTTCACCCTTTATTTCATCATAGGCTGGGATTGCAGGAATGTTGATCTGAGTGTCCCACTGTTGTAAAAGATCCCTTCCCTATAAATTTGTGGAATTCGTCAAAAAGATTTATTTATTTTATGAATGTGAGTACACAGTTGCTGTGATCAGACATACCAGAAGTGGGCATCAGATCCCATTACAGATGGTTGTGAGCCACCATGTGGTTGCTGGGAATTGAACTCAGGACCTCTGGAAGAGCAGTCAGTGCTCTTAACCACTGAACCATCTTTCCAGTCCTTCTGCCTGCTTGTTATTTCCTGGTTGACAAGAGGCAAATTGCTCACACTTTTTGCTGCAGAGCCTCAAGCCAGGCCGCGAAGGCTGTTTCCTCCTGTATGACATTGCCTTCTCTAACTCTCTTGGACATATATTCATCATTCCAGTGGGAGCACTTGCCACGTCACCTACATACCCTGAGAACCTAGATGGTTTATATTTAGAAAAACCATTCCCCTTAAAGATGTCCTGTTCACAAATCTGTTGCATATGACCAAATTTTCCACAACTAAAGCCCAGTGCATTTTGAAATCTGAGACCTTAGTGGCTTGGTCACAGTCTTTTTACAAATGACTGTATTTCCTGCAATTGAAACACCAGGCATTTTGAGATCTGAGACCTCTAACTATAGTTCGAACTGATATTCACATGGTACACATTAGAACCAATATCAATCACATCCCTTATCCATTTGTACATTGTGCTGTCCATGGCTTTAATGGTCTAATAACTTTTTTACATTCAGTATTTGCATTTTCATATGCCAAGGTCTCTCTCAAAACCTGTCCTCTGTCAGGGTCTGATACGTCTTTGTTCACAGCTGAAAGTAATCTTTGTTTTAAAAAAAATCGCTGAAGGCTTCTCCAGAGCCTTGTATAATCTTTGTAAACAAGGCGAACTTTTTCCTGAAGCCACTAAGTGGCATTGTTCTATAGTAACATCATCACGTTGAATCTGTATACCAGAGTTCCCCTCTTCACCCAGCAACTGGCCTTTTACTATATTCCTTCCCCTTGCTCTATTTCACCGTCCAGTATTCAGTTTCTTCCCTCCACCATGTTAACCATTGCAACTGCAGACCTACCTCTAGTACAGCCATCACCAATCCCTTCCAGCCTTGGGGAATAATTTAACTGTTTTTTATTTTGTTTTTTTGTTTTTTGTTTTTCCAGACAGGGTTTCTCTGTGTAGCCCTGGCTGTCCTGGAACTCACTCTGTAGACCAGGCTGCCCTCGAACTCAGAAATCCGCCTGCCTCTGCCTCCCAAGTGCTGGGATTAAACTCGTGTGCCACCACTGCCCAGCTGGAATAATTCTATTTTGAGTGGCTCAGTTATTTAGAATTTGTTTCACATATGGGGAGTGCATCCCATATAGAATCATAGCATCTTTAAGCTGCCTTAGATCTATTATTTCTACAGAACATTATAACCTTGCTCCACAGTGTCTGCAGCCATATCCTGGGAAAGCTAATGGTCACCTCCTAACACCTGGCCGCCCCTGTCTCATCAGCTTGTCCTCCAGCCTTTTCAGCTCCTCTCTGATCCTCCCGCTCTTCAGCCCAGGTTCTTCTCTTCCCTCTTTTTTCTTCTTCTTAATTTTTTTTGAGACAGGGTTTCTCTGTGTAGCCCTGGCTGTCCTGGAACTCACTCTGTAGACCAGGCTGGCCTTGAACTCAGACATCCACCTGTCTGTGCCTCCCAAGTGCTGGGATTAAAGGCGTGCGCCACCACTGCCCAGCATCTCTTCCCTCTTTCTTGCTTCAAGAACCCTCGATCTCTTGCTCAGTCACCAGGACTAAGCCTTTTTGTTCTCCCTTTTCCCAGTGCGCATCACCTCCCCAGTGCTTTCTCTTCCACTCACAGTTTTCTCAGCTGCACAGCCAATTAATTCTGCAACAGTTTCAGAAAAGAGAAAGCAAAGCTACTCCTTTTGTTTTCTCATTTCAGCCAATTTTTTTTTTGTTCTCAGTCCCCTCCATTTCAATCCTCAACTTTTCCAGCTGCACAGTCATTCTCCCAACCTTTTTTGAAACGAAAGAAGAAAAAGAAAAAAAAAAGAACAAACAAACAAAGAAAAACCAGAAATCCCCCCCCACCCCGAACAAAGTAGGGAATATCCCAGCAGTAGCAACCACAATAAACTTTTTTGCTGACCTCTTGAAAAAAAATTTCCAGGGGCTAGAGAAATGGCTCAGTGGTTAAGAGCACTGACTGCTCGTCCAGAAGTCCTGAGTTCAATTTCCAGCACCCACATGGTAGCTCACAACCATCTGTAATGGGATCTGATGCTCTCTTCTGGTGTCTGAAGACAGTGACAGCACAATAAAATATATAAAATAGATGAGTCTTAGCCGGTCAGTGGTGGCGCACGCCTTTAATCCCAGCACTTGGGAGGCAGAGACAGGCAGATTTCTGAGTTCGAGGGCAGCCTGGTCTACAGAGTGAGTTCCAAGACAGCCAGGGCTACACAAAGAAACCCTGTCTCAAAAAACAAAAAACAAAAACAAACAAACAAAAAAATCAAGCAAACTGGCTGGAGAGATGTTTCGTTTTTAAGGGCACTGACTACCTTTTCAGAAAACTAGGGTTTGATTCCCAGCACCCACATAGCAGCTAACACCCAACTGCAACTCCAGTCACAGGGTGTCTGATCCCTTCATCTGGCCTTCCCAGGCACCAGGCACACATGCTAGGAAAAACACCCCTGCATACAAATAATTAATTTAAAAGCTAGATATCACAAGGACCATCTATACATTTTATTTAATCTTCAAATATTATCATTTCAAAAACTCGGTTCCATGAAATTCAGGTTGGCCTCAAACTCTCTTTGTAGCTGAGGATAACCTTGAACTAGTATCTTCCTGCCTCTGTCTCCCAGTGCTGGGCTGGAACCCAGAGCTTCCCAGAAGAGCCTGAGCAGGGACTCTGTCCGCTGAGTCACAGCTGCAGCCTTTCTGAGCTTTTTGTTTTGTTTGACATGGGTCTAACTCAGCCTGTGCCAGGCTGGAACTCACTGCAAAGCTGAGGCCACTCTTTATAAAGCAGGCTGGCTTCCATTTTTGTTTTTGAGAGTTGATCTTGTGTAGCTTAGACAGGACCCAGACTTGCTGTGTGGCCAGGGCCAACCTTAAATTCTTGATCTTCCTGATTCCACCTCCCAAGTATGGGACTGTAGGCCTAAGATACCAGTATTCCTCTGTGTGAGCACATATACATTTACATGCATGTATGCATGCATGTGTGTGGGCATGTG
Organism: Mastomys natalensis; assembly: GCA_021653895.1. NCBI lineage: Eukaryota > Metazoa > Chordata > Mammalia > Rodentia > Muridae > Mastomys > Mastomys natalensis. Next base: position 892,920 of record JAJTUV010000673.1, read on the forward strand.
TAGACGCCAGAATACATTCCTCAGGCACTGTCCACCTCTTTGGGGGTTTTGTTGTTGTGTTTGTTTGTTTGTTTGTTTGTTTGTTTGAGATGGAGTGTCTCTCATGACCTGAAGCTCCCTGATTTGGCCAGTAAACCCCAGGTATCCACCTGTCTGTGCCGCCCTAGTGCTAGGAATACAAACATATCACAATGATTAGCTTTCCTCTTTGAAACGTGGGTCCAGGGGAATTGAACTCAACATGTCAGGCTTGGTGGCAGATACCTTTACACATTGAGTAATCTCCCAGCCCTAGATATTCATTCTCTACCCCCCAACTTCTTACATTTTATTGTTTTTGTTTTTTTGTTATTTGTTTCTTGGGTTTTCTGGCTTTTTGAGATAGAATTATATTCTATGTAACTCTGGCTATCCTGGAACTCACTCCATAGACCAGGCTGGTCTTGAACTGGAAGATCTACCTGCTCTCTAAGTGCTGGGATTAAAGGCATATACCATTACCACCCAGCTATTTTTTCTTTGAGGTTTCATTATTTTTGTTTCACGTATATGAGTGTTTTGCTTGCATATATGTCTGTGTACTACCTCATGTGCCTGGTGCTCTCAGAGGCCAGAAGAGGTCATCAAAGTCCCAAATACTCTGTGACTGGAGTTATAGATGTTTGTGAGCTGTCATTTTAGGCAGGAAATTGAATTCTAGGAATTCTAGAACAGCAAGTGATCTTAAGACATGGAGCCAATGCTACAGGACCATGGATTCTTTTTCTTAGCAGGTAACATTATTGGGTTCAGTGGCACACGCCTTTAATCCCAGCACTGGACAGAGAGCTCTGTGAGTTTGAGTTCAGCCTGGTCTACAAAGGGAGTCCAGGACAGCCAGCGCTACACAGAGAAACCATGTCTTGAAAAGCCAAATAATAATAATAATAATAAGTAAAGTTCACACACAGTATGAAGACTAAATTCCAAGCACATGTTGAGAAACTGTGCCATATTGCCATGACTTCTCCTTACTCTCCCTGCGGCATGTCCAATGCTGGGATCTTTTCTTTTGAGCATCTCTCTTCTCAACTCTGCCTCCCAGATGCTCACAGAGCACTAAGTCCTCCAAGGAAGGCCTTGGAAATGATCTTGTTCTGTTTCTTAGATCCTAGGCAAGGCACAGAGCAAGATAGATGACCTGGGACTGGATTGCAGAGCTGGCTGCAGGGTGCTCTAGACAGGAATGAGGGAGCTGTACAATCAAAGCCAGGGCTGGAAGAGTCCACTGAGGTCTACAGGGACAGCCGAGCCACCACCTGTTCTCACCCATACCCCTCTCTGTGACTCAGTGGTTACGCCCTTTGTGACCCAGGCCAGGAGCTAGGGGACCCTGAGCTCCGGCGGGCAGAGTAGATGGTGAGTCTCCCCCTGGGAGCAGGCCCCCCGCGCCATGGCAAGCGTGGTGGTGAAGACAATCTGGCAATCCAAGGAGATCCACGAAGCAGGGGACCCGCCTGCGGGGGTCGAGAGCCGCGCCCAGCTGGTCCCTGAGGCTCCCGGGGGTGTCACCAGCCCTGCCAAAGGGATAACGAAGAAAAAGAAGGCCGTGTCCTTCCATGGGTGGGTTTCCTGCACCCTGTTGGTGACAACACTTCCTACAGCAAAGCATGGATGCTTAGGGCAAGGAGGGACTAAGAAGAGGGCATTACAGAGGCAGTGGGGGAAAAAGATGGTGGGTTGAAGGGAGAGTCAGGAGAAGTGATGGAAGGAAGTGGGGGGGCGGGCGGGGCTGAAAGGCAGAAGGGAAAGGGTAGATGAAGAAATCCAGGATGCAGGAGGCCATTGGCATCAGAGGGTGCAAGAGCTGTATCAGTGACATAGGGCCCGCCCCTCTGGGCCCCCATCCCCACTGTCTCTTGGGTCATCTGCAGGGTGGAGCCCCGGATGTCCCACGAGCCGATGCACTGGTGCCTGAACCTCAAGCGGTCCTCTGCCTGCACCAACGTGTCCTTGCTCAATCTGGCGGCCATGGAACCCGACTCCTCGGGCACAGACTCGACCACAGAGGACAGTGGTCCACTGGCACTGCCAGGGCCACCTGCTTCCCCTACAACACCCTGGGCTCCAGAGGACCCTGACATCACAGAACTACTGGTGAGCAGCTGACATGGGTTGGGGGTCACTGTCTACTCAACGGGAGTAGGCAGATCCGAGGAGGGGGCCAATCTAATTTAATTAGACAGAAGGTTTACAAGATGTCACCTGTGTACAGATTCAATCATCCTCTGCAGCCCCTCCCAGGAAAGTGAAACTAGGATCAAAATACAAGGCTGGGGCTATCCACAACATTTCCCCCTTTTTGTCCAATTAAAAGACTCTTTTCTCTCAGATATAAATTGAGCACAAACTATATTACCATGCTGTAATTGTTAAAGTGCAAGATAGACCTAATACCCAGTCCATCATTTTTGATAACTAAATAGAACCTCTGCTATCTCTCTTAATAAAATGCTTGGTTCTGAACCCGGCTTATGTCCTGCCTTTAAAATGAATGCCATCTGAAAACTATCCTCTCAAAGTAAATAGCCTGTGTTGGCTGTGAGACTATAAGTCTTCAACCCCATCAGAAATCCAGAATGACTGAATTAACTGAAGATATGGGAAGCACAAAGCATGGCTTCCAAAACTTAGCCAATTTATATAGATCGCTGAACACCTGGACAGTCCCTTACTTCAAACTGTTGGAGCATCAGTCTTCAGTCTTCTGGCCCAGGATCATCTGACAGACCTAGTAAGGCAGAATTTTTAAGGGCTGATTACTCTGCCTTGGCACATATAATCAGTCGACTATTCTGCAAGTGTGTCCTTTTTCTGGACAGTATTTTGTCTGTAGATGAAAAGAGGCAATTCTTGCCTAGTAGCTGTCTCACCACAACTGGAGTAACTCCAAAGATGTTCAATTTCTTCTTAGAATCCAAAACAGGGAAGCTGTCAGGAGCAGACAGGTCTCTAATAAAATGAACATTAATACAGAAATGCTGGGCCGGGCGGTGGTGGCGCACGCCTTTAATCCCAGCACTTGGGAGGCAGAGGCAGGCGGATTTCTGAGTTCAAGGCCAGCCTGGTCTACAGAGTGAGTTCCAGGACAGCCAGGACCAGAGAAACCCTGTCTCGAAAAACCAAAAAAAAAAAAACAGAAATGCTAATGACGTCACTTCTGTGGACTTCTGACATTTTGAAAACCAACTATCTATGTAAAGCAATCTAGACTGTTGTCCATTAACTCCTTTCTGCTATTTCTAATTAAAATCTAGAAAATACCCTAATAATAAACTAAGAGCCATGCAGTTGCTATAGGCCCTTAACACACAGGCTAACTATCTCAAATCAGTTAAAAAGGTTAAAGAAGGACTGGTCTAAGCCTTGTATTCCTAAATGTGTTATATAGGCACAATGCCTATAAGAGTAACAAAATTAATCTCACTTTTATATCAATAAGAAACTCGTATCAATGAAAACCTTAAATCTGTACAAAATAAATTCTATACCAATGTAAGAGATTATAACTTCAACTTTGTATCAATTATAGAGATTTCTACCAATGTAGAAATAATCAATTCTAACTATTTCTCCCTGTTCCAATAAAACCATTACTTTTCCCTAGAAGGATAGCCTAATATTAACCACCTCAGTTCCCAAGCCCAGGGAATAACTTCTTCATTAACTTTTTCAAGCTGAATTTGGGCATAGAATTCCCATCTGGGGGCCCAAAGGGAAAGAGGAAAATTGACTTAGTCAAAGGAGAGCTAGTGGGCATCATTTGCCTTGCAGTCACTATGTGGTGAGAGAGTTCATTGCTTAGCTAACATCGTGACTGTGACAGTCGGAAAGGCTGGACAGGCAAGCCAGCTGTTCTGGCAAAGTTCTGGAAGCAAGTCTTCAACATAGTTGCAGCTTCGATGAAGAAGTAGTTTGACATGGTTGCAGTAGAGTCAAGCTGGAATAGTAGGTCTCAGCATCCCCAAGTATGAATCTTTTTCGGGCTGTCTTTCTCTTCTTTCATCCTGCTGTACATAAAACTTAAAAGCAGCAGATAGTTCTGCAGGGTACACAGCTTTGTCAATGAAGATCAATAAAGACGACTGCCTTTCTTCAGGTTAGTTTGATCACTTAATCAAACTGTAATATAACTAACTTTGCATACATGCCCTCATAAAGAATGGCATGTATTAACAAGTTATTAGAAATTAGTACCCGGCTGGGCGGTGGTGGCGCACGCCTTTAATCCCAGCACTTGGGAGGCAGAGGCAGGCGGATTTCTGAGTTCGAGGCCAGCCTGGTCTACAGAATGAGTTCCAGGACAGCCAAGGCTATACAGAGAAACCCTGTCTCGAAAAACAAAAAAAAAAAAAGAAAAAGAAATTAGTACTCAATAAATATTCTTGGCTTTGTATGGACATTTTAGTCCCAGCCAGTTCCAGAGCTGTCTCCATATAAGAGACATAAACATCAATGTATATACATCACCTGCCTTAAAAATAAAATCAACTTAATAACTAAAATACTGTATGTGCCTATTCTTTAGGCCTTCCCTAATTTGCCAAGCAGGAAAAGAACCCAGAATTCCCGTGGGGCCCACGTTAAACAGAACCCGAGTCTCCTGTGAAGCAATATAACTTTATATCATCTGAATACATCTAATTTACACTATCTCTCTGTTTGGCTGTCTGCCAGAACAGTCTCTATTTATACACTGTACTCTCTACTCTGGAGTCAATGACAATTTTCCCTGTCTCAACTAAAGTACTGTATATGCCTATTCTTAGGCTTTCCCTATTTTGCCAAGCAGGAAATGAACCCAGAATTCCCGTGGGGCCCACGTTAGACAGAACCTGAGTCTCCTGTGAGGCAATATAACTTTATATCATCTGAATTCATCTGATTTACACTATCTTTCTGTTCAGTCCTCTGCCTAGAACAGTTTTTTATTTATACCATCTATCTGTTTGACTCTGTACTCCAGAGAAGCTTCCACTTATACACTGTACTCTCTACTCAAGAGCCAGTGACAATTTTCCCTATCTAAGTTCCAATCCAAGTGCTCCCAAGTGCTGGGATTAAAGGCATGTGCCACCACTGCCTGGCTCACGTAAATAGGCCTCTGCCATATCTTGTTTATGGACAGCTTGGATAGTCTGTGACTGCCTTTGATAACATTTCCTAACTAATTTTAAATTTTTACTAGGATCCTGATGGGTTTCATGACTAGACACTGACACTGAGGGGATATTTATTAATTTGGGTTTTCCACTGCTGTAACAGATCTCTTCCCATAAGTTAATGGTTATATCAGCCACATATGGCCTCACTTTTCCTACCTGACCTTCAGGTCCTATACATCTAAGCCATCTGGTACTTTGTTTTATTTGGGATAAAGTCCCAACTCCTTGAAACTGGATGTCTACTTCTTGAAGTGGCCAACTTTCAGGCCAAGAATTTAGAGAGATAATGGTGACATCTGCACCAGTGTCAACCATCCCTTCAATCTCAGTATTATTCACTAGTATTCTTAGTTTTGGTCTTTGATCATCTATAGAAGTTTGCCAAAATATTTGCTTTCGGCTCCCTGTGAGGCCTTCTGAATTGTCTATGAAACTTGTCTCATCCTTGTCTGGTCTCAGAATATGTTTTTGAAGCAGTGACATTTAATTGTCCTGAGAAGAGAACTCTCCCTGCCTGGCATTGGGGCCTGCGAGAGGCCCCCTGGGAGTTTTTTGGGAGGGAATTGCCCCATTTGTCTGTTGTTGCTCTACATTCCCTAGTCAGATGTCGGCCTTTGCCACATCTTTGACATATTCCAGAAGGCATAGGCCCCCTTTTTATATTACTTTGGTTTTTCTTGTAGTCATTTCTGAGATGACCCCATCTACCACAATTAAAACATTTGAAATCTTGGGTCATCTCTAGGTGTCTAGTGGCAGCTTCTCTTATTACCGTCATATCAGCCGTATATCCAATCCACTCATCTATTGGTGCTGACCTTGCCCTTAGTGGTCTGATTACTTCCTTGCATTCAGCAGTTGCATTTTCAAAGGCTAAAGATTCAATTATCGCCTTTCTTGCTACTGAATCTGATACAGTCCTTTCAACAGCTGAGGTTAGCCTTTGTAAAAAGTCAGGGAAGGTTTCTTTTGGACCTTGTATGACTTGAGTAAATGTTTCAAGTCTTTTTCCCTGATTCTGCGACTTTGTCCCAGGCCTTCAAGGCTAACAATCGAGACAATGCCAGAGTTTCTTCATCATATACAGCCTGAACCTCTACCTCAGCAAAGTGAACCTTCACCAAGCAGTTGGTCTATGGAAATCTCTCTTCCCCTGGCTCGATTTTGCCGTGTTATCTCTCTTGCCTCATCTCTCCACCATGAAACCCATTGTAAATTTGCAGCAGGTTCTAGTATTGCTCTTGCTATATCTTTCCAGTCTTGGGGGATTATTCTATTTTTAATAGCCCAAGAAGTCAGGAGTTGTTTTACAAATGGCAAGTGCATTCCAAAATTATTGACACTTTCCTTAAATTTTCTCAGATCTAACACATCCACGGTTGCCACTCAAATTCCTCATAACCCTGTGGAATCCAACATCTGGAGGTCTTTGTTGTATATTAACCGGGTAGACTAAAGTTTGTTTTCTAATAACCCTTGATTGATTTTCTCTAGTTTCTTCTGTCTCTGAGTATTTTCCTTAACTGAAATTTTAAATTTCTCCATTAAGGTCTGTGTCCACTCTTCATATCTCTCCTTTTGTCGCTCTCTCCTGTTCCTTGAGTTCCTGTACTCTCTGTTCGAGGCTCTGCCTCAATATTTTGAATTTTTCCTCATATTGTAACTCTGATAGTTTGGTGTCCATTTTATTTTGATTGATTAATTTTAAAAGGTTATTCTCTAAGTCTTGCTTCCATTCCTCATTATCTTCTCTCTGCTGCTTAGTCTGATCAGTGAGCTGCTGCATCCTCTGTTCTATCATCTTTTCAAGCTCCTGTCTCCCACACTCATTTTCATCTTTCTGTCTCTTATTCTTATTTATAATTCCTTGTGTCTTCAATTCTACTGTTTCCTCTAAGCCCTGTTGCCAAGATGTAAGTTTCTCTTTTTGATGTTGATGCTGCTCTATAGTTTCCTGTATCTTCTGCTCTAAGCCCTGCTTCCATAATCTTAGCTTCTCTTTATGTTGTAATTGAAATATTACAGCATCTGCCTTATTTTTATTTGCTAGCTTTAGTAAATTATCTTCTAGACCTTGTTTCCAAATTTTATCTCTATCTCCTTGCTCTTGCTTATTTTGACTAATAAAATCCTGAACCTTTAGTTCTACTGTTACTTGTAATTTTTGTTTGTTTGTTTGTTTGTTTGTTTTTTCGAGACAAGGTTTCTCTGTGTAGCCTTGGCTGTCCTAGAACTCACTCTGTAGACCAGGCTGGCCTCGAACTCAGAAATCTGCCTGCCTCTGCCTCCCAAGTGCTGGGATTAAAGGCGTGCGCCACCACCGCCTGGCTTGTAATCTTTTTTCTAAGGCAAGGAATTTTTTTATCTAGGGCCCTATCTTTGAGAAGACATAGTAAATCAAGAGAATAAATATTGCAATACTGATAAATAATAAGGTGTCTATTTTCCCTAAATTGATTCCTGCCAAACAATTCAAAATATCATCACATAAAGCACAAAAGATATTTATCGTGTTTCTCATTTTAAGTATCAAAGGTTATATTCTTTTTTATATCAAAGAATTACCTGATCCAAAGCCTTCAGTTCACTGTTTCTGCCTGAAAATTACCTCACAGGCAGTTGTGTTCTAGGATCACTGTCCCTCCTTGCAGTTTTTACAGCTTGCTGATCAAGCCCAGCTGCAGGCTTAGGTGCTGCTCCTGACCCTGGCCTTAGCTCTCTGTCTGGGGGTTGAGGGGGGGAGCTTCTCTGCAGTTCTTTGTAGGCCTCTCAGATCCACTCAGCTTTCAATACACACAGTGAAGCCTAAAAGGCTGCCCGAACCCTATTAGGGGTTTGAGGGGCAATGAACTTTTATCTCAGGTTAGTTGAGTTCTAAGCAATAAGTTGGGCACCAATTTGTTGCTGTAAATGTCCTACCCAGATAGGCCAGTAAAGGAAAACCACAACTCAGTAATTATGGTATAAATTGCATGCCTAAATTGGGCAGATTTACCATTACACTACTCTATTCCCCAGCTATGAGATCCCTTATAACTTGCAGTTTATCCAGACCGAGTGCTTGTCCTTCCAGCTCTGGCTCCTCTGTAGTCGGCTTCCTACTCCTTCACCTTCCTCTATCGGCTTCCTTCTCCTGTCGACTTCCTTCTCCACCTCTCCTCCTCCAACTGCCTCTTATATCGAGTTCCTCTTCTTCTCTTCTCCCCTAAGTCTTTTTCTCTGCCTCCCCTTCTACTGCCCAATCACTGGCTCTAGCCTTTATTTTACAAATTTAATTGGACAGAAGGTTTACAAGATGTCACCTGTGTACAGATTCAATCATCCTCTGCAGCCCCTCCCAGGAAAGTGGAACTAGGATCAAAATACAAGGCTGGGGCTATCCACTGGGGACTAGGATCAAAATACAAGGCTGGGGCTATCCACTGGGGACTAGGATCAAAATACAAGGCTGGGGCTATCCACAACACTTCCCTTCATTGAATGGATCTGGGATCAGATTCAGGTCATATTCAACCAGTAGGCCATCTCATCAACCCAGATCTGCTTTCTACAGCTCTGCCTTACTGAACAGGGCCATAGACTTGATCTAAGGTTCAAAAGCTTCAGCCTGTCTTGCTAGGGGAGGGGGGTGCACAAGAAGGCCTGACCTGGGAGATTGGGAGGTCATCTTGTGAAGGCGACCAAAAGAATATGATGTCATTGTTTGAGATATTAAACACTGTGTGAGGACCAGTGTGATGGTTCAGTGGGTGCCTCCAAGCTTGATAGCCTGAGTCAATCCCAGAAATCCACATGTCAGAGAGAACCAACTCCTTCAAGGTATCTTCTGATAACACACAAGCTCTGGCATCTAAGTGCTAAGATAAGGAATAAATGAAGAAAATATATGTGTCTCAAACCTTGAATCCCCCAGCATTTGGGAGGCAAGACCAGGCTGATCTGTAGCTTGGAGGCTAGCCTGGGCTTGTATCTAAAAACAATGTAAAGGAGAATCTGTAGAGATTCAGTGGCGGTCTGTGATGGAGCAGAGAGCACGTCTCACTGTGAGGGGTTTGTGTACATTGCTTTAATAATGACTGACATAGGGCATAGGAAATATCAGATTCCAAGACAGAAAGCTAGACTCATCTCAAAAGGTTGTCCTTAGGAGGAAGGGAAGTCTACTCACTCATGTCTGAGCCTTGGTGTGACAGCCAGCCAACAGCCCCAAATACTATCAGCAAAAGTAGTTATTTCTGTCAGTATTGAGCTTCATTTCTCTGTTGGTGATGCTGTGGAGGCCCAGAGAGGTTAGGTAGCACAAGCAAGGTCACAGAGCTTGGAAGTAACAGAAGCAGCTTAGGGAGTCAGACAGAGGGTTGGTGTGATGATAGCCTGCACTGCCAGGAACAGTACAGGACACTGGACACCCTGAAGAAGAGTAGTCAGCGTGGCTTTGCAGAAAAGAGAACACACAGGCTGGATCCTGAAGCTAAAATAGTGTATTATTCATGCAGAAAAACAAGGAAAGGTATTGCAGCCACCAGGAACATCATGTGCAAAGAGACAGGGCTGAAAAGAATCTGGGAAAGAAGGGACAGTGTTGTGGCATATGGGAAAGATGGGGCTGGAGGTAGAACAGGACATTGCCCACCCAGGCTGCAAAACATGGATGAGTATTGTCCCAAGGGCCATAGGGAGCCATTGTGGATTCAGTAGGGAAGGGGGAAACAACCCATTTACTGCTATCCTATTGTGTGCCACATCTGGTGATGTCACTTCCCCTTTTTAGAGCATCTCTAAGGGAGCTGGTATATTGATCCAGTTTAAAAATGAAGAGAAAATTAACCAAGTTACAGAAGGCAGAGTCATTCCCAAGGTCACAAGGCTGTGGAGTGCTGGTTAAGAACCAGAGGCTAGATTAGAAGGCTTCTGGATGTGGTACCAAAGAAAACTACTTTCTTCCCTGAGACTCCTTTAGAAAGGGAGGGCAGTATGCGCAGGGGAGAGGAGGCAGGGAGGTCAGAAGAGGGTGAGGCTAGTGTTGGATGGGAAACCAGGCATGGGATAGACTTAGACCTCCCTCCACCCCCACCGCAGTGGTTCACATGTGAGCCTGGAGTGAGCCTGGAGCTGGATGCCTCCCTGCAGAGCTATGAACATGTGCCCAAAGACTGATGACATCCAAGCAGCTCTGGGCTGTGGGATTTTAAGGCCCTGACAATGAAAGCTTTGGTTTTGTTTGTTTGTTTGTTTGTTTGTTTGTTTTTTGTTTTGTTTTGGTTTGGTTTGGTTTTTGGTTTTTGGTTTTTTCGAGACACGGTTTCTCTGTGTAGTCCTGGCTGTTCTGAAACTCATCTGTAGACCAGGCTGGCCTCGAACTCAGAAATCTGCCTGCCTCTGCCTCCCAAGTGCTGGGATTAAAGGCGTGCGCCACCACCGCCCGGCAAAAGCTTTGTGAGATGCATGGGCCTCAAGCATTTTACTGCAGCTGCCTCCTCTCTGACACAGAACCTGCAACCACATAAGGGGTTGGGGTGGAGCAATGAGGGGGTGCCCAGTATGTGAGTGAGCTGCAGAGAGGAGAGAGAGAGAGAGAGAGACTCAGAGAGAGGAGAGAGAGAGAGAGAGAGAGAGAGAGAGAGAGAGAGAGAGAGAGAATGATAGAGACCAAGACCCAGAGACACAGGTAGACAGCAGAGCCCAGTGGGCCATGGTGACTGGTCATCGTCGGTGTCCATCTTTTTTTTTTTTTTTTTATTTTTCGAGACAGGGTTTCTCTGTGTAGCCCTGGCTGTCCTGGAACTCACTCTGTAGACCAGGCTGGCCTCGAACTCAGAAATCCGCCTGCCTCTGCCTCCCAAGTGTGGCTGCGTGGATTTTAAAGGGCCGTTGCTCGACTCACCAATCGCCCGCGCTGTCGGTGTCCACTCTTAAACGGCACACTGACACACTTATCCCATTCTGTGGTAGCTCCTTAGTCCCTCCTGGACACACTATGCCATCTTCATATTTTATTTTGGGGTAGAGATCTCAATATAGAGCCCAGTCTGGCCTGGAATGCACACAGTCGGTCCTCTTTGCAGTCTCCTAAGCGCTGGGGCCACAGACATGTGCCACCATCGTCAACTTTGCTGTATTGTGGCCCTTGATCTTTTTTTTTTTTTTTTTTTTTTTTCAGATACAGCCTCATGCATTCTAAGTTGACTTCAAACTCTCTTTGTAGCCAAGGATGACCTTGAACTCCTGATCCTGCTGCCTCCACCTCGGAGAGTTGAAGGTGTGCACCACCACACCAGGTCTGTACAAGGCTGGGGATGGAACCCAGACCCTTGTGTGTGCTCAACTCCAACTGGGCTACAGACCTTAGAGTCACTATGTATGGAGGATTGTCTTGAACTTCTGATTGTCCTGCCTCCACTGCCATGCTGACATGGGTCACTAGGTTTACCAATCTAGATATTGATCACCCTGTGGCTATACATCTGGCCATATGGCCAGCCTTACTATCATAGCTGTCTTTAAGGGAAAGGAAGCTGAGAGACGCTCAGGCAGGACATCCTGCTGCCGGGGGTTGTGTAGCATGGATCCCAAGCTTTGACCTATGTCATTTGAATCAGTTATTCTGTGATGGTGGCTACTAGTCATACCTATATTGCACAGGAAGAGAAGCTGAGGTACAGCTGCTGAGATGCTCTCCCCGAGGTCACACAGGAAGTGAAATGAGCTGACCCAGGATGAATGTTCTAAGTCTCCCAAAGAGCCCCCATGGAAGACTCGCGAGTCTCCAGTTCAGAAAGACATTTTGTATATTATCTAATGCTTTGAAAGTTGTCCTGATACTTAACACAGACCGTCTAGGAATGGCTGTTGGAAGGGTCTGGCATAGGGCCATGATGAGGGTATAGTCAAAATTTCTGCCAGGGCTATGGTCCTCTGAAGAGACGAGGGCAGGTTAATATTTTGTTTTAGGACATAGTCCTCTGATAGGGTGAGAATATGGTTGGCATTTCATCCAGGACTTGACCCTCAGGGGGATGAAGTTGCTGTAAGACATTGCATCCACGGATCTAGAGTGCAGTCACTTCGGTGAGGACTTGGGCCTCTGGTGAGAGGTCCGTGCAGTCAATATTTTGCTTAGGGCTATACTCGTCTGATGGAATCAGTGTGCAGTCAACGTTTTGGCCAGGGCTGGATTCTTCTGATGGCTTGACTAGGGTTGGAAGATGCCTCACCAAGACATTGCCTTGGCGGGTGCCTCACCTCCTTTCTGGCTTCTGGGCTCCTGGTTATATAGGCTGCTTCTCCTTAAACAGATGTGCATGACATGGCAGCCAGCATGTCTCAGGACATCACCTACTGCAACAATCTCCCAGGTGCTAGGACAACAGATGAGTGCCTCCTTACCTGGTCCACTACATCCTTAAATTCTCACAGCTGGGCAGTAGTGATACACTCCTCTGACCACAGCACTCAGAAGGCAGAGGCAGGCAGATCTCTGAGTTTGAGGTCAGCCTGTTTATAGAATAAGTTCCAGGACAGCCAGGGCTACACAGAGAAACCCCATCTCAACACTCCCTCCCCCTGAAAAGAAAAAACTCACTATGTAGCTCTGGAGGCCCTAGAGCTCACTATGTAGACCAGGCTAGCCTTCAGTTCACAGAGCTCTGCCTGTCTTTGCTTCCTGAGTTCTAGGATTAAAGGTGTATGACACATGTCTAGCTACTAACAGACCCTAAAACATATATGTTCATAGGAATCACAAAAGAAATGTATTTTCTTCATTTTACAGTCAAGGAAGATTTTTTTAATTATCATGGTTTTGGTTTGTTTTTTTTTTTCTTTTTTTAAAGATTTATTTATAAGGTATGCAGTGTCCTGCCTGTATGTCTTCATGCTGGAAGACACCAGATCTCATTATAAAAGGTTATAAGCCACTTATAGATGGGAATCGAACTCAGGACCTCTGGAAGCTCTTTTGAGCCATCTCTCCAGTCCTTGTTTTTGTTTTTAAAGATAAGGTAGAGTCTCTATGTGTAGCTCTGGCGGTTCTGGAACTCAATCTATTGAGGCTGTCCTCAAACTCATAGAGATCCACCTGCCTCTGCCTCAGGAATGCTGGGATTAAAGGTATATGCCACCACAGATGGGCAAAGACTGTCAAAAAGTAAGGAGAACAGGGTGTAGAGAGAGCTCTTGCCAGTAATGCCAATAGGTAAGAAGCTGAGGTGGGGGCATCTCCAGGACTGTAAGGCCCATCTGGGCTATTTAATGAGTCCATAGCCTGGGCTACAGAGTCAGATCTTTTTTTTTTTTTTTAAGATTTATTTATTTATTTATTTATTATGTATACAGTGTTCTACCTGCTTGTACACCTGTAGTCCATAAGAGGGCACCAGATCTCATTACAGATGGTTGGGAGTCAACATGTGACTGTTGGGAATTGAACTCATGACCTCTGGAAGAGCAGTCAGTGCTCTTAACCTCTGAGTCATCTCTCCAGCCCCGAGTCAGATCCTTTTAAAAAAAAAAAAATTAAAAAAGAGAAAGTAAAGAAAAAATAAAAAAATCAGGAGAGAAAAAGGGACGAGGAAAAGGAAGCAGAAGCTGAGGAAGAAGAGGAAGGTGGAAGAAGCCATGCCTGTCCCTTGAACACATCACTCAGTGTCCACACCGTGCCCACCTATCCACATCAGCCATCATGGCCACAGGTGCTCAGCCAACTGCAGAGGAACTCTTTAAAGTCTTTATCTCACTGAGAAACAAGAATGTAAACAGCAGTAACTATGTAACAAGTTTGACTGCTGTAGTAAAAAGACAGAAGAGTTTGCATAGGGTACAAGCCTCATCTCTGAACAACTGGTAAGAACTGAGCATGGGAAGCCAGGCGTGGTGGCGCTTGCCTTTAACCCAGGCACTCAGGAGGCAGAGGCAGGTTGATCTCTGTGGGTTCCAGGCCAGTCACAGCTATGTGGTAAGACAGATCTCATGGTCTCTATCTGATGATCCAAGATGGTTGTCAGTTTTATACTTCAGAGAGTGGGGAGACAGGAAAGGAAGAGGAATTTTATGGGTTCACATTTGTGGCTGGAACCCAGGGCTTTGTGCATGCTGGCAAGTACTCTGTCACTGAGTCACACCCCAGACTCTCACTGGGGGATTCTAGGCATTTTCCTGAAACTGTCTTCCCCTCTTACTTGTCCCAGCACTCTGTGAAGAATATGAATCTACTTCTGGCTTTACCGAACAAGGGAACTAAATTCAAGGATGCTACCCTTTGTCCAAAGCCACATACCTATCCAGAGCAAAACCAAACTGAAAGCACAGCCTGCTACCTCTAGAATTTTCTTGGTGTTGAACTATATACATGTCTCCCGTTCTTCACCAGAGTGGGGTCAACAGTGGATTGGTACGTGCCAAAGACTCCATCACCAGCTTAAAGGAAAAGACCACGCGGGTTAATCAGCACGTTCAGACATTGCAGGTATGGTACTTGAGGATCCCGGTGCCCCTGCCTGTAGCTCTTCCTCCAGAACTAAGTTCAGGTCTTTGTAGCCACTTTTCTCCATTGCGCATGCCCAGCCCTCAGGAGTCTAAGACCCTGCTCCCATAAAAACTTTAACCCTGCCTCTGTGTAACCCTGCCTCCCTTCCATGGTCAAGAGCGAGTGCTCTGTGCTGAGTGAGAATCTGGAAAGAAGGCGGCAGGAAGCAGAGGAGTTGGAGGGGTACTGCAGTCAATTGAAGGTGAGCCACTGTGGAGGGAATGGGTTGGGGAGAAAGTGATGAGAGAAGCAGGACCGCTGAGGGCTTGGGATGTGGCTCAGTGGGTAGCGTGCCTGCCTAGCATGCAGGAAACCCCGGGTTCAGTCGTAACGTGGCATTGGGCTCGAGTGTGGTAGCACACAGCTCTGATTTCAGAACTTGGAAGTTCAAGAGTCTTTTCAGCTATATAACAAGTTGGAAGCCCAGATACATGAGACCCTATCAGGGTTACCAAAAAATGTCACTCTTATAGCTTCCGTGGGCACTGCATGCATTGTTGCACATATACATATATACATAGACACAGGCAAAACACCCATACATATAAGATTTTTTTTCCATGACACGGTTTCTTTTTATAACCCTGGCTGTGACGAAACTGAATAGACCAGGTTGGCCTCAAACTCAGAGATCTGCCTGCGTCTGCCTCCAGAATGCTGGGATTAAAGGCACGCGCTGCCGCGGCCGCCACCTCCTCCCGGCTCATAAGACATTTTCAAAAAAGAAAAATCTATTGAATTTTAAAATTTAAAACAAAAGGAGCACAGGAGAAGTGGGATGGTCGAAGGGGTAGTGCAGTACGGGGTAGCTAGGAAGGAAGCTTGGTTGGGAAGTGGGTGCGTCCTATATCGGGCAGGCGCTATGCAGAAAACGAGGCTGAAGGTGGGGGGCAGAACCGGAATGGGAAGGCAGGGCCCCCGCCCTGATGTCCTGACCCAGGAGAACTGCCGCAAGGTGACCCGTTCAGTGGAAGACGCTGAAATCAAAACCAATGTCCTGAAGCAGAACTCTGCCTTGCTGGAGGTACGAGGGTGTGGAGGGGTCCCAAGCTAGTGAGAAATTTGGGTGGAGTCTCGGGATGGGGTTTGGAGGAGCTATGGTGGACAAGGACAGGGGTGTAGAGTCTCCAGAGCCTACAGTGAACTAAGGAGGGTTTGGGACCTGGCTGAAGGGGTTGGCTATCAGAGAGGGGAGGAGCCCACGGGAGGAGCCAAAAAGGCTGCTAGGTGGGACCAGGGTGGAGCCTGGGGAAGCTTAGTAGTGCAAGGGTGTAGCCTTAAACTGTTGGGTAGGTCGGGTCTAGAATGAAGACTTGCTAGCTCACTTTCAAAAAAAAAAAAAAAAAAAACCGCGGAGAAAGCTTGTCGCGGTCCCTAAGAGGCAGGGGCTGATTTTTGGCAGAGCAGGAGAAGGGAGTGGTAGGTTGCCTGCAGCTGTAGAAACAGCTAGCAGAGTTTAGGGTAAATGTTATCTCTCCTAAAGACAAACGGGAGTTCAGTTAGACTGCAAGCGTACTTCTGAACTATCCTCTCTCTACACTACTTTGTAGTCTCGGGGATCCCTGGGGTGCAGTTAGCTGCAGGTGTTAAGGTGCCGAACACCTTGATTCGTTGTCCTCCCTTGCCCAGGAGAAGCTAAGATACCTCCAGCAGCAACTGCAGGATGAGACGCCCGGAGACAGGAGGCCGAGCTGCAGGAGCTGGAGCAAAAGCTGGAGACTGGCCTTTCCCGGCATGGCTTGAGCCCTGCCACTCCCATTCAGGGGTGCTCCGGTCCTCCTGGCAGCCCTGAGGAACCCCCACGGCCGCGAGGCCTGTCCTCCAGTGGCTGGGGCATGGCAATCCGCTCAGGGGAGGGACCCTCGCTGAGCGAGCAGGAGTTGCAGAAGGTCTCCACCGGCTTGGAAGAGCTGAGGTGGGTGGGGACTGGAGGAGGTGGGTGGATCAGGTTGTAGGTGGAACAAAGGGCGGGAGCTTGGAGGCTGGGTAGGCGGGACAGAGTGGATGCTAGAGGGGTTGTGGTGGGTGAGAATTGGAAAAGCTGGATGTGGGAGGGGCTTAGGGGAGCTAAGCGTGTGGGCGGAGAAGCAGAACCTAGATGAGGATTGGGTGATAGCATAGGTGGTACCGGGCTAGCCTCGTACACACAAGAAAAGGAAGGGGGGGCGGGTCAGAGTGATGCATACCTTTAACTCTAGTACTGGGAGACAGAGGCTGAAGGATCTTTGTGAGTCCGATGCCAGCCTAGTCTACATAGAGAGTGCCAGCACAACCTGGACTACAATAGACAAGAGTGTCTTTTTTGTTTCTCTGTGTAGCCCTGGCTGTCCTGTAACTCACTCTGTAGATCAGGCTGGCCCTCAAACTCACAGAGATCTGCCTGCCACTGCCTCCCAAGTGCTGGGATTAAAGGTGCGCACCACCACCACCCAGCAACAGACCCTGTCTTAAAATCAAAGCAAAACAAAAAGGAAATAAACGAGAAAAGAAAATAATTTGGTTATCTATTTGGGGCAAGGTCGACAAGGGACATGCTTGATAACTCTATAATCAACCCTTTCTTCCCTTCTGATCCTGGCAGGAGGGAAGTGTCCTCACTGGCAGCCCGGTGGCATCAAGAGGAAGGGGCGGTGCAGGAGGCCCTGAGGTTGCTGGGAGGCCTGGGCGGCCGTCTGGATGGCTTCCTGGGCCAGTGGGAGAGGGCACAGCGGGAACAAGCACAGTCCGCACGGGGCTTGCAGGAGCTGCGAGGACGAGCAGATGAGTTGTGCACTATGTAAGGGCTCAGCAGGTGCTGCGGGGATGTGGGCTCCATAGGAAAGAGGAAGCAACCGGAGGGTGGATCCTTGAGGGAAAAAAAACGCTTGAGCTGGGGCTAAGAGACTTAGATTCCCCAGTGAGAGGCTGGTGGGGTGGCTCATAGCCTCCAGCCTGCTATGGGTTAAGGGCATGGCTTTGAAGTTGAGTCCCTGCTTGAGAGCCACCAGTAAGGAATGAGAGCGTAGCTCAGCTAGCCCATTTGCCTGGCTTCTATCCCCAGTGGAGATGGACTGACCCATCAGAACCAGGCCTGGCAGGTATATAGTATTGAAAGGTGGACTTTTGGGTGCTGGGATAATACTGGCTATTGCAAGTTATCCACACTGGTTGCTCTCCTACCTCAGGGTGGAGAGGTCAGCCGTGTCTGTCGCTTCACTGAGGAGCGAACTGGAGGCGCTGGGCCCAGTAAAACCCATTCTGGAGGAGCTGGGACGGCAACTTCAGAACTCCCGAAGGGGAGCTGACCATGTCTTGAACTTGGATCGGTCTGCCCAAGGCCCCTGTGCCCGCTGTGCCAGGTATGGGAGGGGCACCGCCTGCACTGTGGCTCACACTTAGGATCGATCCCACATTGTCCTTGTGAGAGACAGATTCCTGTGGGTTGCAGAATGAGAGCCCAGTTGCATTGTGGGAACAACTTTTCTACCCTTTCCACATGGTAAAAATTGCCTTCTTGTGGAGGGCCAAGATTAGAGGCACTGGTATTTGAGACTTGGTGCATTTCCAGCACACTGTGGGAAGGCTGGGGTGTCATGAGGCTGGGTTCTCGGCAACATAACACCAGGGGCACAGAGGGCAGCTCAGTTAGTAAAGTGTGTGCCTTGCAGACAGACGGGGATCCCTGTACTGGTCACTCTAGCTGAATCTAGGAACTCCTGTCCTAAAAAAGTAAGACTCTGTCTTACAAATGAGGTAGAGAGATGGAGAGTAGTTAAAGTAGTCAAGAGTGCTGGCTGCTCACCCAGAGGTCCTGGGTTCAATGGTGGCTCACAAACATCTAATTGTAGTCCCATGGGATCCAGTGACCTCTTCTGGTATGCAGTCCTACATGCAGATAAGACAACCACATACATAAGGAAAGAAATCTGAAAAAAAAAAAAAAAAAAAAGTAGGGTTGGACATGCTTGTTCTCATGCCTCTAATCCCCGAGCTAGGAGGTACAGGCAGCCTGGTCTACATAACAAATTCCAGGCCTGCCAGGGCTACTTAGATAGATCCTGGTTTGTTTGTTTGTTTGTTTTTTAAAAGGAAAGGAAACAGAAAAGGGTCAGAAAGGTTGCTCAGTGGATAAAGGTGTTCTGACAGCCGGACAGACTTATAACCTCTGTACCCCACTGTGGGAGGACAGAGAATCCTCAATAGTTGTCCTTCAGCCTCCATGCTTACATGCCCACATTCTCTCACACTCACACAATAATCAAAAATAAAGTGGAGGGGGCTGGAGAGACGGCTCGGCGGTTAAGAGTGCTGGCTGCTCTTGCAGAGGTCACAAGTCCCAGTCCCAGCTCCCACATATGATGGCTCACAACTGCCTGTAATTCCAGTTCCAGGAGATCCAATACCTTCTTTAGGCCTCCGTCGGCATCCTTCTGTACACAGGTGGCATTCCATCACACATACACAAAGATAAAATAAATCTTAATAGAAAAGCAAGAGGCTGGAGAGATGGCTCAGGTGGTTAAGAACCCACACTACACTTTCAGAGGACTCGAGTTCGATTCCCAGGACCCATATCAGGTGACTCACAGTCATTTATAACTCCAGTGCTGACTGGGCTCTGCACGCATGTGCACATACCCACATATCTACACACGCATATATGCATAGATTAAAATAGAGTAAAATAGACTAGAGAGATGCCTCGGAGGTTAAGAGCACCGGCTGCTCTTCCAGAGGTCCTGAGTTCAATTCCCAGGCAGCCACCACAGAGTGGTTCAATAACCATCTTTAATGAGATCTGGTGCCCTCTTCTGGCCTGAAGGTGTACATGCAGGCAGAACACTGTATACATAATAAATAGGTAAATCTTAAAAAATAAACATATTATCAACCTTGATCTCCACACACATATACACACAAGGAAAGTGAGAGCTGGATGTGTTGTGGGAAGAACAGGAAGTGGGTTTCCAGTACAACATAGGGTCAGGTTTAACTCATATGCTGCCGGTAGTCCCTGGTAGGTAGGATGGTTTCATGAGGTACCTAAAGAAACAGGGCCAGGCCTCGTGGTTTGTTTACACCTTTAATCCCAGCAGTTGGGAGGCAGAGGCAGGGCATCTCTGTGACTTCCACTTCAGACTGGTCTACATATGAGTTCCAGGATATCTAGGGCTATGTAGAGAGACCCTGCCTCAACAAACAAAAAAATAAAAAACAGCTAGATGGAGCTAATCCAGGGCCTCATCCATCTGGTGACCATCCTTTACAGCCAGGGGCAGCAGTTATCCACGGAGTCCCTACAGCAGCTGCTGGAACGTGCGCTGACCCCGCTGGTGGATGAAGTGAAGCAGAAGGGTCTGGCTCCTGCCTGCCCCAGTTGCCAGAGGCTACACAAGAAGATTCTGGTACCAGGGACCATGGGTTGCCATGACCCATGTTACTTTTGTGTTTTGCAGAGTTTGGGGAGCCTGTGGCAGGAAGGGGAGGCTTGTATGGGAACAGCAGGCCTTGCCTCTGTTGCAGGCAAGACAAAGAGCTTCAGTTGTAGCTCAGTCGCTTGGTAACCTGCAGTGACACTTTGGTCC
The DNA here is from genome assembly GCA_021653895.1 of Mastomys natalensis. Lineage (NCBI taxonomy): Eukaryota > Metazoa > Chordata > Mammalia > Rodentia > Muridae > Mastomys > Mastomys natalensis. The sequence continues at coordinate 913,211 of JAJTUV010000673.1, forward strand.
AAAGCACAATAAGACACTGAGTCTAGGATATCACAGGACATTATGGGGCAGATTCTACTCTATGGCTCATGGAGCCTGATTTTCTGTAGCCCTTCAGGGAAATCATTGGACTTACAGGGACCCTTGATGCTAGCTAGACTGGGGACCCACTGGCACAAGCCACAGTCCTGTGGTGATTAGGACTTCAGGTCTGATACACTGTGGGACATACAGAGCCAGTGCATGATCTTGGTCTATGGAATGATGGGATCTAAAGTATATTGAGCAGCCCAGGAATACATGGGAGGTCATGGCTTGGTGTATTGGGGGATATGGAGGCTAGTGGATGATGGGATATGAACTGTAGCGAGCTGCAGCCCCGCTAGTATAGAAAGCCATGGGGCCTGGTGAATTGTGGGATTTAGAATATTTTAACACTAGGGACCAAAAAAAACCAAACCAAAACAAAACAAAAACCACTAGGGACCATTCTCCTGACAGATGCTGGCATCACAGATGCAGGGTCTTGAGAATTATGGGATGTAGAAGGGCACCACAGGATGCTGGGATACACACAATATAGAAAAAGTCAGAGGCGTTAAGGGGACAGCACTTCAGATGTGATTCAGTTTGCTGGGACACAGGCCAGTGCATTAGGGACATTCACAGGCGTCTCGCCAGATGCAATTGGGGAGAGTGATGAATTGCAAGATTCCCCAGAGTAATTCCCAAACTCAAGGCCTGATGGGTTACTTTGGGTGGTATGCGGGCTCCGTGGGACCCTGCCCCTTGCCCTCCGCGACCCAGCCCCCCTCCACCCCCAGCCCAGTCCAGTAAGCCCAGCGGCGCCTACACTCCTCTCCCCAGGAGCTGGAGCGCCAGGCCTTGGCCAAACACGTCAGGGCAGAGGCCCTGAGCTCCACCCTTCGGCTGGCCCAAGACGAGGCCGTTCGGGCCAAGAACCTACTGCTGACGGACAAGATGAAGCCGGAGTGAGGACGGAGGCAGAGGGCATGGGAGGAGGGTGAGGTCTCTGGATGGGGCCTGGCTCCTCCTCCTGCCTCTCACCCAATCTATCCGGGCTGGGCACCCCCACAGTGCTGAGCCCCAGCTGACTGTCATTGCAGGGAGAAGGTGGCCACTTTGGACTATATGCATTTGAAGATGTGCTCCCTCCACGACCAACTCAGCCACCTGCCACTTGAGGGGTCCACAGGGGCAATGGGGGGAGGAAGCACTGGAGGGGCTCCCCCTAAACGTGGGGGCCCAGGCTCTGAACAATAAATGGCCTCTCATGCTGGCATGAATTCTGACTCTTGAGTTGGCATTAAAAAGTATAGTCATCAGGTGTGGATGCTGAAACAAGAGGATGCCCATGGGATCTGGGATAGCCTGGGCTAGGCAGTGACACTCTGTCCTAAAAGCAAAATAGGAAAGGGATACGGCTCACACTGTAGAATACTTGCTGAGCTGACTTGAAGATCTGGGCTGATTATTCCCACCACCCAGGATGCAGGTGCACACCTGTCAACACCAGACTTGAGTACACAGAAAAGCCAAGCTAGCCTGTGCTTCATTAAGCCCTGCCTCAGAAGAGCAAAGGGCTGGAGAGATGGTTCAGTGGTTAAGAGCACTTACTGCTCTTGCGAAGGACCCAGGTTCATTTCCACCACCCGTGTGGCTGCTCACAATTATCTAACTCCAGTTACAGGGGATCCGATGCCCTCTGCTGGCACTGCATGTATACTGCACATAGCGTACACAAAACACTGAGCCACATAAAATAAAAATAAAATAAAATATAAACTTTAAATGGAGAGAAAAGGAAGAGGGGAACAAGAAGAGCAAAGAGGAGGGAGGAGGAGCAGAGGAGGAAGAGACCATGTTCCTGAAGCTGTGTGACAGAGGGTCCTAGAAGAGTCCTTCACCCCATTTTGCAGATGAGGCTGGTAAAATGATGACCCACAAATTCTCAGAGGCATTTAATTAAGAGTAAAGCCCTGTTGCTGGATTCGGTTTTGGTTTTCTTTGTTTTGGGACTGGGTCTCATTACGTAGCTCTAGTTGTCCTGGAACTCACTGTATGAGGCCAGACGAGGCTGGCCTTGAACTCACACAGCTCTCCCTGCCTCTGCCTCCCAAGGGCTGAAATTAAAGGAACGATCCCCCAACATCTCCACACACATGCACACTTTGAGATTGGACCTTGCTATGTAGTTCAGGCTAGCCTGGAACTCGGCACCCTCCTACCTCTGAGCTGGTTTTCTTTTTTTTTTTTTTTTTTTTTTTTTTTGTTTTTTTCGAGACAGGGTTTCTCTGTGTAGTCCGGGCTGTCCTGGAACTCGCTCGGTAGACCAGGCTGGCCTCGAACTCAGAAATCCGCCTGCCTCTGCCTCCCAAGTGCTGGGATTAAAGGCGTGCGCCACCAACGCCCGGCTGAGCTGGTTTTCAATAGCGGGATACAGTGGTACCCAATCACCCCAGCATCTGGAGGCAGACACAGGAAGTCAAGAGTGTGGCTACATAGGAAGCTCCAGAGCGGCCTGCCTGAACCACAGGACACCCGGCCTCAATCCTTTCTCCTCCAGGAAAGAACTGCTGTCCAGACCTCAGTTTAGAGATGGTCTGATGGACCTTTGGTGTTGGGTGACAGGGACAGGGCTCCTGAGTGTGAGCAGCTGGTTGGTCTGGCCTGGCCGGGAGTTTGGGATGGAGTCTGCTTAGGTGGTGGTGTGGACTGTCGTTAAGGTGAGGACAACTGGGAAGCCAAGCTGGAGTGAGAGGGGTGCCCCCCCACTCCACCCATGCACACAGAAGAGCACAGTGGATACTGCACCCAACTCACATCTTTATTACCAGGTGGGTGTGGGAATACCCAATACCCCTGTCTGCGGTAGTCAAGCCCTGGGAACAATGCTCTCTTTCCTGAGGGAGACCAGCTCCCTGCTGAGAGGTTCACAAGTTGGTGGAGGGTGTAGGGATATAGGGGTCCACAGTCTTACAGGAGAGAAAGCCATATCTATAACCTGAATTCTCCCCAAGGCCCTTGAACTGGCGCTTGAAATGCTGTCCAACCTGGAACAGGGAGGCTACCTCCAACAGGGCATTTTCAATGTGCTGCCCCAGCCGATGCGAGTCCTGCAGAGAAGCAGATGAGGAGCTAGGGGAGGCCTGGGAGACAGGTCTGAGGGAGGAGGCCAGATCAGGGACCCCTGGGGTCTGAAGGGCTCAATCCCAGAATTTAGAGAGAGATGAGGAAAGCACTCAAGTTCCTCTTACTGTTTCTGTGCTTGATTTCCTGCTGGAGATGTGGAAGGTGATTGCATCTTCCCCCACGAAGATGTAAGAGATGCCGTACCCATGGTCGCTGGCCTGGCGCAGGAGAGTAAAGCCAATAGCTCAGCCCATCCTTCACACTGGAAGGGCAGGAGTCCTCCCCCACCCACCCTGGCTGCTCAGAGGCTGGACCCAGTCCAGTCCACTCACAGGCCCAAAGCCACCTCCAGAAGAAACATAATCCGGGTAATTGTGGACATCAAACAGGTGTGTCTGCTGCACCGGGACCTGGCTGGTGGACAGCAGCCACTGCTGCGACTGGACCTGAGGGTGGCAGGTGGTCACATGAGCAGAGAGGAATTCCTTCCTCCACCGCAAGCCCGACCTCTTCCTATGCCAATTCCCCCCAAATCGGTGGCTTTCCTCTGACCACACCCCTTCCCGACTAAACCACACCCCTTTCTCCCTGATTCCCCCTTTTCTACTCTGCTCTTCCTCCCCACTTTCTTCCTTTTTTTTTTTTTCCTAGACAAGGTCTCACTATGTAACTCTGGCTGTCCTGGAACTCTCTGTAGACCAGGCTGGCCTTAAACTCAGAGATCTGCCTGCCTCTGCCTCCCAAGGGCTGGGATTAAAGTCATGGACCACCACCACCCAGTCCTTCCTTTCTTTATGGTGCTGTGGATTGACTCCAGGACCTGTAGCATGCCAGGCAGGGGCTCTCCCACTGAACCAAACCCTTAGCCCTTCAGTGGGGCATTCTGGACTGATGCTCTACTGCTGAATCCCATTCTCCCCTCAGCACCCCCAGCCCCCAGCTTGGCTGTCTCTACACCCTCTTACACTCGATTCTTCCAACCATCACCCTCCTTCCTCCTGCCATTCCTTCTCCTTCTAACCATATTCCTGACCTGGGTCAGGAAGGGCGACTGCATATGGAGGAGCCGGGACATGATGTATAATGCGAAGAGATGACGGTCGATCCCTTGTCCACTCATCGCTGCCTTCAGTAGAGCCTGGTGTTTGTCCACGGCCACCCGGAACAGGGCAAGGCACTGTTGGTCCTGGGTCCCCCAGGGCAGTCAAAGGTCATGGAAAGACAGGAGGTGGGTTAACTTTGAGGGCCCGGATTATATCTGGTCTTGAGCTACTTCCAAGATGCCTGCAAGGTGGCAATATCTACCCTACTTTGCAGAGGGGACATGGGTTCAGAGTGGAAGCAACTTGTCTAGGGTCACACAGCTAGGTATGATATGTGCCTGATGTTAGGACCTTTAGGTCCTAGTCAGCCATAGCCTCTCCCAGGTGAGGGAGATGGGTTTGCGAACAGGGAGGTGGGGGAGGTGTTTAGAACAGAGGTTTGACGTTGACAGAGGTCATGGCCACACAGTGTCACAGTGGCTGAGGCAGTGAGAGCGACAGAGTTGAAACAGTGTTCTCCGCAAAGTGTTCCCCAGTGCTGTGTGTCACCCCATGAACGCCTGGAACACCCTCTCCTAGTCTATCGACAGTCCCTCATTTTGAATCCCCATGGTCAGAGCTGGTTGGTCCCCTGCTGTGGAAACCCCTCCCAGATCCTGGCCACAGGTATTGGCAATCACGATCATAGGCGATGGAGACCTCCATGAGGCCAGGCCGACACTCACTGTCTTCTCCTTGTCATCCATGGCTCTCACAAACTGGCAGGCCTCTCTGGTGCAAGATCTCACCGTCTCTGTCCTGCCTTCCAGGAAGAGTCGAGTCATGGCTGACTCATAAGTCAGGCAGAATTGACCCCTGTCCTGGGGACAGGAAAAGAGGAACCTGTGAGCTAGCCTTGGGATGTCTTTGTAGTCCTGACGCACCCTTGTCCTGATCTCCAACCAACCTCATTCTGCTTAAGCTATGGAGAGGAAATCAAGATGACAAACCCACAACACAACAGACTCACAAGATGGCTGACCCACACAGGATGAATGACACAGAATAAGATGGCTGATTCACAAGATGGTCAACCTATGTTAAGATGACTGACCTACCAGGCTTTTTTGTCCATGCCTTTAGTCCTAGCACTTGGAAGGTAGAGGCAGGTGGATCTCTTGTGAGTTTGAGGCCAGCCTGGGATACACAGTGAGACCCTGCACACCCCCACAGACCCCTTGTGTCCCCTAAAGGCTGATCTAAAACACAAGCTGTAACCCATAAAATGGATGAGCAGATGACCCACAATGTTGAAAGACAAAGGACCCCAAGGAGGTGGCTGGAGAGGCAGGCGCTTGGAGGCTCTGAGGGACAGGCTCTGACCCGGAAGTGGGCCAGCTGCAGGATCAGCTGGATGAAACTGTCTGAAGAGACATGACAACGTTTGATGAAACTCTTGCCGAAGTGGGAAAAGGGGAAGACGTGGCAGTCGATATTGTCAGACAAGGTCTTGGCTCCCCTCAGGGCCAGAGAGATGGACGAATGGATCTGCCAGAGAAGGAGGTGGGAGAAATGATGTGTCACCACACAGGGCAGAGGCAGAGCTTAGGGAAGATGGGGATGCGGTTAGGTGGGGTGGGGAAGGAGGGTAAGATGGTGTGCAAGGACGGCAGGGAGGGAGTGGGGTTCCACTCAGATGGAGGCAAGGACTGAGATGCAAGTGAGCTTGAAGAGGACTGACGGGACCAAGCACGAAGCTGGGCAGGGCTACGGTTGTTGGGACAGGTCCGCCTGAGAGACAAGGTGCAGGGAATGGAGGTGAGTAAGACGTGGGGAGACGTGTTGGGGAGACTGTGAGACTCTAGGCAGTGGGTTTGTTTGTGGGATATCAAAGTTGGCACAGGGAGGGGGGATGAATTCAGGGTGAAGGTGAGGGACTTCCTCACCTGCTCTGGCAGGTCCCACTGCAGGCGCTGGGGCTGTGGCAGGGTAGGGTCAGGGTGCCCCTTACAGTGGCCATCTGCGGCATACCCCAGCTGGAAGCACTCTGTGGCCAGGGTGAACTGTAGACAAAGGTGCCCTTTACTTCCCCTTCTGGACTGAAGCCTCTATGGAGACAGCTGCAACAGGGCCCAGTGCACTGAGTGCAGGCCCCCAGAACCCAATGTTGCAGGGCGTTTTAGGTCCCCACTGTGCAGGCACCTTCTGCTTTGCCTTCTGGCCTCATACCCATTTTGGTTTCATTTTGAAACAGGGGCTGATGTAGCCCAGGCTAGCCTAGAATTTACTGTGTAGTTAATGATGACTCCGAGCTTCTGATCTTCCCGCCTCCACCGCCTGCGTGCTGGGACGGCCAGGCAGCAGCGCCTCAGCCATCTTACATGCTGCTGGGGATGGAACCCAGGACATAGAAAGTTCACTAGTTGAACCCAAAGCCAGCTTTGTTTCCTTTTGCAACAGACTGGCCTATAGCCCAGGCTAGCCTCAAACTAAAAGCCTCCTGCTTCCCAAGTATTTGGATTACAGATGTCTGCTACAGTGTTCTGTGTGTGTGTCTGTGAGCACGTGTATGTGTATGAGTGTGCATGTGTGCTATATCGTGTGAGAGAGAGTGTGTGTGTCTGTCTTTGCATGTGCATGGGTGGGGGGTGCAACAGGCTCTAGGTTCACTGTCACGGTGCCTTCTTTCTGTGTGACCCTCATTTCCTTTCTCTGAGCCTCAGTGACTCACCCACCCCAGGCAGGTCAGTGACGCAGCCACCCCAGGCAGGTCAGTGACACACACATTTTATGGAGGTCATCATGGCAAGCCCCATTCTTTGCTGGGCCCTCTTCTGTCTCAGAGTGTGTACGTCTCTATTCTAAGGTCCTTCAGGGTTAGTCTGTGGACAGAGTACCTTAGAAACGCACCTCCCACAAGTGTCCTGAGACAGGGCAGTCGGCCCAGGAGTGCTCCACACTGAGGCCCAGCTTCCCATTGGAGAAGACGATGAGGGTGAAGGATTTGTCAAACCAACTGCAGAAAGTGACCGGAGAGTAGGGAGGACGACGTGAGCACCCATGGGACTTTTGGTGTGGGGAGTATGCTTCAGGGTGAGGAGGGGGCAGGGGAGTCAGTGGAGATGCCAGCCCAAGGGGCCTCTGGGAGTATTGCCAATCCCAAAGGTGATTTCAGTCTCCACATGGGCGTCAGATTTAGAGAATTGCTTTTTCGTTTTATTTTTCTAGGAAGTCAGCTCTGGAGGTACTAGGAAGAGACCCTCAATCTTGGGTCTGTTGTTACAGCTACATAATCCTCCATCGTGGGACCACACTCACCTAACTGACTACAGTTCAGTGAAGAACTTTATCATGAGCAGTAACTAGCAATAACTTAGAAGTCCAAAGGTAGAGCATCAGTCATGTTTACTAACCTATGCTATGCTCAGGCTATAGAACACTAACTAACCTATGCTATGCTCAGGCTATAGAACACTAACTAACCTATGCTATGCTCAGGCTATAGAACACTAACTAACCTATGCTATGCTCAGGCTATAGAACACTAACTAACCTATGCTATATGACTCAGCTATAGAACACTAACTAACCTATGCTATGCTCAGGCTATAGAACACTAACTAACCTATGCTATGCTCAGGCTATAGAACACTAACTAACCTATGCTATGCTCAGGCTATAGAACACTAACTAACCTATGCTATGCTCAGGCTATAGAACACTAACTAACCTATGCTATGCTCAGGCTATAGAACTAACTCTATAGCTAGCTTAGAAACTGAATGAGATACATCAGGTATAGTTTACTGAGGCTATGACGTATCTCAGGTAGAGCACTCATTAGTTCTAACTTCTATGCTGGGTAAGATAACTAACCTGGCTATGCTAGGTGATCTGGTTCTCTGGAGACCTACTCTAGTAGGGTCTTATTTTAGACTGAGTACTGTCTGTCTTGGTAGATTGCATAAGATTGTAAGTAGGACCCTGGGTCTAGATACTGAGGTGTGGGGGTCTGGTTGTCTCCTGTGGAGAAGCCCTAGGTCTCCATAAGACTGTGGGTGGTATTGTAGGAGGGTAGACTCACCGGTCCTGGCCTCGGCCAGCCAGCAGAGTGTGGGCATAGGCATCCAGGGAAGCTGCGGGGTCCTCTCTGGTCAGTCCCGCAGGCTCAGAATCGAGGGACACGAAGAAGGCAGCCCCTTCACAGCTCCAGGGCAGTGGCTGCATGGGTCTTCACCGACTCCCGCACCTGGGCCACATACTCTGTCCAAGTGGGATGGGCCTGAGCCCAGCTGGCCCTCTACTGCCAGCCTGTTCCTGGAGCCAGCCTGGCCCTGGCAACCACAGTTGCTGTTCCTCACTGGGAGCAGCAGTCAAAGCAGGTATGCTCCTCAGGGACAGGCTGGGGGAGGGGTCATCCAGGATGTCCTGGAACTGCTGTTTCCAGGGCCGTGGGACAGCAGGCCATTGGAAGAGTGGTCCTACACGGAAGAATCTGCCTCGGGGAAGACAGCCCATGTCGGCTGTCTGGAGGTGACGAAGGTAGTCTGAGAGTATGGAGGGACATGAAGGTGGGAAGAGGTACATTGTAAGAACCACCCACTTACTACTCATGTCCTGCCCCTTCGACTATGTTTTTATTATTTTGACAGTTGTGTAGTACTCCCTAGCCTGAGAAAAGCCAGGGTAGTTTCAATTTTGATATATATATGTATCAGACCATGACTTTGAATTCTTGTTCCTCGTGCCTCCACCTTCCCAGTGCTGGGTGACAGGTGTAAGCCACCACGCCTCATTTATAACAGAGGGCCTCCTGCATGTTAGGCGAGAATTCTGCTCAGGGATGGAGAGGTAAGTAACTCAATGGGCCCTGAGGACCCAGACGGCTGCTCAGAACCATCTGTAACTCCAGTCCCAGATCTGATGCCCTCTCCTTGTCTCGACAGGTACTGCGTGCACGTGGTGCACAGACATACATGCATGCACAGTGCTCAGACACAGACAATAAAATATAGTTAAAGGAAAAGAGGTCCAGGGCTGGAGAGATGGATCAGCGGTTAACAGCACCATGGCTCCAGCGGAGGATCTGGGTTCAATTTCCAGTACCCACACGGCATCTCCAACCAGCTCTAATCTAACTCCAGTTCCAAGGAATCAGTCCTCCACAGGCACCAGACACACAGGCGGTGCACATAAATACATGCATACACATAGAATAAAATAAACAAACTAAAATTAAGAAGAAGAGGAGTTGGAGGAAGAAGTGGAAGAGGAGGAAAAGGAGGAAGAAGAAGAGGAGGAGGAGGAGGGAGGAGGAGGAGGAGGAGGAGGAGGAGGAGGAGGAGGAGGAGGACACCGCCAGGAGATAGTGGCTCACGACTTTATTCCCAGCATTCAAGAGGGAGAGGCAGGCAGACCTCTGAATTCCAGGTTAGTCTGGAGCACACAGTGAGTTTCCGGACAGCCAGGGGACTGCACAGAGAAACCCTGTCTTGAAAACAACCACCACATCCCACCCCCCAAGAAACCCCAAACAAACAAACAAACAAACAAAAAGCTGAAGAGAGAAGGAGATGAGGACATGGGAAGGATTATAGGAAGGAACCTGAGGAGGGAAATAATGTAATTTTTTTGTTTTTAAAAACTGTAAAAATTGGGCTGGAGAGATGGCTCAGTTATTAGAAGCACTGACTGCTCTTCCAGAGGACCTGAGTTCAATTCCCGGCAACCACATGATGGCTCACAGCCAAGGGATCCGATGCCCTCTTCTGGTGTGTCTGAAGACAGCTACAGTGTACTCAGATAAATGAGAGACCTCCTGGCTTGCTCTACCTTAAGCTATCTTTAATTTTACACCACCTCAGGTCCCAATGTTACTCCATTTCACTGTTGAAGAAGCTAAGGCTCAGAGGGGAAAATGATTTCCTGAGGCCACATAGGAAGCATTACAATCAAGAGAGAGTCCTACTGGCTAGAGTCCTGCTCTTAGCCTCTGCCCCATTGCAGGAAGGGACAAGGACTGAGTAGGGGGTTGTTCTCACCTTTTTCCACCCCTGGAATCCGTGTAGTGTTGAACATCCTCTCGTACTGGGCAGAACATAAGGGTCGCATCCCCATCAGCAAGGTCTGCAGGAGGCCAAGGGCTCCTGAGCCAGGCTTGGCCCTCTGTGGTTCCCTGCACCTCCATCCCCAACCCATAGGGTCTGCCTTACCGGTGGGATCTCCTGCCGGTTCAGAAGGGAGCGATACAGGAGAATAGAATGCACAGCACTGCCGCACGGGCTGCCTGCAGCGGTGTGGGGGTGACATACAGAAAATCCTGCTTGGTGGCAAAGGGAGGAACACAAAATACATTGAGGACATGCTTGTCCCTGATGGGGGTCCCAGACAGCGCTCTGCACTTATGTCATGGGTCACCAAGGCCCCGCGGCCCCTGCCACCCGCTGCTGCCTCTCCTCCCTCACCATCATGTAGTACGTGCTATTAATCAGCGAGCCTCGAGAACGCAGGTACACAAACTCTTCCCACCAGTCGCTGACCTGGGAGGAGAATCGGAGATGCTCAGCTGGGGTGGCTGAGACCCTGAGGGAGAGGGATGGTGTGACCAGGGAGCCCACAGACTTTCCTGTGTCACATGGGTAGAAAGGATCTTGGGGGAGAAATTGATTATGGTTAACAACCAGCAATGACCTATAAGTCCGCGGATGAAGGATTAGTTCGTTAAAACCTGCTACTCACGGCCGGGCGGTGGTGGCGCACGCCTTTAATCCCAGCACCTGGGAGACAGAGGCAGGCGGATTTCTGAGTTCCAGGCCAGCCTGGTCTACAGAGTGAGTTCCAGGACAGCCAGAGCTATATAGAGAAACCCTGTCTCAAAAAGCAAAAAAAAAAAAAAAACAAAACCAAAAACCAAAAAAACCCCACAAACCTGCTACCCGTAAGTTATGGAATATTATGTGACCATTAACTAGAGTAAAGGCACTGGGAGATAGCTCAGTCAGCAAGTGCTTGCTTGCCATGCAAGCATAAGAACCTCAGTCAGATCTTCAGAAAAGCCAGGTGTTGTGGTTCACACTTAAAATCTCATTGCTGGGGAGGGAGAGACAGAATAGCTGGGGCCTGCTGGCCAGTCAGACACCCTAGCCCAGTCAGCAGACCCCACAGCCCAGTGAGGAGACCCTGTTTCAAGAAACAAGACGGAGCTGGGGATATGGCTCAGGAGTTAAAAGCACTGTGCTGCTCTTGTAGAGGACCTGGGTTGGTTCCAACACCCACATGGCAGCTTACAACTGCATATAACTCCAGCCACAGGGGATTGGATCCTCTACCCTTTCCTGGCTTCCATGGGTAATGCATGTATGTAACACATCCACACATACAAACATGCAAACACCCATACACATAAAGTAAAAACAAACAAAAATTTTCAAACAAACAAAACAACTGTATAGAATGGCAGCTGAGGTGAACCTCTGGACTGCACACTCATGCAGACACATATTTGTGTATGTGTACATTCAAACATGTATGCACACCTGCACACACACTCACAGACACACATGCACACAAGAGTAAGGTACACATTTATCCACACAATGAGCATCACACACACGTTTTGAGGGTTCTGGATAGCTCTTACTTGGTAGAGCGCTTTCCTACCACATAGTGGGTATGGTGCTGCCTCCAACTGGGCCACACCCAAGTCCTCTTGTATATACTTTAAAAAAATTAAGATTTATTTATGTGCTTGGGTGTTTTCCATGCATAAGTGTCTGTGTGCCAATAGCACCCTGAGACCAGAAGAAGGCATCAGACCCTTTACAACTGGAGTTCCAGAGGTTTCTGAACCACCATGTGGGTACTGGGAATCGATCCCCTGTAAAGCTGATAAGTGCTCTTAATGGTTGAGCCATCTTTCTAGTAAAGCATGAAGGGATAAAAGTAGACCACTAAGGTCTAGCTTTCTCCATCCCTTCAGGCACTTAACACTAACTGCTGACACGACTAACCCCCCCCCCCCGCGCCACCCCAGACCCTCTTTTCTCCTGCCTCTGTCTCCCTAATGTCGAGATTAAAAGCATGTGACTGCAGCCCAGGCAAGCCCAGTGCTTGGATTAACTCAAGTGTCTGCTAGCTGTTCTCCTCAGCTTCCTCTCCAACCTCCAGTCTCCAGGCCTTCCTACACACCTGTCCTGTTCTAAATCTTTCCAGCTCCTAGTACATTCCTGAGAAAAACTATCACTGTAGGCTTCCCATCCTTGCCCGCCAGTGCTCTGACCGAAGCGAAGCCCCTGTCCATACTCGTTTACATTTGCCTCTTCCACTTCTCCTGAGTCCTGCTAAGAACTGGACGGTCTGGACAGTTTGGTTTGCTGTCGGGCTCTCTGCCCACCTCTGAGATATTTATAGCTCCATCTTTCTTCCTCACCACCTCTCAGATGCCCGTTGCCTGTCACCCTCTCCAGTTTCCTACATTAGCCAAGGCTGGCATTCCTGATTTGTGTGACTCATTTTGTGCCTCAGTTTCCCAAGGAGCTCAACTCAAAGTGCGGCCACGGGCCTACCTCCCAAATTAGCTAACCACCTATGTAGGAAACCATCCGGGAGCTGGAAATGGTGAACAGATTCATATTGGAATTCTGGTCTAAGACAAGTAAGTGGGACTCAAACTCAGATAGAGGATCCTGAAGTAATTCTAATTTGGTGGACTACAGAGAGGGGCTGAGCACGGAGGCGGGCTACTTACTGAAATTCCATTATCCAGCAAATCACAAGCAGGGTTGGGGCAGGCCAATCACTTGGATAGGCCAATCGTGGCAGGGGCATGGTTAGGGCGGGCCAATCACCACAGGGTGGGTGGGCCAATCACTGCAGGGCCGGACTGGGACCCGAACTCACGTAATTGGACGCACACCAGGACTTGAGTTGCAAATAGAGCTGTAGCCGTGGTGCCTGCAACCTCAGGAAGTCGTTTGCCAGCGCCGTAGCATGGTCGAAAGCGTTGTCTCCGAGCACAGGACGTACAGACTCCAGGTACTACAGGCAAACGAGGACCGGAGCGTCAGGGCCCTGCTGCCTGTCCGTGACTGGCCCACCCCAGGACACGCCCACCTTGCGCACGGTCTCCTGCGCCATGGGCACTGGCTGCCTCGGAGCGCACGCTGGAAGCTGAAGAGCCTCGGGTGCCTCCCGGAGAAGATTCTGACCAATGCCTGCAGGATAGAGGAGAGGACCCAGTTGGGGCAAGGAGGAGGGAGGACAAAGATGATGTAGGGAGAGTGAGTAAGGAAATAAAGGGGGAAGGATGGAGGAGAGATGATGGAGCAGAGAGGGAGAATGGAGCTGATGGAGAGGACAAGATGATGGTTGGGGCAGGGAAGAGGAAGGATGGAGATAATGAAGGGGAACAGAGACATAGTGAAGAACAATGAGAGGACAGAGGTGAGGGAGGGAAGGAGGGGGAGGAGGATGCTGACCCAGCGGTCAGAGATGATGTATGATGGGAGGAGGTCGATGTATAGAGATAGTGAGAGGGGGTACAGGAAGACAGCATGAGAAGAGGAAGACAACCGCGACAAAGACCCAGAGAGAACGGGGGTGGGGGTGGGAATGGACACAGAGACAGGAGTGGTAGCGGACCGAGACCCTAAAACAGACAGCCACGCGTTTGTTCTGAGAGTCTAGATCCTCACATACCAGCCAGGTCTTCGTGGGTGAGGACATGGTGCCATGAGGTTCCAGAAGCCAGCCATGGTGAGACAGAAGGAGCCTCAGAGCCACATGAAGTGTGAAGATCAGGGCTCCCCACAAACACGAGGCAAACACTGCTGCTGCCAGGAGCCCCGGAGCTGATAGTGCTGTCCGCTCCTGGGAGAGAAATAAATAAAGGGGTGCCCTTGAAGCTGTTAAGTGGACTGAGCCTGTGGGATGGGCATTGGCGACAACCACATTTGACAGACATATTTATTTACCTTATAAAGTGGATGTGTCCCTCTGTTGCCCATGACCACCCTTGTGGAGGCCCAAGCTTCTAAGATCAGTTTCCTGGGACAGGGGTTACACAGGGCAGAATGCTTGCCTACCATGGGAATGCCCTGGGTTCAGTGCATACGCTGGGTGTGCTGACACAATCCTAAAATCCCAGCACTGGGGAAGCAGGAAGAGGAGTTAGATCCCATCCTTGGCTACAAAGTGAAATGGAGGACAGCCTAGGTTACATGAAGCCCTGCCATAAAGAAAGAAATATATAAATTAATGAGTTTTAGCCAGGGGTGGGAATTGTGTAATCTAGCTCTTTTGAGGCTGAAGCAGGGACTTATGGGAGTCCAGGCCAGACTGAGATACGGAGTGATTGATACCCCATCAAAAGCTGGGGCTGGAGAGATGGCTCAGAGCTTAAGAGCACTGACTGCTCTTCCAGAGGTCCTGAGTTCAATTCCCAGCAACCACATGGTGGCTCACACCATCTGTAATGGAATCGGATGCTCTCTTCTGGTGTGTCTGAAGACAGCAACAGTGTACTCACATACATAGAATAAGTAAATAATAAATCTTAAAAAAAAAAAAAAGGGAGGGTGGGTGGTAGTGGCACATGTCTTTAATCACAGCACTAGAGTCAGAGGCAAACTGTGAGTTGAGGGCAGCCTGGTCTACAGAGTTCTAGGACAGCAAGGACTTCACAAAGAAACCCTGTCTCCAAAGACCAGAAAAAAGTAAGAATAAATAGTAAGTCAGCAG